>JARFXV010000141.1:0-375000 GCA_031761425.1 Cosmopolites sordidus
TCAACATCCCTAAGAAAATCTCCACGAAAACAGAAGACATGGAGCTCGCCTATACAACAATTCCAGATAGACCACGTGGCGATCTCATACCCACAACAAAGAGAGATCAAGATATCCAAGTCCGCAGGTGCGCGAATATTGACTCAGACTACTACCTAACACGAATCAAAGTTAAGTAAACCCCAAGGAGAATTCATCACAAGAAAGCACATCTAGAGAAATTCGACACAAAAAGGATCAAGAAATCCAACATAACAGAGGAATGGGAAAATGAACAGGCAGATACATGGGAAAAATTCCACACAAAAAAACACAAGAATTCATCCCATTGAAAAAGAACACAAAACACCCTTGGTGGGACTCTGAATGCGAAAGTGCATTGCAGCGACGCAAACGAACATTTCAGAAGTACAACACTAAAAAATCCCCTGAAAATCAACAGCTTTTTGACGTGACTAGAAAATAGACCGCAAAGGTTATCAGGCAAACTAAGAGAAAGTACATGAAGGTACAACTAGACTCTATAGAGGAGAATTTCCGCAATTATAATACGAGAGACTTTTATAGGACTTATAAATACCCACAAAATATTTGCTTCAGAAAGTGGAATGGGAGATTTGCGCTAACCAATCAGGAGAATTGTCAGGAGCTGGCACAGTATTTCTCTGATCTCCTGAATTGCCCCGAACGCGACACAAGATTACCCAAGGAGAATTGTATCCATACCCACTCAGAATCATCACCACCAACACAGGAATAAATCCACAGGCACATACGCAAACTAAAGAATAACTGGTCATCCGGTAAAGATGGTGTCACCGCGGAACTATTGAAAAACCTCCGACCAAATTCACTGCAGGAACGTACCCAAATTATCACGAACATTTGGCAAACAGAAAATAATAAGGGAATGGGAAAAAGAAACTGACAAATCAAGCCATGCTCGTAGACAATGAAAAAAGGGCAACGAAAACAGATCGAAGTCCTCAAGGAATGTGCAGAAAAAGTCGGCCTACAAATCTCCTTTCAAAAAAACCGAATTCTTCTGCCCAAAATTAGATGTCCACAATTTGAACACTAAATATGGCAAAATAAATAGGGTCACCCACTTCAAATATCTGGGCGAGATCCTCGAACCCACAGGAGGGGAGAAGAAAGCACAGAAGACTCGATTGCAGAAGATGAAGAGTTCATACGGCAAGACACACAATATCTACAATAAGAAATGCCTATCCACACACGCAAAAATAAGACACTACAACACATTAATCAAACTAGAGGTACCATACGCAAGTGACACACTTACACTTCATACAAAAAGCGGAATAGAAAACATACTAAAAGAAGAACGCAAAATTACGAGGAAAATTCTCGGTCCAAAACTGACAGAGGAAGGATACAGACTACTTTCTCGAAAGTCTGAGAGAATGTCCAATGTAGCGTCGGACATAAGAAAGAGAAGGTTGAAATTCTATGGACATATCAGTAGACTCCCATCGACAATACTCACCAACAGAATTCTTACATACATACAAAGAGTCAAGTCAATAGTACCATGGATCACACAAGTCAGAGCTGATCTGGGAAAGGCACAAATGGGTCCAACAGAGATTGAGGATAGAAGAACATACATAAACAAAATACATATGTGGAACGTTGCATCAGAGAGCGAAGTTTCGAGGAGATTGGGAACAAAGTGGACGCAGGAGAGAAAGAGAATCCATGGAGAAAGGATGAGAGTGGTGTGGAGGATCAGAAAGAACACTCGAAAATGAGTCAGGATGCTTCGCGTGATCCAACCGGGTCTATACGCACCTAAACATAATAATAATAATAATAATAATAATAATAATAATAATAATAATAATAATAATAATAATAATAATAATAATAATAATAATAATAATAATAATAATAATAATAATAATAATAATAATAATAATAATATATATATATATATATATATATATATATATATATATATAATATATATATATATATATATATATATATATATATATATATTAAACTGAGGTAGCTGATACTTGATGAAAATTCATTTTAAATAAATAAGCAAAGATTAATATCTAAAAATGTCCACTATATTTAAAATTGTTTGTATAATAATTGTTTAAACGCGTTGTTGTATATATATATATATATATATATATATATATATATATATATATATATATATATATATATATATATATATATATATTATACTGGGACAAAAAGATCTCTAAAGGTCTAACGCTATTAAATTTAACTTTTATCTTGAATAACTTTGGAAGGAGGGAATTTAACGAAAAATGTTAAGATGCCTTTTTTGTAGCGCATTCAATTTCCTTTAAGAATATTTATTGTATTTTTCAAATATTGATTCGTACATTAGTTACAAAATTTCAAATTTGAAAAATAAAATTGTAAAAACAGATCAATATTCAAGGCACGATTACATGGAAACGGCTTGTTTGATGTAAATTTATAATGAGACCTTTTTAAAGAATTCAATTCCCTTCAAGAATATGTGTTGCTCAAATTTTTAAAATTGATGGTTTAGGAGTTTTGGACGAAAGATGCGAATGCAATTAAAAAACCGTAAGTCGCGATGATACACTTCTTAATATAAGTATTAAGGGCTCTAACTTTCACAATGTTTTTCAAAAAAAATTGTCGATTTTTTGTCGCCCAGTCTAATATATATACTTTATTTAGCGGCCCGTCGGTCCACAAAGATACCCAAATCTGGCCCTTGAATAAGAAAAGATTGAAGATCGCTGGTCTAGACTATATGGCAAGATCACTGGCAAAAAAAAGAATCAATACGAGATGCCCAATATAAAACCACCAAATAATCAATATTACTTGATAATCCAACATTAAAGTCATTCAATTCAGAATGTATTTGCCGTAGAGAATACATTTTATTAGCCATTCAAATTAATTTTCTACTTTTGCCAACAGAATTTACTGCGGTAGTTGTGTGTTTTTGCGAGCCGGAAATATACGTAAACTTAAAACTGTTTTAAACAGAAGCCTCCTAATTAAATTTCCCACATTAAAATCCCATTATTCAAAGATATAACGGTTTACTGCAGTTTTAAAAGGGTTTTCGCTAATTTAACCCATATTCTTTTGCACTGTATCATGTTAATTTATACTTAAATCGCATCGTTGTCGTATTTAAAAAGAAATAATGGCTTCTATAAAGTTTAAATCTTACTGGCTTTAAGTTAGTTTATTATATTTTGAGTGGTAAGTAAATTACTGGTTTTAATATGTCAATTTCAAATATAAAAGCCACCATAAGTACACAACTCTTTAGTATGCCATTGAATACTTGTAATATTGTATGGAAGATTAAACAATCAACTAACTAAAATAATAAAAAATCACCACATACGATGATCATTCGAAAAGTTCTCGTCGTGGTAAAAGAGACGGAACAAGTATGGCCATTTGACTATTATAATATTTGATATACAGGGCATGTCGGAAAAATAAGGACATTTTATGAATTTAAAGAAAACTACTAGCGCCATCTGTTGAAACAATATATAATCTGAACATTGTATATCTACTCTATAAAACGAGACTATCAGAATTAGAATCACCAACGGATTGGCAAGTTATAGCGCTTAAAGTAACAGTACCGTTTATCACCTCGTCACAAAAATGGTACAAAAACAAAAACAAAAAGCTCGGTACAACTTTTACAGAAACATTTGAATTTTTATAGTGATGATTGCCTATCTCGGCGGCCATGGGGTAGAGCGAGAGGTGCTGTCGCTCTAGGCGCCAGGTAACAAGAGGCGCCAAAATACCAAATGCAAAAAAAAATTCAACAAAAAAATAAAATTTCTGCTGCTCCGAATAAAAATGGAAAAAAAATTGGAAAATCTAAAAGTGCACGCCTCATAACGCTCATTCAATTTTTGATAAAAAATAAATTGTATTGCTGATTTACAAAGAACAAGGGGAAAAAAAATTATTACACTTAATAAATATTGATATTAGCTACGCATCAGTTGTAATCATAGCGAAAGAAATTGCCGAAAAAGCTGAAATTTCACCAGTATATTGAAGCAATCGTGTTTAAATTTACAAAATATTTTGGCACATGATTCACACAGCGATATTTCTGGAATGGACCTGGTTGAAGAAATACTAAGCCTGAAGCATTTTTTAAATGCAGACCAAGGCCAACCGAAGAATGTTCTCAATGATTTGAACAAAAATGATTGGTTTAACTAAGGTAGGCGATGCTTGATGGAAATTCATTTTAAATAAATAAGCAAAGATTAATATTTAAAAATTTCCACTATATTTAAAACTGTATGTATAACAATTGTTTCGACACACATGGGTTTTTCAAATACAAACTATACTAAACTAAGAGTGAGAAATGTCAGACCAACTGCCAGTTACGTTGGATCAGAATTACTTTGAATTTGATCATTCATTTTATATTTCTAATGACGGTTTGATAATGGGGAATCCATTAAGTCCTTTACTGGCCGAAATTTTTAAGGACAACTTAGAAAATAAGATAAATCAACATCAGTTGTTTAAATCATCACTTTACTGGTACAGATATGTGAATGACATTCTAATTTGTTTTACAGGTTCTGATAGACAATGAAATCAATTTTTAACTCACATAAATTCTTTACATAAAAACATTAAATTCACAGCTGAAGAAGAGCAACATAATAGTATTAACTTTTTAGACCTAACTATTACTAGAAAAGACAATAAACATGATTTTGCAATTTTTTATAAACCATCACATACAGATTTAGTTATACACAATAGATCGTGTCATCCTTATTCACAAAAGATGCCAGCATTCAACTCTTTTATAAATAGATTATTAAATATTCCCATGTTAATATATAATTATAATAAAGAATTGAATGTCATCAGTAAACAGATAGGAGTAAATAATGGATACGACCCAAACATTATAAATAAAATAATTAATAAAAAAAGTTATTATAAAGCAATTAATTTAATATATCCGGTCAATAATATCAAAAATGCAACATTCAAAACAATTATATATACGGGAAAAGGTAACAAAATAGTATCAAGATATTTATCCAAAACAAACAATATAAATATTGCTTTTAAAACAAACAATAGTCTAGGACGCCTCATGAAAAACAATAAAAATCAAACAAATAAATTGTATAAATTAGGAGTTTATTTAATTGAGTGCGGGTCGTGTCCATACATCTATGTTGGACAAACAGAGAGATCTTTCTCTGCTAGGCTCAACAAACATAAAAGAAGTTATACTAAACAACAAAATAATTCTCATTATGCTGATCACTTAATGTTAGAAAAGGGTACTTTCAATGTTAATTTTATAATGTTACAGAATGAGAATAAATCCAAAAAATTAAATCTTTTAGAGAGCCTAGGAAATAATAAAACAAAAAATTTGAATATTTTGCTAAATGAGCAGTTAGACTTGAATGGTACACCGTCATTCAATTTATATTGTCCTCCTAGACGTTGACAAAAAAATGTATTTCCCCACTATCATGTTTTATGGTATTATTAGGTCAATGGACACTTTAGGTTGTAATTATTTGTCTCACTGTTAGTTTAGTATAGTTTGCATTTAAAAAAGGTACTGTGTGTCGAAACAATTCTTGTACATACAATTTTAGATATAGTGGACATTTTTAGATCTTAATAATTGCTTATTTATTTAAAAATAATTGGTGTGATTTGTTTCCAAACACTTGGACTGCTCTTCAGAGATTACAAACTATTCCAGTAAGTGTAGCCAAAGGTGAGCGTAGTTTTAATAAACTAAAACTAATAAAAACAGACCTAAGATCGACCATAGCTCAAGAAAAAACGACAAATCTGGCAGTGAGAAACCAAGAAAACTAAACTTTGTTCGAATTAATTTAAATTAAATATACATAGATCTACAGCCTCTATCCTGATTTTCACTTTGTGTAATATTTGCTGATCTTAGGTCCTCTTTAATTGCAGCAATCCATTTAATTTTTTCTACTTTAGCTCTACTCCTATTTTCATAAAATTCGACTATTTGCCTAGTTAGCATACTCGGATTCATCCGTTTTTTGTGTCCGTCAAAAGTCTTCTTTTTCTCATACCGCTATGTATATCTGTGTATTGTATACTGTGTACTGTATTATTTAGTTGCCGGCTTTAATTAACACCAAATACTAATTTAAATGTATAGCGGTAAGTAATTTAATTTAAATTTGATAAGTGTTGATTTTTTAAATAATTGATAGTTATTATTTATTTAACATAAAAGCGTCGACTAAAGACCGCCGAAAGACAATCGCGCTCTACCCCTACCCTGATCAAGGGCTAGGGCCGGTGCTGCTCGTACACTTATGCTCGAATGGCATAAACGATTTCAGGACGGTCGTGGTGCTTTGGAAGACGACCCAAAGCCAGACCACCCAAAAAACATAAGTCACGATCATTTGGTGGAAAAATGCGTGAAATGATCACCAACGATGTGAATTCGACTGTGAGATGTTATGTAGATATTTGTAGAAGAGAATCGTTCGAGTAAGGAGCAAATATCGATCCCCGGAAAGTTGGCTTTTGTTACACGAATAATAATGCACGAAGTCTGTGTGCTTCAACATCCTCCGTATTCGCCTGATTTATAATCGTGTGACCATTTTCTGTTCCAGAAATTTATACTGATCATGAAAGGAACGTTTTATGATAGTATTACACAAGTCCAAGAACCGACATAAAAGTTTATGTTAGCATTGTTTGAATATGCCCAGCGGTATATTGATGCGAAAGGGATATATTTTAAATAAAAAGATATATTTTTCGCAAAATAACTATTTTTTTTTAATTATAAATTAAGTTAAGAGTGGCGAAACTTCAGTTAAATTTTTGACATACTGTGTATGATGAAATTTGGTTATTTACTTCAAATGATCAAAGGGGTCAAAGCTAAGATAATAATTTATTTTTGCGGTATTCTGTTGTCGCCTTATGTTGAGGGTTTTAAAAAATTGGAACGTACTTGAAATATAGTAAATTGGAAGGTGACTACGTTGAAGATAAAAGAAAAAATTCACAAAATTATTGTGTTTTCTTTGTCATACTGAGAGTTTTTCCAACAATCCTTGTATACATATATGAATTATTTAAAAAGTTAGGTTTAAATCGCCAAGATATCCAGATCTGTCAACAGTTGAGAACGTGTAATACATTATTGAAGGAGACTTCTGCCACTACCGAATTCATATCACAATTAAATATCTAAGACGTGAAATACTTGCAGTCTGAGATGATTTTAATCTAATTCACAAGTTAAATTATCATTAATAAGAAAAATTAATAAACTGAACGACTAATTAATTGAAGTTATCACCACTTACAATTCCAATTAATATTTTATTAATATGCAAAAATGAGCTAGACCTATACATACGATTACTCCGCCTGTCGCACATCTTATTGGCCTGAATAATGTGGAAGCCATTTCTGCCCTACCTTAGCTAATATCACATGTGTTCAATATATGAGAAAATACAAATCAAATATAACAAGAGTGGGTAGAGATGTAAATTTTAAGTATAAGCCTTTACTCAACAACTCTTAAAGTGTCCAAAGACACATTTAAATCGCGATGTTTATTGTTAATTATAGAAACAGTGGCGACTCGTGAGCAAAAATAAAAATATTTCGAAAAATCCGCAACGTTATTATCAATCAGGTTTATAAACATCAAAAACATATACATACACACACACATATATATATATATATATATATATATATATATATATATATATATATATATATATATATATATATATATATATATATATATATATATATATCATCATCATCAGCCCATGTCGATAAACTGGGCTCTCCTCTGCCACTCGGGTCTAATATACTTAACGATATTATCAGTCCATCGTGATTTAGGTTTTCTTCGCGGGCATTTGCGATCAAGCGGTATCCACTCCAGAATTGCCTTGGTCCATCTGTCGTCCCATCGCCTCGCTATATGGCCTGCCCATCTCTATTTCAATTGCTTTACTCTTCCAATGATATCACAGACTTTCGTTTGTTCCCTGATCAATACTCTGTGCTACCCGAAGTTTTTGAATTGATTGCGATGTGAGTGTCCAGGTTTCACTTCCGTATGTCATAACGGGTACAACACACTGATCGAAGACTTTTCTTTTCAGACAAAGTGGGAGTCTGCTCTTAAACACCATGTTGAGCCTGCCAAATGCCGGCCAGCCTCATTTAACACGTCATTCCACCTCCCGGGCGGTATCCCGCTCCATTGAAATAATCTGCCCAAGATATATAATGTGGCCCACAATCTCCAAATCCCTTCCTAAAACTGAAATTCGTGTATCGTGAGCGAATTTATTTAACATAACCTGACCCTTTTTCAGGTTTATTTTCAAGCCAAATTGTTCGCAAGCCATTTGCAGCTCTAGTATGCGTCTTTGCAGCGCCTTTGGGTCTTGTGAAAGGAGAACGATATCATCTGCAAATCTAAGATGATTTAAGTTTGCATCGTTGATCTTTACACCATCTTGTTCCCAATCCAGTTTACGGAATACTTCTTCAAGGGCAGCCGAGAAAAGAATATGCGATATTGCGTCAACCCTGCCGTAGACCTCTTTCTACATTAATTCCCACTTCAAGATCATCAAGGTGAATTGTCGCTGTAGCTCCATCATATATCGATTGTAAAAGGTTTACATATGCTTTGTCTACCCCCTGGCTCAGCAATGCATCCATTATGGCCTGCTTTGAGATTAAGTCAAATGCTTTTTCGTAGTCGATAAAAGCCATGCACAGTGGCATAGTGTATTCGTTGTGTCTCTTTATGGCCTGCTGTACAACCTGAATGTTATCCGTTATAATTCACTTCTCAATCCTGCTTGCTCTCTTGGTTGTGCGTCATTCGGTTTTTTTAATATCCTTTTAGATATTATCTTAGTGAAAACTTTGTATATTACTGATAGGAAGCTTATTGAACGGTAGTTCTTAAAATCCTCCTGTGTTCCCTTTTTATATAAAAGGATCACTTCCGCATTTTTCCATAAGTCAGGTACATTTTGTTCTTTGAGGCATTTTGAGTATAATTTTGCCAGTGTTTTATGTATAGTCCGACCACCAGCTTTTAGCATTTTGACAGCATTTTGACAGTGACAGACACTGTCCTTTCCTGGAGCTTTGCCGGTTTTCATCGATTCTATAGCATTTATTACTTCCTTCACTAAGATATCTGGCATTTGCTCTTCCGTGGGTATTTTTGTCTTTGATTGGTTCTGATCTTCATATAACTGGGAATAAAATTTTCTGACAACCTCTAACATTTGCGTACGCGACTTGCACTGTGTGCCATCCTGACGCATTAAGGCATACATTTCCGTTCGTTTCTTTCTCAGTTTCTGCTTAGCCTTGTTAAATCCTTTGTTTTCTTCCAGGTTTTTTTACACCAGCTGCATATTGAACCGGCGCGTGTCCTCTCTGATACGTGTTCTTATAGTTTCGCAGAGCTCAGCGTACTCGACCCTGCCAAAAGGACTCATTGGAGAAATTTGTCCGTTTGAGATATTTTTCTTCTGGTGTTATTGAAGCAGCCGTTTGAAACACATTGTCGGTGATTTTTTCATATTGAACTGATATTTCCATCTCCTCCGGATCTTGTAACACAGCAAAGCGGTTCGACAAAGCAATCTCAAAATCGCTGGCCCTCTCGAGCAATTTTCCAGAATCCGCTTTGGCCTTTTTTGACCTTGCCATTCTTTCGCGCTCTCTTCGACAGTTAATCCTAACTTTTACTCGTACCATTCGGTGGTCACTTCCACTATTAAAATTATTAAGGACAATACAATTGGTAAATGTTTTTTTATCGTTGGCCATGATATAGTCAATTTCACTTGTGAGCCCAGATGGACTTTTCCATGTCCATTTTCTGCTGATGTTTTTCTTATAGAACGAATTCATAATATAAAGTTTTTGTCCTTCAGCAAAATCAACTAATATATCACCTCTCTTGTCCCGCTCACCAGTTCCATATGGGCCAGTTGCATTTTCACCAGTTCTTGCTATTCCAATTCTGGTATTAAAATCACCCATCAGGATTTTGTACCTACATTTCTCCTTGTATAAAAGCTGAGTCCAGCATCATCATAAAATTTCTCCAATTTCTCAAATTTCCTCATGCCTATGGCTTATAGTTGGTGCATAAGCTTGGACGATTTGAAGCCTATACTTTTTATTGAGCTGAATGACGCATTGAGTTAGTCAGTCAGATATACCTTCAAATTTTACTACACTGTCCTTCAGCTTTCGACTGATGAGAAGTCCAATTCCACCAGATCGTCTATTCTCCGTACCTCGAGTGTAAAGTACGTGGCCAGTTGAATCCATTTGGATTAGCTATTCGCCCTTTCTTCGTATTTCACATAGCCCAATAATTTCCCAATTTATGTTATCAAGTTCGATCAATAGTTCTTGCAATCGGGCATCCGTGTTCATTGTCCGTATATTCAGAGTAGAGTAGCAATGTCAAAAGTTCAATAGCAACATGATCTAACCCGGTGATTCTTAACTCCCTCTGCCCTGGGGCAGGTCTTCCCGCTGCCGATGGTAGTTGCCCCTTGTCCTCCGGGGAATGAGCGCCGTGTTTGAGATTGTACTTTCATATTGAAGGCATGGACCCGCAATCTTCCATTCTGGTCCAATGCGGGTTGGCAGATTTTTGATCATGTTGATCTGGCAGAGGCCTCAGACGGCATATATATATATATATATATATATATATATATATATATATATATATATATATATATATATATATATATGTATATATATATATATATATATATATATATATATATATATATATATATATATATATATATATCCATCCGAACTCAACGTGTCTTTTCGTTTCTCAGCCGTCGCCATCACGTCAAGACAAGTGCCTCCCAGAGTCACTTTCTGGCCTAACAGCCGTTAGGCGTCTAACGCAAGGGAGACAGCCGATGAGAAACTATCAGAGCCAGGCTATGTTGATGGCTGGTCGGGAATATATGTTGATCTGGCAGAGGCCTCAGACGGCATATATATATATATATATATATATATATATATATATATATATATATATATATATATATATATATATATATATATATATATATATATAATATATATATATATATATATATATATATATATATATATATATATATATATATATATATATATATATATATATATATATATATATATATATATGTATAAGGAATATATGTATTCATTCTGTAAAGGATGATCACGACGTTTTGGCAAAATCTCATTTAACATTTTCAAATGTGTGTTGATCGCTTCGAGTGAAGAGTCCAACTCGAAGCGAATAACACTTGAAAATACCATACCGTACCAATACCTCTACACGTTTCCAAAAAAATGGAATACAATGAAAATGTATACAATGACAAATGAGTTCGTAACATAGAGTCTTCAACTTTGTCTGAAGAGGACGGTCTTCAGACTTGATCTTTAATCAGAATTGAAACATGGACACTCTGATAACAATCAGTTCAAAAACTTTGGATGGCACAAAAGAGGAATGGATAGGTGCTTGACATTTCAAGGACAGAAAGACCATATTTAGAAAATATTCGAAATACAAAAAAAGTCCTTATAAAACAGACTTAGAATACTTTTCTTTAATACCATATTGCAAGCGTAGCCTTTAAATTTTAAGGGTCATTATATTTTACAATTTACAAGTTTAATTTATTGTAGAGATATGATACAATATGTAGTGTGTTTGAGATAATGTAAATATGTGTATAACAGTTAACCATGTTTTTATCTACCACATTCGGAAAATTTAATAATTAAATAATTAATAGGCAAATTTAATAATTTATTTATCGTGAATCCTATTTTCACGGATTAAATCTTACATGTTGTTCACTACCTTAACTCCATTTAAAAGAAGGTGGCGTCTATTTCGAAACTGTTTATTTTATACAAATTTGTAACATCCAAATAAAATAAAGGAGAATCTCAACGCAACAATGTATAAATAGTTAAAATTGACAATACAAACAAAAATAAATCAGTAAATGAGTACTCAGATGATTTTTAAATGAGATATTGATTTTTTATTGAAATTTACTCATTATAGCTAGATGCACATCACTTAATTTTCTTCCTACTTTTTATGCTTTCCAAAAAGTACAATTTGTTGAACCTCTCTTCATTTGATATGAATTTCGTTTCACTCATTTTCTTATGTTTGCAAATAGAAAGAAGTCGGACGGGGCCAAGTCCGGAAAATATGATGGATGAGGCATCAATTTGTAGCGCAAATTGACAAATGGACTGATGCATTATCAACTATGTGAAATGTGATCAATAATTCATAATGCTCTTAAGATAACACAGGCCTACAAAATTTGGTGAAGCCAAGACTTAAACGTAATTTTAAAGTATAGTGTCTACTAACACTCTCAGTAACATCAAATTATCAAAAGTACGTACAATTTTTAATCTATTAGTATTGATAATATTTTCTTCTCAGTAATCAATTTAACTTGTTCATTTTTGTTGTTTGTTCGATTAAAAAAATGAATCAATAAATCCTGTAATATGTCATCGTCAACGATTGTGTTTAAATGACCAGAACACTTTTTGTTACGTTTGTGACGAGTATACAGTGAAAAGTTTCGAAATTCTATATCTGAATTTGTGCAAAATTAACTGAAAATCAAAGACGTTGATAAGCCATAGATTTCAAATAATGTTTGCAAAATGTGTAAATGTGTAAGCCATGGACGAATGGTAAAAGAAGTCAATAAGGTGGTGTCAATAAGGTCAAGTCAGTTTGGTGTGCCTTGAAAACCTGTAAAAACTTATTATTCATCATTCATTCATCATATTATCATTCATTCTTTTTCTTTGACTTTGACTTTGACGTATATATATATATATATATATATATATATATATATATATATATATATATATATATATATATATATATATATATATATATATATATATATATATATATAGTATATATATATATATATATATATATATATATATATATATATATATATATAGTATATATATATATATATATATATATATATATATATATATATATATATATATATATATATATATATATATATATATATATATATATAGTTTAGCACTAATAATGAAACTAAACATAACATTTGACCAGTTCTACACTATTTTGAACCTGAAGTGTAAAAAATATATTAAAATAACTACGTCGGAGAAGAAAAATGGAAATGCCATGGAAAGAAAAAATAAGAAGAGGAGAAGAACCATGTCGTAGATTGTTTATGGAAAATATTGCTGATGAAATGTAAACAATAGATTATTTCGTTAAAGTAATTAAATGTGTTTAAGAGGTGCTTTCAAAATATTTTTGGTTGCTCAGGAAGCGTAAAAACTAAGTAAAATCTTACACGTTGTTTTATTATAATAGATCTAGTCAAACTATTAGTAATAACGGGTCTTTCAAATTGAGCTGTTTTTTTAATTCTTGAATAAAATACAAATGACGTGAATTTGTTTACATTTAGTCCTATTTCAGAAGTGGAATGTATGACATTTATTACATTAAAATGGAGTCGTACACGAAACAACAACGTGTTAAAACTATTGAGTTATTTTATGAAAATGGGCGCTTAGTGAAAAATGTTTTTAGAAAATTACGTGATATTTACGGTTTGCACAATCGTCCATCTGAAAGCAGTATCAATCGAATTGTTCAAAAATTTCAAGAAACTAGTTCGATAGAAGATAAATGGAGACCTATATATAGTCGTAGTAGTAATTCACAAGAGCACGGGCGTAGCCAGGGGGGGGGGGGGGGTTCAAACTCCCCCGAAATAAGCCAAATATTACCTAATATTATACGTGACGTGACGTGAGAGGAACGAAATTAATTTAACCATTTTATTTAAAGTTAAGAACTTTATAAATATGTCGTAATTTTTTCGATGAATATATAGATATTAAATTTCATGTAAGTATATTTTTGTTGTTTTATTTACTTCAAACTAAGCCCCCCCCCCCCCCCCCCCCCCCAAACTAAATCCTGGTTACACCCGTGCACAAGACCATATTGATTTGGTTCGTGAAAGTGTTGCTGAAGACACAGTAATTTCCATTAGTCGAAATATTTGGCCCCAGTGAATCCACAACATGGCTTATTATACGAAAATATTTAGCTCTAAAGGTATATAAGGTTCAAATAGCATTCACTAGATCATTCAAAACGTCCTGCAAACGTCGTCAATTGGATCAAAGAACAAGCAGATGCTTTTTCTCAAATAAATAATCTTTTTAGATAAAGCACGTTTTGAAATTGATGGCTATGTCAATAAACAAAATTGTCACATTTGAGGTGAGGTAAATCAACGATTGATTCATGAGAAAGCTTTACATCCTAAACGAGTCACTGTTTGTTGTGCATTATAGTCAGGAGGTGTAAATGGTGTTAGATATCGTGAGATGATAACTCAATTTTTGTGGGCTGATTTGAATAATATTAATCTGCAGGATATGTGATTCCAACAGGATGGCGCTATACCTGACTCTGGTAAAGAACAATTGCTTTATTAAGAGAAATATTTCCTGAACGAGTTATTGTAAGAAACGGTGATCTTAATTGGCCACCAAGATCACGTGATTTGACACAGTTGGACTATTTTCTTTGGGCTTTCGTAAAAACCAGGTCTATAAGAACAGTCCACAATCGATCGTTCAACTAAAGTATGAAATTACTCGAATCATTGTACTCATCTTTGTGATCGGGTAAATTCTGAACGACTTGACCGATTTAGGTCATATTCCCATAACATATTTGTTTTATCGAGACGATGGTTTATAACTATGCTAGGATCCAATAGATGGCGCTATAGCCAAATTATTAACCAATTTTTTATATAATATTATTGCATTAATCAACTCAACATTTTCATTATTTATTGTTAAAAAAAAATTATATCAATTATTAAAAAAATCCAAGTAATATAATCAAAACAAAAGGTAAATTGTTTTGTCCAGACTTTCTCATGCAGGAATTTTAACCAAATCAAACTCATCGCGCCACCTACCGGAAAAGCCAGAACAACGCCTGCCGGTCCATCTAGTTGGATCTAAAAAAGTTCCTAAGTTTAAATAAACCACTAGTCACGTGGGTTCCAGGATTAAACGAAAACTGTGTAGAATGGAACCCAATGCTCAGAAATACAATCAACTTTGCAATCGCATAACCGACTATCTGAAAAGTATTCAACTTTTTACTATATCCTCCTATAACCTCCTCCTTTTTCCTATATAATCCTATAAGCATAGCAGTTTGTAACTATTTTCATTAGTTTTCAATGCCCAAAAAAATGTCCGACGAGCAATTCATAGGAATGAAATGTATCACTATTTAATCTAGTAAAAGCTAAAGATAAATAAAAAATAACCCATCAAACAAAATGTGGCTCAACTCTCCGATAAGAACAAAGACAAATACACTATGCCGTTTAGTTTGAGCTAAAAGAATTCCGTTCTAAGACAGTCAATTCACGAAGATTAAAGATATTAATATCCCGCTTTGTCAAATAAAACAGGAGAGTTTAAAGCAGATCGTCTTACAAAGCACAATCACACGGTAAGATCTCCATTTAATTTTACTACATCGCGATAATTTATAAAATTCAGATAACTATCCATAGAAATCCATTTAGAGAAAACGTTATAAACCACGTGGGTTCGGTGAAATTTCAGATTTTTTTTCATTCAGGGACCACCTACTGGAAGTGAGTAGGGCTCAGCTTGACGTTACATTTCAATTATTCATATTGACATAAATTAGTTCGGAACAGCAAAACACAACCAGTATACGGCTATAAAAAGGGTCAATAAATGTAAATACATTCGTTAATAAATATTAACAAATTTCTTTTGCATTAAAATATCGTATTTACATGGCTATGTCTTTATAAAATGAGTTTGACTCTAAATGAAACAGCGGGGGATTGTTTTTTGACATTTTTTCTGAAGAATATGATGTTTATAACAATATACTTTCGAAAACTGATTGACCGGGCTTTACATTTAAAGTATCAATAAAAAACCTTTTACTTTTTTAAAACTAAAATAATGGATTATCCGGTAAGTTCGTAGCGATTTTTTTTAACAAAAAGAGAAATGCAAATATTTTATGTAAATATTTTTTCTTCTTATTAACATTTTGCCAACGTAGGGCCCATAATGCCTTTTTAACAAAAATGAGCATATTTATTCACCGATTATTCCATTTTAAAAGCTTTCACATTCAAACTATTTTGTAAGAAGCGGAATAGATGGTAGTCCGAGGGTACAATGTCCGGTGAGTAAGGTGGATGGGGCAAAATATCCCAATTGAAGCTCAACAATTTTTGCTGGCCGTTTTTCTTCAACTGCTGTCTTCAGCCAGGTCGGTATAGTATAGGTCGGTGTTAATGGTATGGTTACGTGGAAGAAGCTCCAAGTACCTTCTAATCCTTTTCTTCGGATAAAAGCCATATTTCACCGTACATAAAACGACTGACCCTTCCAAGAACCATGATTTTTTCATTGCACGTTGTTATATACAATCCACTTTTCAGTTCCAGTTACCATCCGCTTCAGAAATGAAGCCTCAGATTTTTTTGTCAGCAAAAGATCCCACAAAGAGATTCAGTCCAGCATATTTCGCTCACTAAGTTCGTAAGGGAATAATCTTATCTGAAAAAAAAACGCAGTTCTGGCTTAATGGTTTTGAGAACAAACAAAATTGCAAGATTTGAGCCGACGCAAATCCTCAAGTGGATGAGGAGTATCCTCATTTTCGTTACAAAATCACTGTCTGGTGTGGTTTTTATGCTGAAGGAGTGAAAGGATCTTTTTTTTTTTTGAAGACGATCACATATCATATCGGCAATTTTTTTTTAGATGGTTAAAAACAGTCCATTTACCAATATTTTGCACCTTTGCACCGTGGTTTCCCCAACAGAACCCTCTTCAAAACCATCACAAAACTTGTTTTATATTTGGACAGCGTTCTTATCGTTTTTAAAATAAAAACATATAATAAGATGTAAATGCAAGTTATCGATTAACATTTTCAAATCGAATCAACTTGACTAACTAAAGGCAAGTCAAAATAAATCTGAAGTAAACATTAACTAACACGAACAAGAATAATATGCACTTCACTATTACTAATCCAACACAGATTTATTTTTAAGCGATAAAAGAGTAACTAATGAAAAATCCATACGAAATTTCCAAACAACCCGATAAAAAACATTGACAGTAATGTGTTTCCAAGATGAAATGTGTGGGAAAATGATTTCAATTCTAAATTCTGAACTAAATTGAAAGACAAAGGCAGGGTACCAAAACAAAATATACGAGAGTAGCCCCAGATGTATCCGACCAAACCAAGAAAACACAATAAATTTGCGAAAAAAAGATCTTTATTTCTCTACATAGTCTCCTTTTAGGTCGATGCACTTTTCCCAGTGATGTTCAATAGCTTCGACTCCCTGTTTATAGTAAGAATCGTCGCGTTCCTCAAAATAGCCATCGACCGCAGACTCCACCTCTTCATTGTTGGCAAATATTTTACCATCGGGCCATTTTTTCAAGTTTGGAAACAGAAAATAATCCTAGGGGGCTAAATCTGGCAAAAAGGGTGCGTGAGAAAGCAATTCGAACTTTCATTGATTTTAGCCATCGCGATAACGGGTGTGTGAACTGGTGCATTGTCTTGATGAAACAAAACCTTTTTTTTCAGCTAAATGCAGCCATTTTTTCTTGATTTCATTTTCTTTCTGAAGAAAATCAATGAAAATTATCCCACGCCCATCCCAAAAACACTGACGCCATGCAGACGACCTTGCCTGCAGACTGAACTATCTTCACCTTCTTTGGAGCTGACTCTCTTCTTTCAGTCCATTGTTTTGACTATTGTTTAGTCTGAGTTTCATTCATGGTAATGAATCGATGCAAAACTCAGCTGAATTCCTGTGGAACTTCGCCAAACACTCGATTAAAATATCCTCACGACCCTGTTTTTTTTCCATTACGAGTAATCACGGCAAGCATCTTACGCACAGCTTTTTTATGTCCAAATTTTCAGTCAACATGCGATGTACAGCACTTTTTGAAATGCCTACCATATACGCTAGCTCGCGTACTTTCAGTCGACGGTCATCCAATACCATTTTGTGGATTTTTTCAACATTTCTGGAGTGGTCACCTCATTTGGTCCACCAATGTGATGTTCGTCTTGGCAGCTCATCCGGTCTCGTTTAAACTCTGCGCCCAATATTTTAGTGTTGTAAACGAAGGAGCGGACTCCCCCAGAATAAAATTTAGCTCCGCTTTAATATTGGTTGGACTGAGACCTTTCACATGAAAGTATTGTATCACTTTACGATCACCAATGTTGACAAATTCACTGAGAGGGTTCACTAATAATGCTTACCAAACAAATATAAAATAACATAGCATCATCAAACTTCAAACTTAAGCTTTATAAGGTTGGTACTTTCTACCATAGTTATTCTTTTTAAACAACAACCGCCTTCTATAAGTCAGGTCGGGTACTTCTGGGATTACCCTCGTAGTTCGTATGCAATTAATAATTTAATAGTTTTGAATGAGACACAGAAAAGTGTGAATTTTGCATTATACCAGGGTTGCTATTTATGTATCCGGAATAATAAATAAAAACAAATATTTATCATTGAAAATTATTTTATTGTTTTTCAAAATATTCTCCGTGATTACCGATACAGTTTTGCATATGTTTGAACCAATTTTTATAGCACTTTTTCCATTTCGATTGAGGTATGTCCAAAACATGTATTTTGAAAGCATCAAGAGCTTCTTCTTGCGTCAAAAATCATCGACCAGGTTGTTTATTCTTCAGGGACGGGAACAAAAAGAAATCATTGGGTGCCAAATCAGGGCTGTATGGCGAATCACCCATCATGTGGGAGCTCGCAATGTCATGGTGAAGAATGATCCTGGGTAGCTACTTGTTTTTTCTTATTTCTTCAGACTTCTGGCAGACAAATGGTTGTGTACCATTCAGAATTGACTGTTCTACGATTCTGTATTGGCATCGTAGCCACATGCTCATTTATCCCAAAAAAGCAGGCAACCCTTTGCTTCGAATTGTTTCTTGCGCGAACGACTTTGTTGGGTTTGGCTCATTTTGAAAGATCCATACAATCGATTGCTATTTACTTTCAGGCTCATACGCGTAGATCCAACATTCGTCATCTGAGTAGATCTTATCCATGGCTTTTGAGCCATCACGATTGTATTTTTTGAACATTTCTTTGCATCAATCGAGCATTTTTTGAGCGATTGTCAAATTATTAGATATGCAACGGGCACAAGTCTTTTTTATGGCTAAATGTTCATGTAAAATCTTATGTATGCTTGTCGTTCTAATGCCCAAGGATGCCTCAATCTCATGGTATGTCACATAACGATCTTGTTTTATCAGTTCGTGCACAGTATCGATGTTTTCTAACACAACAACCAATTTTGGACGACTTTCTTAAAATTCACCCGGGAGCGAACGACGGCCAAGATTGAATTCACTAAACCATTGATGTACAGTGATTTTAGATGATGCTTTATTGTCAAAGTGAATCGAGTTGAGTTGATCGATGCACAGTTGTTGAGATTATCTACGTCGAGGGTCGTAGTGAATCGCACGAAAATTTTCACGAGCTAATTTAATGTTTTGTCTGATATAAAATTTCCAAGTCACTAAACAACGTTTGATATTCAACAATGTCAAACTTTACGATGTATCTGTCAGCTGGTGCTTAGCAACACCATTGTTGCCAATTCCGGATACATAAATAGCGACCCTCGTAAGAATTGATTATATATATGCTCGCAGTCCAAAGAAGTCAAAAAACTCGATTTATAAGCCATCCGGAGAGAGGTCGGCGAAAATATGGGTTGTTTGATTGTGGAGGGAGGCTCCCTGTTCTTGGCGAGAGAGCATATGTCGGTACCCTGATGAGTCTAACCACCAACAGACGAAACATGTGTCCTCCAATGTAAGGGATGGGTGGGCTTCCTCCCGGTCAAGCAACTAACCATTGCTCATTATGGCGGAAACGCAGGTTGTTGTGCGTCCCACATGAGATTGTGAAACCCAACGGTCGGGGTGTATAACTCCGACTACTGTTGTCTCATTGGACGCAGTCCAAAGAAGTCAAAAAACTCGATTTATAAGCCATCCGACGAGAGGTCGGCGAAAATATGGGTTGTTTGATTGTGAAGGAGGACTCCCTATTCTTGGCGAGAGAGCATATGTCGGTACCCTGATGAGTTTAACCACCAACAGACAAACATGTGCCCTCCAATGTAAGGAATGGGTGGGGCTTCCTCCCGGTCAAGCAACTAACCATTGCTCATTATAGCGGAGACGCAGGTTGTTGTGCGTCCCACATGAGATTGTGGGACCCAACGGTCGGGGGTGTATAACTCCTGACTACTGTTGTCTCGTTGGACGCAGTCCAAAGAAGTCAAAAAACTCGATTTATAAGCCATCCGACGAGAGGTCGGCGAAAATATGGGTTGTTTGATTGCGGAGAAGGACTCCCTATTCTTGGCGAGAGAGCATATGTCGGTACCCTGATGAGTCTAACCACTAACAGACGAAACACGCCCTCCAATGTAAGAGATGGGTGGGGCTTTTATATATATATATATATATATATATATATATATATATATATATATATATATATATATATATATATATGAATCGGACTCTTGAATAATTAGAAGACGACCACCAGTTTGGGTGAACATATCTTTTTGGACAAAGCGCAGTTCTGGCTTAATGAGCTTGAGAACAAGCATAACTGCAAGATTTGGGCCGACGAAAATACTCAGGTGGTTCAGGGGTTGCCAGTTCATCCTCAGACAGTCACTGTCTGGTGCGGTTTTTGGGCTGAAGGAGTGATACCTTATTTTTTAAAGATGAGCATGATCGTGTTACTGGTGAACCCTATAGGAATATGCTAACAGAATATATTTGGCCTGAACATGTAAATGTGGATATAAACAATGTTTTCTTTCAACAAGACAATGCATAACACACATCTCGCCATGCAATTGATTTATTGGGAGAAAAATTTCCTAGAGGTGTTATTTTGCGAAATGGTAATGCCAAATGGCCTCCAAGATCTTGCGATCTTACATCCTTGGATTATTTTTCTGGGATTATATTAAATCTGATTTTGCAGAAATAAACCCCGAACAATTATTAACCTTCAATGAAAGCTTTAGGCAACCATTGAAAATATACTACGCGATATGTGTGAAATGGTAATCAAAAATTGAGTCTACAGAATGCATTCAACCAGACGAAGCCGAAGGAAACATTAGAAAGATATTATTTTCAAGGCATAATGCTATTGTTTGCTCTTGAAGATAAAATCAATATTACCGGATGATCATTTGCAGTTATTACTGCGCCTCATTTTAAATCTCTGACACAATTATTGGAAACCCCTTATAAAGCTTGGCTTAATATTCTCTGTTTCCACTGTTCTGCACAGGCAGTTCGTTTCCTTCCAACTGACAACGTTTATTTTTTCAAAGTGTTTATTTTTGCAAAGTATGCAATCGTGTTTGTCTAAAACAATTTTTTTTCGATATAACAATGAGATTTATCATCAAAAACACGGTCTTCCAATGGGTTCACCTATCTCACCTTTGTTATCTGAATTTTTATGGCTGATTTGGAAAATGTTATTTTTAACTCTAAAAATTCATCAATCAACCATATATCACACTGACACAGATACGTGGACGATGTTTCCGAGGTACGGAAAAAAAATTACACACGTTTTTAGGCCATTTGAATTCCATAAAAAAATATTCAATTCACTATGGAGATTGGACTTAACAATGAAATTAACTTCCTATACACAAAACTGACTACAATTATACACAATTATACACAAGTTCTCAACAACCTTGGCACGTCAAACTATCTCCTTTTCATAATCTAATACATAGGTTAGTTAGTTTTCCACCAAACAAAGATAATTTTAATAAAGAGCTCTATACAATTAAATAGATAACAAAAAACGGCCACAAAAGAGGATTAATTGACAAATTGTTAAAAAATAAACAAAGAAAGTTGAATTTACTAGAATTATATAACAATATAAAAAGCAAAAAGCCAAATCGTTTAAATTTATTAATTACACTTCTAAATAGAAATACAGTGTGTAAACGATTAAATATACTAGGTTGTAAGACTGTTTTTGTAAATAAACTTAATGTAGGTAAAATGTTAGTTAATAATAAGGATAAAACGGATACCTTAGATAAATCGGGTGTATATAAAATTAACTGTAAGGATTGTGAAGCTGTATATATCGGTCAAAGTGATACAAGTATATGTTGTAGAATAAAAGATCACAAAAAAGATATCTTAAATAATATAAAAATCACCGGAATTTCTACACATTGTATTGAAAATAATGATTTTATAGACAATGCTAAACTATTACACTCAGAAAAGTAAAAAATTAGGCCTACTAGAAATATTGAAAACAAAAAATCTATAGGAAATAGTCATGTAATAATCACGAATAATCAACTAAATTTCCAAAAACTCCCGGAAATAGATAAGATCATATTGTAATTGAATAGCCCGGTTTTTACCAGCAGATATCTAGGATAATTAAACTAAACGTTAAAAAAACAAGAAATGAAAATACATATTTTTTTCCTGTACACTTTGAAACACTATGTTTGATAATTAGTATTAGTTCAAGCTACTCTTGAGAAATCCATAACAAGGCGAAACATATATAGAGCAAAATCTATGATAAACTTTTGAAACATTCAAAAACTACCAGTGTATCATTGAAAATGCTAGTATTGATATCTAGTTTTATTGTCTAAGCCCTAGCTATTGGCATTCCGAAAACATATCCACAAGGACACGTGGGCACGTGCCCAAGCTAAAAATATTTAAAAAATAAAGTAAAAAAATTATTTTTAGATTTTATATTAATTCACTCTCTGTTCTATCTATGATCACGATTTTAGCGACTTCTATAGATTAACATTCCTAATAGCATTCGCGGTAACAAAATAGGTCGTGGGTTGCTGCAGCGCAACGATTAAAGAACACGTGCTTTGGCCACATATAAGTTTGTGCCGCTACAAAAAATAAAAGCGGCCAATGCATCGCTTTGCTAGTAACCCGGAGATTAAATGCATTTATAACCACATATCTTGGGCGGTGCCCTATTCTCAATAGTCAGGTGTTTTTCGACTTCGCGCTTTTTAACTTTTCGAGTGGTTGTAAAGTAAATGTTTTGAACGATTATAATAGTGAAGATGAATTCAGTGCACAATATGAATAGAAATAATGTCATATTAACATTTGAGGGCCGAATTGTCATCAAACATCTCCAATTAAATCTAATAATTGACAGGCGTTGTACAATCGAAAAAGGTGTAAAGGGGTTTTTTGCAAATATGTCTGCATTTCGCGCTTTCTTTTCTCAATCATCCAAAAGGACAACTATTCTGAATAGCGTCATGAAAAATGTCTTCCCCGTGCGGCCCTTACCAGATAGAACTTTACGTCTAAATGTGTGATTACTGTTTACATTTACAAAGAATTACAAACATGCCTTGAAGAAATTATGGACGCTGAGTCGGATAAAAATGCTATTAATCAAACTCGAGGGTTAATAAATTATTTGGAGGATGATAATTTTAAATTGTGGTTGTTTTTCTTCGATAAAATAATGCCTCACTGCGATACTCTATTTAATCAACTGCAAAGCAGGCAACAAGATGCACTTAAAATTAAAAAAGAATTTGGTAACTTTTTCAACAGCCATTCAAAATATTAGAGACAATATAGATATATAAATTAATCAAGAATTTGGTAACTTTTTCAACAGCCAATCAAAATATTAGAGACAATATAAGTATATAAATTAATCAAGAATTTGGTAACTTAACTAGTGAAGATTCTACAACGATCATAGAGAATCGCAGAAAGAATCGGAAATTCATTGAAAAGGAGGACCCCAATCCGAATGTCAGGACATGCAAGGAAATCTGTGACACCTTAACTATACAGGTTCATGAACGTTTTAGTTTCGAAGTATACCTAACTGTTGCAAATGTATTTGAAACTGAAAAATTTGGTGAATATCGAGCCGTCTTTCAGAATGAAGATAAATTGTGTGTAACCTGTTTGCAAACGTAAATTACTTGAAATTAAAAAATGAACTCTCGGTAATGTATGCACGGGACCATTTTATGAAACACAGTGGGGCTGTACCGCTGTTACAAATGTTTATCCAAAAAAATTTAACATCAACATTTAGTGAATCTGTGGAATTGCTGTCTGTTTTGTGTACCGTCCCTATGACGACTGTAGAAAGCGAAAAACACGTGTTTTCATTTATGAGCCTAGCTCCTATCTCTTCCGCAAATCTTGGAATTAATTAAAAGCCACTATAATTGTTTAAATAAAAATATTTAATGAATAATGAAACGGTGGTTATTGTTTATGGGATATATTGTACGCTTAAAAATGTTATACAATTTAATGACAAAAAAAACAAGTAAATGTATGAATCATCCGACCTTCTATCACATACCCTCACATTTGAACAATCCTAGCAGAAATAAAAACGAAAATATCTCTTTATTTTCAGAATAGATTATTCAAAAGAAAGAGAAAAAGGTAAAAACGGACCAATTCAGCTCATTCTAAACGTTCTCAATAAGGTCGGTACTGAAGAGATGCGCATAAGAGCCCGTTGATTTCTCCTAAGTGGCTCGTATTTTTATGTCCCTCTTCAATCCGAATATTTCCATCGATTTGGTAAATATAAAAGGAAAATGGAAGTAAATGGTTTTTTGATAGTGATATAGTGTAATGCCTTGGCGGGATTTAATTTTAAATATTACTAGATCGCAGACATTACTGCAAGCTTTTGCATCAAACAGGTTATAAAACTAATTCAGGGTTATTGAAAACTTAAATTTAATTTAAATAGAATTATTAACACTATAAAATAATTCATTTTGAAAGTTAGTGATATAGAAAAGGACACAAAGTATAATTCAGGATACTAAAATAATTCTGTTATGGAATGATTACACAGGTCTATAGTGGATTTGGTGCCGAAAAAACTAAAACTGTTTTTGAATAGGCGTTTTATGCTGATTCTAACAGTACATATATTTTTTTAAATTGACGTGTAGTTTTTGAGACATGAAAGGTGTGTCAAAAAAAGGTTATTATATATTGTTTTCCATTTGTTGCCTTATTGTACATGAAGAAAGCTTCTTCTTCATGATTTTTTCGAGTGAGTTCCTTCCAGGCACTCACGCATGATAATTCAGCAGTAATCAGCCATGGTGCGTTCATCCTATCGACTTTGGTAACTTTCTTCCATATTTTTTAGGTCCTAGTAAAATCGCTATACTTGTTCCTCACTGTAAGAGCTAAGGTTTGTCCGGAAATTTGTCCAAATTAAATTATTGTGGAGGTACTGAACTTTGATGCTCATATCACATTCAAGTTTTCTGAAATGTTTTAGTATGTCTTGCACCAATTCGCGGTAATTAATCCCTATGAAATTTTTTACAAATATTGATGAAAGAAAATGAGCCTAATAATTCTATATCATTCATTGAATGCTCCAAATTGTTATATTTCATCAAAAATCTAATTTGCGGCCCATCGAAAATGCCAGTCTTAATTTTCTGCTTGCTCAAACCAGGAAATTTCCTCCATATATAATTAATACAGCAACCATTTTTATCCAATGGTTTGACCTACTGTTTCATTAGTCCCAATTTTATGTGCAATCGAGGCAAAATTATTTTCTCTCTAGTAACTAAAGCTGTGTTTATAATATTTTATTTTGCAACTGTCAAATCTTTTCCTTCAGGCCAGTTTGTTTAAATCTAATGATCGCTCTCAGCTCTGCTATCGCTCAAATAGAAAAAACGACATGGAAATTTCGTATAGGCGCTTTGTTGACCCAATAAAAAGTTTACTTACCATTTTTAAATCACCGCATATAATCCACTTATGATCATGGTACATGAGTTTTGCCAATTCAGGAGATAAGGTTTCATACTCCTTTAATTTAGTATAATGAGCAATGGGAACCGCTCCATGCGTATTGCTATTATGTAGCAAAGCCCATTTCAAGCTCCGCTTAGAAGTCCTTAAAAGTCTTTGATAAAAGACCACCGACATCATTATAAACAAAACATCATTTTCAAAAAAACGGAAGCAATTCTTTTTCTCTAGTACGATAACATGTAATTTTAGTACCTGGAGAAAATAAATTCTTCTCTTTGAGTCTGGTTGCCAACAGTTCTGATCTTATTTTGAAGGGTTGAGGTCTCTGATAAGGCCACTTAAAGCATCTTAAGTAAAAAGTAGAAGTTTTGAAGACGTAGCTTCAAAGTTATCACTTTATTCGCTAGTACAAGCTTGTCTATCTTCGCATGTACTACATTCTGTATCTGAAAGATCAGACGATCCACGAAAAATTGGAAGAGGAACGTCTTTTGAATGAGAATCAGGTCTTTTAGTAGATACCAGATCGGGATAGGTAATTTTTTTCGGTTAATATCATGTACCTTGACTAAGCAAAAATAACAGTCATCGTAGTGATTTTTAGGTTCCCTCCATATCATAGGGACACCAAACTTCAACTGACTTCTTTTATCATTTGTCCATTGCCTTAAATATTCACTGCACATTCGAATCCAATCCAACCCGAAATCCAATTATTTGGAATCCATGGTTTATCAACGTCTTTGATTTTTAGGTTAAAATAAGCATTTTGCACAAATTCAAATACAGGTTTTCGAAACTTTTTCGAACGTGTTCGGGTCATTCAAAGCTTATCGTTTTTACGACATCTTTCAGGTTTTGTTTCTAACTATTTTAATTGAACAAACAACAAAAATAAACAATTTACATGGCTGAATACTGAGAAGAAAATATTATTAATTTGAGTAGATTAAAAACTGTACGTATTTTTCATAATTTAATGTTACTGAGAGTATTGCCAGACACTACACTTTAAAATTACGTCTCGGCGGCACCAATTTTTTTTATTTTGTAGACCTGTTATCAGGTCAAGTATCAGTATCACTGTTTTTGTCAGGTTAAACCAGCACATTTTTATTGGCAATAATTATTTGATGGATATTATCTAATGTTCAGATTTTATTACTTTCAGTTTCAAATAGGTAGTTTTCAGTAGTATTACTAATCGACGCCTTCTCAATCTGGTATAAATAGGAACCAAAGATATAATAACTCCTGAACTTCCTCTGCCTCCTGCATTTCAGCGACTCCAGAAACTGTTCATATACGAATTTTTTTCCCGCCGTATAGTTATTTTAAAGCGCCGTCTTTTACCTTCAAAACGAGGTAAAATACATGAGCTTGCTGTGAATATAACTTAACAAGATATCGTTCGAAAAGCAATTTTTTGAGACACTGCCTTTTTTCGTCTTTGAACTGAAAAATATAATGTTGCTGCAGCTCAAGACATAATTTATAGGGCTTCGGGAGATAATGCTGCTTGGTACAGAACTTGTAAGAAATGATTTCAGAAATTCGGAACTGAAAATTTTAACTTGACTGTTGCAGACGATTCAGTACAACGTTACTGATACATCAACCAGTGACGCAAAACCAAATATCACGCCAAAACGGTGTGATTGTTTATGTGATGGGGTCAACTGGGCGGCAAGCTTTATTCAATCTGGACAACCCGCACTGCTATCTATTGTCATTAGCAACTAGTTCGTGTTAAAGACGCTTTGGAAAAAAATGGCCTTCTACTGGCAAGGAAAAAAGAGAAGTTTTTTTGCTTCAGGATAACGCATGATAACATAAAGCAAAATGTACTCTGGAAACGATCACGGAGTTGGGCTGGGATATTTTTCCGCACACAGCGTATTCTCCAAACTTAGCCCCTTCGGATTTTTATATTTTCCTATCTCTGCTGCCTCACCTGATTGGTAGCTGCTTTACATCTCCTAAGTCGAAAAAACTTCAATGATTTTATCAGTTCTAGGATTTCACAAATGCCTGAAAGAGGGCGAAAGTGGTGTCACTTATTGACAAGTGACATATTGACAAGTCACTTATTGACACTTAGTGACAAGGTGTCAGGTATTTTATACCTATTAATAAACAAACTCTCTCTAGTTTTTCTCTTTCTAGCTTTCACAGCACATTGATTCTACGTAATTTTTCTCTAATCCTCTTTCTCTTAATTATCACTTTTGCTTGCCAAAATATGTTTACTGGTCTCATGCTATCCATTCTTGAGAGATGTCCATACCACTTAAGTTGGTGTTTCTGAGTTGTCACGGGCACCACTTTTAATTATTTTCTTATAATTTCCTTTTTCAATGATTTTATTTTAATCAAATTTTCAAAAGTTTAAAAAAAAAATTAACCAAAAAATCTGAAGTTATAATTAGTAAGTAATTTTTCAAACACTCAAATAGAGTGATGTTATCGGTAATGTAATGATAGTTATAATATAGGACAATGGAGTTAAATTATGTAAACTAGAACGAACAATATAAAAAAGTAAGGTTGGAAAAGCTCTGTACGTGATAAAATACCCTCTGAAGTGATTATTGAACACGAAGGTGGTATAAGGAACTACAATTGTTCTCATAATACCTACTAGTATATTAAAACAGTCATAAATGCCAAAATTCACCACCGTCTACTTCTGATGAAATTTATGCGCGAAAAAAACAGAGTAAAACGAAATAACAAAAGAAATGGTCACTTCTAATACATGTATTAGGCTGCAACACTAACAACATCTTTAAAACATTATATAGTGACAAGTAATATTAAAAATTATCTGCCAGAAGTACTGAGAAAAAAATCAGTTATATGAAATCTAAGAAACTATATATGATTTAAACGATTAATTTAATAGTAGTGGTTTAAACTTTGTAGAGGACATTAAGAATGCAAAGAAATGGAAAAAAATTGAGGTATTTGGTAGGTCCATTACATTTGTCATTACCCGCGAACCAGATATTTCAAATGTACGAGGATCGTAAGATCGTAAGATTTATATTTTTTAACGTAGTCACATTATTACTGAATACATTTACATTAACCACATTCAATCTTTTAATATCCTTATTAGAATGCGATGTGTTTAATTCTGTAAAATAAATGGATATATCAGCGTTGACTCCATCAATCCAAGGGAATCTTCATACAGCTAGTCATTATTTGGTTATTCATTTTTTCTACATTCTTTCAAGTTTGAGAAGAGGAAGTAAATGCTGGAAGCCAAATCGAGAGTATAGCTACATGTATGTGGGTTACTTCGTAACGACAACCTAAGATATGTGTGCAAGTACACTTTGTGGCCAAATGTGAATTTTAGCCTGAAAAGCACGCTTCAATTAGTTAGCAAATACTTCTTGGTGATGGTACTGAATTTTGCCAGGTAGTCTATAATCAACACATCACAAAAATTCCATATTTCCATAATAGCCATAATATTTCCTGAAGATGGAACCGTTTTCCTTTTTTTTTCATACTTTCACCTTTTCCCGCCCATTATTTTAACTACTGTTTCATCTCTAGCATGTAATGATAAAAGTCCTTGTGGCATCTATTTTTATAAAACATTAAAGAAACTCAGCAAAGTCACGTCTAAAATAGTCTAAACATTCTTGAAAAACATGCGTTCAAATGCGTCTGTAGTCTGCTATTAACAAAACATCGTGAGAAATATACTGGACGTGGTCTATCAAGATGTTTATCAGCAACCAGATCACGTTTATATTCGGCAGCCCAATTTTGTGATCGTAAGCTAAGAAGAATTCTATGAAATTCTCTTATCTCTCTTTTCTCTCGCTTCTAAGTTTTTTTGTATGTCAGTCAAGGTTAAATCTTTAAAAACAAAGCATTTCTTTAACAGATCGAATTTTATCAATTTTTCAAATGATGTGAAAACTTTGCTTTACTCGACGACTTTACAAACAATCAACTAAAAGCACGCGTCTGAAACTTGGCAACTCATCATCATACGAACATACTTAAGAAACATCATAGTTAATTGGTTATATTTGCACCATCTTTGTGGAAGTATAGGAACTTTTTGTAAGGCCCTTGTAAGTGGAATCACGTCAACAATGATGGGAATAATACTGGCTGACCGTCCCTCTAGTTAATCACCGAAAATTCGATATTTTTGACTCAATGTATTCTGAAAATATAAATAATTACTTATACGCCGGACTTGGATTGGGGTAATTCCATTGGGGGCGTGTAGGTGTTTGTTTGAATTAGTTATGGACTGATTTGGAACTCGATTGTAACAATGTTCCGTTTCTCTCGGTGTTTTCTTTGAGACTATTTGCGTAACTTTAAATTATTGTAATGAACTAGTTAAACCGAACGTCTTTAAGCTTTAAGATTTCGAAAGTTATGTTTATAGAATTTCTTTACATAATTTTTTCGTTTTTTTGTTGTTACACAAGAAGGTTGAAAATTTGTTGTCACTTAAAAATAACAAAAGGTGTGCATTCTTTTTTACTTTTTAGTCTCCACAATTGTGGGTGATTTAGTCAATGTTTCTTGTTTCTGTTTTTCACACACAAAACCAACAGACTACGTACTAGTTGTAAAATAATAGATCCATGGAACTGTTTTGCTAAAGTTCAAGCTGGTGGTCGGATTTGACATAAAACACTGACAAAATTATACTCAAAATACCTCAAAGCACAAAAAGTACTCAACTCCAAAAACGGAGTACAGGGTGATTGAAAGTACTAGTCCAGTAAGCCTCCTATCAGTGGTGAATAAAGTTTTCACCAAGATAATAGCTAAGAGAATATTAAGAAAGCTTACTGACGCACAAGCAAGCAGCAATCAGAAGTGAATTTAAGTCAATGGATCACATCCAGATTCTACAGCAGGCCATAGAAAGACAACGAATACACTATGCCACTGTACTTAATTGTTATCGATTATGAAAAAGCATTTGATTCAATTTCAAAGCAGGCCATAATGTTTGGATTGCTTAACCAAGGTGTAGTAGCCTACGTAAAGCTACTAGGATCGATATATGATAAAGCTACAGCGACAGTCCACCTTGATGATCTTGTGTTTGGAATTAATATAAAGGGGGGTGTACAACAGGGTGACGCAATATCGTCTGTTCTTTTCTCAGCCTGCCTTGAAAAGGTGTTCTGTAATCTGGACTGGGGACAGGATGGAATAAAGATTAACGGTTCATACTTGAACCATCTTAAAGTCCCAGATGATATCGTTCTTCTTTCACAAGATCCATAGAAGCTGCAAAGATACATACAAGAGTTGTAAATGACTGGAAAACCATTTGATTTAAAAATAAACCAGAGGAAAAGCCAGGTCAAGTTTTTGATTAAAATGATCTAAAAAACCGTTGGTTAAATTTACGAGATATTTCTCCTACATCCTGTATATCTAACCTGAACTGAAACTCTCTAAAGTAAAATGGGAAAATATAATCGATTGCCAGTCGAATTACTTCAAAAAACCGTCATGCCTTTTGACTGTGCGGATTTTCAAACTGATATCGAACGACAGTTGTAGATGCGGTTAATTATTTGTAGGTCGGGCTAAGATAAGGATAATTCGATTTTAGCGGTGTGTGTGTTTGTTTGAATTAACTCTGACCTGATTCAGGGATCGTTTGTAATTCTGATCCCTATCTTTGAGAATTTTCTTTGAGATGGTTTAGGCGAATACTTTAAATTAACCTAATGGGACATCTCCTAGTTACACGATAGAAAATGTTTTACTTCGAATTGAATTCTAAATCATACCAATCAATTCTATTAATAATTATCTGTATTAATAGATAATTATTAATATAATTAATTAATATAATTATTTATAATTATTAATATCGAAAATATAGAGTTTTATTTGTTGTTACGCAAAGTTGTTATCGTATTATTTGTGGATAGACTTGGACAATTTTCTAAACAAAATTTTATAGGTCGAAAATAAAAAATTGAACAAAATGTCTTTATTTATTCAATATAACTTATTTTAGCCTGAAGTACTGGCCTCAATTCTTTCCCAGATATTTCATCATGCTCCCTTAAAAACTTTTTTCTTATTCTTGAATATATGCACAATTTTGCGTATTTAGTGTATTCCAAATAGATCACTACTTCCCAATAGGACGCCAATCAGTGGATTGTCCAGGAAAACGAAAAAATGATCCTATTCCATTGTACTAATGTGTTCATTAAATTTTAATCTCCTTCTCTTCGTCCATTCATTTGTTACTTTATATTCTCGGAATTTGTCGCATGGAGTCTCATTTCTTTTGAATATGCCACGACTGCATATATATATATATATATATATATATATATATATATATATATATATATATATATATATATATATATATATAGTCCGGTTCAAGATATTTCGTTGCCTTTCGATAAAAAGTTAATTGCCCCAATAAATTTCAATAACAATATTTCCAGTTTCTTCAAAGGCGCCAGAGTCAAAATGGTTTAATTTCTGAATAATTTCGGGATAAAAATAATTGTTAAATTATTATTATTCTGCTCATCCTTACTGTAGAATCTCAGCTCATGCTGGCCGGTATTCCAATGCCAAGATGAAAAAGCAATTCAGCTCCTCTCACCCTAGCATAATATCTTACGAACAATGTGACACGTCTGCAAGAGCACGGCACGCTGCCCCACTATGGCAATCGATCTCGAGATCCCGAGGCTCTCGAGGTTCTTTGAAAATCTCTTACTTATCAGGCCTTCGGCGGATATAACGAAGGGCACTACATCTACCTTACTCAGTTTCCACTGGTTCTTCAAGTCGTATGCCAGATTTTCATACTTTGTGGATTTTTCTATCTCAGTTTTTCTAATGTTGTGAGATAGTGGTACTGCGATGTCAATTATAAAAGCCCTCTTGTCCTTTTTGTTGATTAGAACAATATCCGGCCTGTTATAATCAACCGTTCGATCAGTAGTGATTGGTCTGTCCCAGTAAAGAATGGTATCGGATGATTCAAGTACAGGAGAAGGCGAGTACTTATAATATGGAGGAGGTGCATTTTCTAATAGCGAGTATTTTTTTGCAATTTGTTGATGTACAATTATTATTATTATTATCCTCGTACTGAACTCAGCATCTCAGCCTAAGCTGGTCTATATTACAATGCCAAAATGAGAAAGCAATTCAACTCCTCTCACTTAGCATAAAATTTTACGAACAATGTGGCACGTCTGCAAGAGTACTGCACGTTGTCCCACTATGGCAATCGATTTTGAGATACCAAGGTTCTTCAAATTTTTTGAAAAGTTCTTACTTATTAGGCCTTCGGCGGATATAACGAAAGGCACTATCTCTACCTTATGCAGTTTCCACTGGTTTTTCAAATCGTACGCTAGGTTTTCATACTTAGTGGTTTTCTCCAACTCGGTTTTCCTGATATTATGAGAGAATGGCACTGCGATGTCAATTATAAAAGCCCTTTTCTCCTTTTTACTAATTAGAACAATGTCTGGTCTATTATAATCGACCGTTCGATCTGTTGTGATTGGTCTGTCCCAGTATAGGATTGCATCAGATGATTCCAATACGGGAGAAGGTGAGTACTTATAATATGGAGCAGGTGCGTTATCTAATAGCGAATACTTTAATGCAATTTGCTGATGTATAATTTTCGCCAGCTGATTATGTCTTCCTAAATAAGCATTAGGGGCTAGAACTGCACACCCACCGATAAGGTGTTCAATCGTTTCCCCCACTATACCGCACTTCCTACATCTGTCGACAACATCCATGTGTAGTATATGCTTTTCATAGTTCCGTGTTCTTACTACCTTATTATTATTATTATTATTATTATTATTATTATTATTATTATTATTATTATGTATGACTAAAACATTGTTTATTGGTTTGTGTATTTTGAATTTATTAGTACAATAAAAATAAATAAATACATAAATTTCTTTGGGAATACTATCTACAGTCTTCCTAATTAATGTTGCAACACTTGCACTTAAATTAAAAATACAGTAATACTAGGGAAGGCGTGAAACCGTATGTCCCATATCGCCATCAATGGAATCACATCCATATTCCTTTTTAATATTAAATGTTTTTAATATTTCTAGATCACATTTTTTATATGTATTTTCGAGGTATATATCGTTTTCTAACATATAGTTCTGAATTTCCAATTTAGTATTATTTGCATTAGGAACTTTATCTTTTTGGCGATTATGATAACTAGCATTGTCCATTACAATTACGCTTTCCTTAGGTACATTGGGCTATTTATAAACCAATTTTCAAAAAGTTCTCCTGTAGTGTCGTCATGATAATCCGAAGATAAAGTTTTATTATTTTTTGGGGGACAACCGTAAACAATTTGGAACCCATCCATCCTCGGAGCCAGCATGTAAAATTGTAATTATTTTTCCCTTGTTGGCTGGGGCTTTCGTTTGGTATTTTCTTGATGTATCTACCCATCATTTTGCTGGCGCCTCATGTGTATCGAACCATGTTTCATCAAGGTAGATAATGGGACGATTTTATAATCTGTATTATTTTATAGAGTTTAAGTAGTCAAACCGCCATCGTCATAATCGTTATGATTTCATTAATATTTGTCTTTTATTAATGGTCCGATATACAAAACCCATTAGAGATAATATCCTCCGGAGGCTAGTTCTGCTGCAAAGAATGTTGGTTTCATCTTTCCTTAGTCGCTGTTGCAATGAATGTAATGCAGGCACAGTTTGTTCTTCATACATAGCATACATTTTGTTTCGAATAAAGTCTTTGCCGCTTTCATCAACACATTTGCTTTTACCAGAATCATTACGAACTTTTTTGGCTTTAATTGGCTTCGTCACAATATCTTTAACTGTATACAACGGCGTTTTCGTTAATCAAGACATTTCTGCTGCGGCTGCATTTACATTAAGACTCCTATTCAATAAAGAAACATACAAAATTAGCACTACTGAAGGCACAATGATAATTATCTTGCCAAGAACGCCACATTTTTAGCACATTTGGAATAAGAAAAATACCATCGATATTATAGAACCGCACTATTTATGAAAAGAATGTGAATTAAACTAAAATTTTTGGAAACTACTAAATCAGATATAAAATTAATTTTATCTTTTTACCTGTTATTTTATTAGGTTTCGTTACGACAGGGGTTGTTATCAGTGAAGCAATTCGGTCAATGGTATATATATATATATATATATATATATATATATATATATATATATATATATATATATATATATATATATATATATATATAAGGTTCAATTCATTTTGGATTCTGTGGGGCATTTTGAAATTTTTTTATGTAACATATGCTGTACCTATCTTGAGCCGTTTCGGAAATGAAAAATATAATTTAAGAAATTTAGCAAGACATTTTTTTTTACAACTAGCATAGCTAGATACCTGAATTTTTAAATAGGTTGCTTTATGATAATATGACATGGGAATTAATTTATCGCATAGAAGGCGTTTACAAAATAGTGCGTTTTGAAAGAACTTACAAATTCATGTTTTATAGGAACTTTAGATGGAACACCCTGTATTTTATATTGAAACAGTTAAAGTTAGAAATCACGTGGAAGCGTTTTTAAAAACTTTATTTTTGTTTTTGGGTAGTACAAGGAGTAACGGTTCTATTGACAGTTAACTAAAGATTGAAGTTTGTTTACAGTTTACAATATTTATATTAAAATTAATGTTAACTAAGGGCTGTGTCAGCAATGACATCATCTGCTGGGGCTGACTCATTTGGTTGAGGTACAAGCTGGCGATGTTAGTCATATAACTCCTCCCGCCGAAGACGAAAACAAAAGGGGTGAATGTTTGTTTTCGACCATATCCTGTAGGGGTATTTCTTCATTTCTTTTCTTGATAGGGTTGGTGGTTTGGACCGGGTTCTTTTTCTTTTTGTATATTTTCCATGCGAATATACTCATTATAGTTCCCACTATAAAGATGGTAGTGAGGGTAGTTGAGCTTAGTGCCATTATATGTAATTGGGAAGATTCTGGAATTTTTAAAAGTTTAGCTTTTTCTTGTAATTCTTTTATTTGGTTAATATCGATTGATTGTAGTTGAAGATGGGTTTGTTTTTGAGGTTCTTCTATAGTTCCAAATTCGATTGGTGGTAGCAGGTAGGGATTGCCTTTTAGTAATTCTTCTTCGTTCCAATATTGATTTTGTGATGCCTGAATTCCACAATTGTGAGGTATTTGTATAAGGCTTGGCTCTTTAGTTAGTATATATTCTTGTTTATAACAGTTTTGATATATTCTTAATGGTTGTTCATGGGGAATAATCAAAATATACTTGTTATTGATCCATTGTATAATAGGTTGGTCTAATTTCACATTAATCAGTTGGCATTGGCGATTTTCTGCGTATCGGATTAATGTAGTAATGCATTCTTTCGTTGTTGGCTTCAGTTCATTTGGGCAAAGATAATTATCTTCTATTTGCGGACATTCTGTGTTGCTAAATTGTTGCGAATGAGTGCCAATAATTAGGTAGGGTTGATTAGGTACAATCAAGGTATTGTTTATAGGTATAGGAAATAGATGAAAAGATTGAAAGATTTCTTCCTTAAAAATAGGAAAGTGAATTACAAAAATAATTTTGTCTTTGACAAATTTCCCTTGCAAACTCGCAATTTGGTAGTAATTATTTAATTCTTGCAAATTAAGAATTTTATCTTTTCCATATAACATTGTTAAATTAGATATTAGATTTGTCATTTCTTGAGCGGATATTATGGTGCTGTGTAAAATGTTCAAATGAGCGAAAGCGATAGCATCTTCAATATTAGCTAGAAAAGTGATTACATTCTGACAATTAAGAATTAGTATGTAAATAAGTATCTAGATTGAAGAATTTGTTTATTATGTTTGATTTAAGTTCCTCAATAGATGTTTTAATTGTTTTTTGATTTTTATCAAGAATATTAATAGTTTCGTTGTAGTTCTGAATGAGTTCTTTCGTCAAGGATATATGTTGCATTATTTCTTTCTGAAAAGAATTTTCGTTCGTTTGGAGTTCATAGATTGCCTTATCATATCTTTCTCCATCTTCTGAATCAAGGGTACCAAAAATCCATTTTTGTACTTTTCCTACTAGATTTATTAGTCCTCTTTTGATTCTAATATGGGGTTGAATATTGTTTAGCTTGGTTTTTGTTTCCTGTATTAAATAATGAGTTTGGTTCATCATAGATTTTAAATTTACGACTTTATTAAGTGGTATGTCTGTTATTTGAAGTCTAATGTTGTTAAAATAGTCTTCGATATTTTTTAATTGATTGACAAGTGAGGATGTTTGTATATAGTGGATGAAGGTATGTTTGTTTTCTATTATTCGTATATTTCCAAGTTGAAAGGGAAATAGTGGTGTTTTTATAGGGGTTATAGTTACGTCGGTTTCAGTCTTCGCTCTTATAGTCTGTATCGTCACTACAAGTAGGTATACTGTCAGTATCTTAATTGTTTTTCTGTGGACAAAAAGAATACTTCTTTGGTTTTTGTAGATTAGCTTTATGAATAATTTTATCTTTAGTTGTTATTATCTTTTTTCCTATATCTTGTTTTACTTTAGTTTTTGTATAGCGAGGTTTATCTTTTGTTCGCTTAGCTGTTTTATCTATGACATATGTATCTAATTGTTCTTCGTAATCTATTGGGTTTTATCTATTCTGATTACGTTTTTCAATTGCGTTAATTTCAATCCTTGAGAACGCATCTGCATGGGTATTTTCTTTTCTTTTTTTATATTCAATTCTGTAATCGTATTCTTCTAGTTTTAGTCTCCATCTCACTAGACGTGAATTAGGCTCTTTCATATTAAATAGATATTGTAGTGGTTTGTGATCTGTGACAATTATAAATTTACGACCAAATAAATAGGGTCTAAAATATTGGGTGGCCCACACGATAGCTAAGAGTTCTTTTTCTATCGTTGCATAATTTGATTCAGCCGGGTTTAACGTTCTTGATGCATAAGCTACTGGTAAATCGCTACCAACTTTTCCTTGGCTTAGAATTGCTCCGATGGATACGGCCGATGGAGGCTTTTCAAAATCTGGATATTGAAGTATAGGGTCGTTACATAGGATATTTTTACATGTTTGGAATGTTTCTATAAATTTCTTTAAATGTATTATCTTTTGATCCTTCTTTAAACACTTCGTTAGGGGTTTGGTTAATTTTGCGAAGTTTTTGATAAATCTTCTATAGTAACCTAATAATCCTAGAAAGGCTTTAATGTCTTTTGCAGTTTTTGGTATTGGTTATTTTAATATTACATTTATCTTTTTGGGATTTGGTCTGATTCCTTCTGGTGTTATGACATGACCTAAAAATTCTACTTCTTTTTGTAAAAATTCAGATTTATCTAGTTGAATTTTCAATCAGGCTTCTTGTAGTCTTGTAAATACCAATTTCAAATGTTTCATATGTTCTTCTAGACCTTTAGAAAATATTATGACGTCGTCCATGTAGACTAGGCAAATTTTTCCTACTACATCTCGCAAAACGTTATCCATAACTCTTTGGAACGTTGCGGGAGCATTTTTTAATCCGAATGGCATTCGAATAAATTCGTAATGTCCATTTTCTGCATTAAATGCTGTCTTTTCTACTGAGTTCTTATTCATTTCGATTTGGTGAAATGCTGATGATAAGTCTATTGTAGAAAATAAGTGCATTTGCCAAGTGTATCCAATATATCCGTTATGTTTGGTAAGGGATATCGATCGTCGATTGTCTTTTCGTTTAGTTTTCTGTAGTCAATAACTAGTCTCCATTTCTGGTTTCTACTAGCGTCAAGTTTTTTCGGTACTATCCAAATAGGGCTGCTCCAAGGGCTTTGACTATGTTTTATTATTCCATCTTCTAGCATTTTGGTTATCTGTCTATTTATTTCTGCTTTATGAATGAAGGGGTACCTATATGATTTCGTATGTATTGGAATTTCGTCGCTGGTTTTGATCTCGTGTTTAATCTGATTGGTAAATGTTAGTGCGTTTTCTTCTTTGTGAAAGATGTTCGTGAAATCTCGACATAGTTTTATTAGTTCGGTTTTTTCTTCGTCGTTCAAGTGATCTGTTCTGAGTAGCTTTGAAATACTCTTGTTTCTATATTGGTCCTTAATTGGAAGGTTGTCAAAATGGAATAAATGATATTGTTCCCTTTTTGTGTCTGCGAATGGAATCGTTTTCAATGGTCTTAGTAATTTTATAGTGACTGGTTTGTTCGTATGATTATAGATTTCGGTATATTCAAATCCATTTTTTGAGGTAGTGAGATTTCTGGTATAAAGGCTTTATTATCGAAATTTTGTTCAGGAATAATTATATCACTATCTTGTTGATCCACTGGTACATTTATTAGGTGAACTTCGTGGGTGTTAATTCTGATTTTAAATTCTTCTTTTTCGGGTTCTCGGAAGTACAAGGGAATCTGTGTGGTTCTGTTAATTAATTTATTGTTTGAAAGGTCGATCGTGAATTTGTATTTTAGAAGTTCTTTTAATCCAATAATTCCGTCGAAGTATTCATGAATGTCAAATAGGATAACTGGTATTTCGTCTCTTACTTGAAGTTCAGGGAAGGCTGGTATTTCTGCTTTGAATAATACTTCCTTTTCTCCTATTCCTGTTTTTATTTTAGATGGTGAATGATAAATTTTATCGGAATAAAATTTTTCTGCTTTTGAAGGTTTTAAAATTGAGTGAAAACATCCGGTGTCGATTAAGAGTTTTAAAGGTGGGTTACTTATTTTTATGTATGGTAGGTTATTATTTGTATCCGTATGCATTTCGCATTTTACGTCGGGTTTTCGTTTGTTATAGCAGTCTGAAAATTTCCGTCGTAATCATAGTTGGGTGTTTCGTCATACGATTCTAAGATTTCTGCTGAGTCCTCGTTATGATAATCTGTCGTCGTGTCTGTCCATCCATCTTCATTATCGTATGCAGGGGTCAAGTATGAATCATATTCGGTATATTCTGATGATTCATTTTCCATCTGATACAATTCCTGTGACGTAAAATTTCTTTGACCGGTGGGTTTGAAGAAATTTTGTTTTTGTCTTGTTTTACTTGGAATTGTAGATGTTATAGACATTCCGGTTCCGGTTTATTGGTTGGTACTTGTCCTGTCGGTTGAAATACGTTTTTCGGTGGTCCGAAAACTTGAAGATTTGTTGGGAAATGTTGCTGTATTTGTCGTGGTTGGACATTAATTGGTCCTTGTGGAAAGGGTGGTTTGTAATTCTGGATTATTTGAGGTCTAACATGCGAATTAAATCTTGGTGTTTGGAAATGGGGTTTCATTGGCGAATTAGATTGTTGTTGAAATGGTTGGAATTGAGGTCTCGTTTGTAGATTGAATGGTTGATAGAGTTGTACGTTTGGAGAATTTAAATTTCGAAATTTATGTGGTTGAATTTGTGTTTTTAAATGGGGAATGTTTTGTGTCTGATGTTTAAATAAATTCTGTGTATATTGGAAATTTTGTTCTTCTGTCACATATGACATCGCGCTTTCTAATGAATCTGGGGCCTTTAATCTAATGATACTTTGCAGATATCCTGGTAGTCGTCTGATGAATGTTCTTAAGCTGGCTTGTTCATATTGTCTCGTATAAATAGCCCTTGTTGTGACATTCATGTGCGTGATGGGGATTGTATTCACTTTCTGGGTTAGTTGACTTCTCAGTATCTGAATTCTTTTCCCGAATTCTAGCGGATTCTCGTTCTTTAATGGAGAGGCTACTAACAAATCTTGTTCTAGGCATTCCAAGTTTCTTTTGTCTCCAAAACAGTTATATAAGGCTGTTTTTATGTTTACCCAATTTTCTAATTCCAGTCTGTTGCCTACTAATAGTTGTGCTCTGTCTATTAGTTTAATTCTAGCTATTCTGGTCAAATAACTAGTCGTATCGTCGTTTCCGTATTTGTTGAATAAGTAATCAATTGCTGAGATAAAGCTAGCAAGATTAAAAGTATTTCCATCATAGGGTGGAATTGTGTCTACGTACATACGTAATAACGTATAATTTATATTCTGTGGAGTGGTCATTTTAGTTGATATATTCAAGGTGTTATTAAATTGAGAAATTAGTTCTTCTTCGCTAATACTCATAAATTCAATAATTTACTGATCAATACTTGATTATAAAATAAAATATTGAAATATGCTATGCGTAAAATGTTAAAAAGCGTTTTTATATGATTAAAAATAAAATATAATAAAATAAAATAAAATAAAGGGTTTAAATTATTAAAGGGATATATTAACCATAATTTGTTAATATAAACTTTAAAAATAACCACATTTCTACTTAGTGACTAGATATTGCTGAGAGAGATGAGTAATAGTCTTTCTTAATTCAAAGTTCGCGCTTTTAAATTAGAGAAAGTTGTATTCCTAAAATTAAATAATTTAATAAAATTATTGATTATAAGGTTCGCGCCAGATAATCGTTTAAACTAATGATATGTGGAAAAGTAAATAAAATTAAATAATTAAATAAAATTATTGATTATAAGGTTCGCGCCAGATAATCGTTTAAACTAATGATATGTGGAAAAGTAAATAAAACTTTTAAATTAGAGAAAGTTGTATTCCTAAAATTAAATAATTAAATAAAATGGTTGATTATAAGGTTCGCGCCAGATAATCGTTTAAACTAATGATATGTGGAAAAGTAAATAAAATTAAATGATTAAATAAAATTATTGATTATAAGGTTCGCGCCAGATAATCGTTTAAGCTAATGATATGTGGAAAAGTAAAAAGAGTGATGAGGGATGATTCGTCTTAAAATTAGATTTGATGCGTTCTTAAAATAGGGTGATTTTTCTTTGTCGTATTTGCTTGTTTGCTTGTGCTTTTTGCTTTTTCTTAACCTACGTTTCTTAAAATTACTTTCAATCTCTTATCCGGAGAAATCGAAAGGGGTCGATAAACGAGTACTGGACACTCACCGTATTTTTAGCCTGTCACGGGTCGTCAGCCGCTCGTCCTTCTATCGGGGTGAACCTCTAGCTCTGCAATAGTCGTTGGTTTCTTTGTGCTGGGTTGATCAGTAGACGGCTTCAATCCAAATCAGACTCGATGCTGTGGCTTTGGGGATGAAGGTGTGGTCGATACACTGATCCGTTTTCCGACTGCGCCAGTTAATGTTAGAAATCACGTGGAAGCGTTTTTAAAAACTTTATTTTTGTTTTTGGGTAGTACAAAGAGTAACACAATATTTATATACAAACAATTACAATATTTATATTAAAATTAATGTTAACTAAGGGCTGTGTCAGCAATGACATCATCTGCTGGGGCTGACTCATTTGGTTGAGGTGCAAGCTGGCGATGTTAGTCATATAACTAAACATAAAGGTTTTTTTTTTAGTAGTGGGCCACAGCCGGCTAGGGTAACATTACTTTTAAACACAAATCGTTTTTTACATAGTATTATGTTTCTAATTTTAATTTTGTTTTATTGTTTACTAAAATAAAATAAACCGTTATCTTTGATTTAATTGCATTATTTTGGTTTTCTGTTTATCAGTCGAAAACCAAAAAAAAAATAGGTCTATCATCCCTTAATACTTTTAGAATTGAGTGATCTTTCGTGCTCCACTATAAAATACAGGGTGTCCATTTTAAAATTCATTAATGAATTTTAAGTTCTATCAAGAGGGCATTATTTTGTAAACGCCCTATATGCGATAAATTAATTAGCATGTCGTATTGTCATAAAGCAAACTATTAAGGAACTATACAGGTATCTTGCTACGCTAGTTGTAAAAAAGAATATTTTTTATTCAGGGATGTTTGTTGCTAAATTTCTTAGATTTTTTTTTATTTCGGAAACGGCTCTAGATAGGTATGGCATATATTGCATAAAAAGTTTGAAAATGGTTCACAGAATCTAGAAATGTAATAACATATAGGGTATCATATTTAAAAAACTAAGTTGGAATCAGCTTCGAGCAGATCTGGCAACACTGAAGCACACAAACTATAAATAGAAAGTTCATGTAAGCACCCAAAATTTTAAATCATTAACCCAAGTAGTTTTACGTAAAGGTCTAATGTACCCTCCACCGTGAATCACGCTGTATATATATATATATATATATATATATATATATATATATATATATATATATATATATATATATATATATATATATATATATATATATATATATATATATATATATATACATACATTGGATGTAAGTAAAGTCCTTTCATTATACTAAAACGTATAAATTGAATGGCCGTAAAAACATTACATTTAATTTTCAGCTCTAGTGGCACTGTAGCCGCATGTCCATTTATGCAAAAAAAAAAACAGCCGACTATTTCCGCGAACAAGTTTTCTTGGGTTTGGCTCATTTTGAAAGACCCTGCTGTTTACTTTCGGGCTCATGTTTGACGCACCATGATTATATTTTTTAAGCATTCCTTTGCGCCAATTTTCACGGCTAAATTTTCATGAAAAATCTTGTGTATACTTGTAGTTATGCCTCAATCTCATGGTATGTCACATGACGAGCTTGCTTTATCAGTTTGCGCACAGTTTCGATAGTTTCTGGCACAACAACCGATTTTGAACCAATAGTCGTAGTAAGTTGATCGATGCACTGTTATTAAAATAATCCATGTCGAAAGTAGTAGTAAATAAATTAATAAAGTAGAAAATTCTCATAAGTTAATTCTGTTTTTCGACTGAATTGAAATTTTCAAATCACTAAACAACACAACTAGCATATATATGACAAACATTCTGAGTACATATACAGTCAACAATGTCAAACTTTAGGATGTACATGTCAGATAACGCCTAGCAACGTCATTGTTCTAACCCGAATACATAAATAGCAACATTCGTCATATATATATATATATATATATATATATATATATATATATATATATATATATATATATAGGAGCCACATTAGCTGTGGTGTCTAAAGCGTCAGCCTTACGTTACGGCAGTTAATGTGGAGCGGGTTCGAATCCAGTACTAGGCAAGGAATCACCCTTCAGTCACGCCAGTTCGAGGCTGGGTAAGGCCGGATGCCTTCTGAGAGGTTTTCTACGTTGGTCACTCGCCAGTCGGTAGGCTTCTCGAGATACTTTCGGTTAAGCACAAAACCAAGGGTTGATAACCTGAGGGGGGTGCTGATCGGGGTTTTCGGTAGCTGATGACCGTGGTTCGGAACCCACGTTAAGCTGTAGGTCCAGTCGCTAAATAGCCTTCTCAGTTGCTGATGCGCCTCTAGCCCCAAAACTTTACTTTTATATATATATATATATATATATATATATATATATATATATATATATATATATATATATATATATATATATAAATGTTATACTGTATACAGTACAGTATAACAGTATATATATATATATATATATATATATATATATATATATATATATGTTAGCGCATTGCTACACCATTGTTGTCAATTCCGAACATTAGTAGCAACCCTCGTATATTGCTAAACTATAAAGGACTTGAAGTCTGTAACACCGCTTCTGCAACACTCCCTTATCAAATTCACCAATTTCAATCTGCAGAAATGTCAGCGGCAAAACTAAAATTAGAAATCTACCGTATTTACCCGATTTGATCCATTCCTTTGAAAAATTTCCACGTATTCAGGTTACTCATATCCCTGAACGGAAGCATATCTCGATTGAGTGAAAAATTAAATAAAAATAAAAGCTACGTGCCATAAGGAATAAAAAAGAAGCCAAAGAAGCATTGGACTAAATTTGCGGCATCTCAGGGATGTCATATTCATAAATAAAATAGGATGTAATAAAATATGGATTGTTTTCGTTGTCTTCCATTATATTTTCAATCTACCGTTATCATCTTACGAAAGTCGTTTGAAAAGTTCTCGACCTGATACGGAGATGACATTTTCTGAAAAAGAGGTTAAAACTGAAGTTCGAGCTGTTATAACGAACATTATGTTATAGGCTTTAATATGACGGATACACAAAAAGAGTTAGATGACTTAATGAATTTTCGACAGTACAAATGGGCTGTACAAATGGGCTGTTTTATGTAAACGTTGCAACAGTTAAATAACAACAACAATAACAACAACAATTAAATGATCATCGACTGAAGGTTGTTTATATAAACATCTCGATAGATTGTTTCCATTACATTTTACATGATGTTTTGGAAAGATGCACTCGAATGAACGCTTTTCAAAAATATTTAAGCGTATTTAAACGTATTTTTTAATTTTGTAGCTCCATCACGCTGGAACTCGCATTAAAGAATACTCATTCATTTTTTTGTTATGATAGTAATTATGCAGGAAAAACAATAGATATTGTTCAAGCCAGTAAATATTGATAATAATACGAAAAAAATTAAAATGTAGATCCTTCTGTTCATTTTCAAATTTTATAAAACATGTGCAACATGTGCTACTGAATTTATAGGTGACGTATCGACTCAATCGTTTCTTAATAGAAATTGTCTGCAGTTTTATGTAGTTACAGAAAAAATTAACCTACACACCATAGTACCCATTATGTCTGGGAAGCACTGAAGTTGATAAAATTTCAGAAGCTCACTACAAACGATATATAAACTACAAACGAGTATATCGAGCGTAGATTCTTCTGAATATCTTCAAATGTCATAGAACATGTGCTACTGAAACGATTATACTTGTATCAGCGAATTTATGATGGGTAACGTCTCGAGTCAAACTTTTCTTAATGGAAATTGTATGTAGTTTTATATAGTTACAGAAAAAATTAACCTACAAACCATGGTACTGATTATGCCTGGGAAGCAAGGAAGTTGATAAAATTTCAGAAGCTCACTACAAACGATATATAAACTACAAAACTTGGGAAAAAATCCACAAAAAAATTATACAAAAAGCACAGGAACTGATCCCATTGAAAAAGAACTTAAAACAGCCTTGGTGGGACTCGTAATGCGAAAGTGCATTGCAGCGACGCAAAACAAGCATTTCAGGAGTACAACAGTAAAAAATCCCCAAAAAATCCAACAGCTTTTTAACGAGACTAGAAAAGAGACCGCAAAAGTTATCAGACAAACTAAGAGAAAGTACATAAAGGAACAACTAGACTCTATAGAGGAGAATTTCCGCAATTATAACACGAGAGACTTTTATCGGACTTTTGCCAAACAAATCCTTGGGCACATACAACAAAATATTTGCTTCAGAAAGCGGAATGGGAGATTTGCTCTAACCAATCAGGAGAATTGTCTGGAGCTGGCACACTATTTCTCACTGATCTCCTCTATTGCCACGAACGCGACACAAGATTCCCCAAGGAAAATTGTATCTATACCCACTCAGAATCACTACCACCAACACAGGAAGATATCCACAGGCACATACAAAAAATGAAGAATAACAGGACATCCAGTGTAGACGGTATCAACGTGAAACTATTGAAAAACCTCGGACCAAACTCACTGCGGGAATTCACGCAAATTATCACGAACATCTGGCAAACAGAAAAATTACGAGATGGATAGAAATGTACTCTTATGCACCCGCTGCACAAGAAAGGAAACAGAACAGATGTGAACAACTACAGAGAACTCTCCTTACTACAAGTCACTTACAAAATCCTCTCAGCATGCCTTCTTCAGAGAGCACAGGAACAACTAGAACACAAAATTGGCGAGTACCAGGAAGGCTTTCGCCCTGGTCGCTCATGCCCTGAAAAAATCTTTAACTTAAAAACAATATTGAAATACAAAGCTAACAAGAACGTCCCAATCATATGCACGTTCGTTGACTTCAAGAAAACATACGACTGCATCGACCGAAAATCTCTGTTCAACATCCTAGAAGAACAAGGACTCGACCCCAAAACACTACGATTGATCAAGCAGACACTGCCCGACACAGTATCTAAATTGAAATTTACGGGAGAAATTTCCGAACCCTTCCTAGTAAAACCGGAGTACGCCAAGGAGATGGGTTATCTTCACGCCTCTTCAACCTGGTAGTGGACAAAGTCATAAGGGAATGGGAAAACAAACTGAAAAATCAAGGACACTGGAAACCAATACGACTCGTACGAACCAAAAACAATATAGAAATCTCATGCCTAGCCTTCGCGGACAACCCAACCATATTCGGAGACAATGAAACAAGGGCAACCAAACAGATAGTCCTCAAGGAATGTGCAGAGAAAGTTGGCCTATAAATCTCCTTTCAAAAAACCGAATTATTTTGCTCAAAATTAGACGTCCAAAATTTGAACACCAAATACGGCAAGATAAAAAGGGTCACCCATTTCAAATACCTGGGCGAGATCCTCGAACCCCCAGGAGGAGAGAGAAGCGGAGGAAGAGAAGATAGCACAGAAGACTCGATTACAGAAGATGAAGAGGGCATACTGCAAGACACACAATATCTACAATAAGAAAAGCATATCCATACACACAAAAATAAGACACTACCATACAGTAATCAAACCAGTGGTACTATATGCAAGCGAAACACTTACACTCCATCAATTCTTCTCCTTCAGATTAAATGATCATGATGCTAACATGGTTAGCGAAACGTGCGTCGAGCAGTTCAAAAAAGCGTTTTGATGTTTAGTGGTAAATCTCTTCAAGTTTAGTATTTACACTCCATACAAAAAGTGGCATAGAAAACATAGTAAAAGAAGAACGCAAAACTATGAGAAAAATTCTGGGCCCAAAACTAACAGAGAAAGGATACAGAGTATATTCCAGGAAAACCACAGAGAAAATGTCCAATGTAGCGGCGGACATAAGAAAAAGAAGGTTGAAATTCGATGGACATATCAGTAGACTTCCACCAACAAGACTCACCAACAAAATTCTTACTTACATACAAGGGCTCAAGTAAATAGGACCATGGATTGCACAAGTCAGAACTAATCTGGGAGGGGCACGAATGGACCGACAGAGATTGAGGACAGAAGCAAGTACTGAAACAAAATACATATGTGGAACGTCATCAGAGAGCGATATATATATATATATATATATATATATATATATATATATATATATATATATATATATATATATATATATATATATATATATATATATATCTTTTCATTCGACTCATTTTTGAGTATTCTTTCTGATCTTCCAAACCTCTCTCATCCTCTCTCCGTAGATGATCTATCTCTCCTCCGCCAACCTTGTCCCCGATCTCCTTGACACTTCGCTCTCGGATGTGCTCTCTGATTCTTGTGACTACGATAAACTACAAATAATATAATACTAATTTCATTCCTATTTTTCGTATTATTATCAATATTTACTGCCTTGAACAATATCAATTGTTTTTCCTGCATAATTACTGACACTACAAAAAATTAACTATACTACATTTATTAGCATCGTTAGTAGGCAAAAATAAGCAAAAAAAACTAGTATTCTTTAATGCGGGTTCCAGCGTAATGGAGCTCGATTTTGTTACCATTATCTGTCAAGGATGATGGAGAGGAGATAAAAATGAGCTAAAGAAAGCCACAACAGTTCCATGTCTAAGAAAAGTCATATTTTCTAGGATTCAGTTTAAGTTCAGTATACCCAACAAAAGGTAGAATCATCATAGGGGAGCATTACTGTTCACGATTGAACCAACTAATGGTGCAATTCAAGTTAAACGCTTACCTCTGGCCAAAAGGACAGTTATCTCTCACCACATCCCGGGTTGCTTCTGTACCAGATTTAGCTCCCAACAATTATTTTCTATACCCAACTTTAGAAAATAGCTGGCTGGATTCACTTTAAATTATGAGATCAAAGATAAAGCAACCGCAATTTGCAGAGTTAGATAAATCGCATTATATTGAGAGCATTAAGTTAAGCAAAAAAGGTAGGATTCTCAAAAATTTTGCGTTTTTCTTTGTCAGATCGAGAACTTCTCGTACGACTCTCGTATATTATGTAAAGGTATTGATACCTGATATAGAAAATGTTGTAATTGGATATGACCAAATCTAATTTAAAGAAAGCTTTATTTACGCTCCTTCAGTCAAAAATAAGGCAAACGAGCGGAATTGACAACAAAATGAAAACACAGCGATTATGTTACTCGGATTCGAATTAAACTTTTATTTAGCAATTTATATATTATGTATTGATTAATGCATTCCTTCTCACTTCATGAGTTAAATTATTCAAATAATTTATTAAAGACATTCCAATCCTTCAACGAGTGTCTCCGCTAATTCATTACTTCTGTCAGTTTCAATAAAAACGAGCTCGCGGTCAGGCAGTGATTCGAATCACGTCGCTAACGACGTTGATAAAGCCGGAATGGCGTTGCCGCCCGCCGTTCGAATTGGTCCCCGAAAGGCCAACATGCCTTTTGACTATGCGGATCCCGAAACCGGTGCAGAGCGGTAGTTGTAGAAGTGGTTAATTATTTGTAGGTCGGACTTAGATCAGGATAATTCGATTCAAGCCATGTAAATGTTTGAATTAGTTATGGGGCTGATTCAGAGTTTGATTGTAATTCTCGTCCGTTTCTCTTGGGGTTTCTTTGAGATGGTTTAAGAGAAGACTCATTCAGCTCACTGATTTCAATTTTTTTCGAGTAATGATTTGATTAATAGAATTTGCATACTTGAAATTATCAATTTCATGATTCAAAAATGAAGAGAGCAGATATGTTTTATTATATACAGTTGGGCGTCAAAAATAAAACAAAAAGCAAATGTGTTTTGTTAGTATTTTTGAGAATTCATTCATTCAATTCATTGCCATTCAATCAATTCATTGACAATCCGTTTACAACGGGAGAAAAAGGATTTGAAGCCAAGTTTTCTCAATTTTCTTTATTTTAAATGTATTACATTTTCTAACGTAATATCACAAAACACAAATAACTTTCAACAACACTATACCATGATTATAGAACAATATGAAGATTTTTAGCAAGTAGTTAATAAACTACCAATTTTTCTTTGGAAAAAAAGTTTCTTTACAGTTAGTTTTGTTAATTTAATCCAGTTTAGATCAAATAAATATCTTCAGTACACAAAAATAAAACAAATTTAATAAATTTATAACTATCTTAACAAGAGATAAAGTAAATCTTGAATATTAATGTTCTAATAATAACGAATGGCATGAAATTGTGGCAAGTTGTAAAAAATTTAATTTATTCGTAGTATATAATGAAAATATAGTATATGCCATGTATATATATATATATATATAGTATATGCCACTCGGGTCCAATATACTTAACGATGTCATCAGTCCATCGTGCTTTCGGTCTTCTTCGCGGACGTTTGCGATCAAGCGGTATCCACTCCAGGATTGCCTTGGTCCATCTGTCGTCCCATCGCCTCGCTATATGGCCTGCCCATCTCCATTTCAACTGTTTTACTCTTTCAATGATGTCACAGACTTTTGTTTGTTCCCTGATCCATGCGCAGGACTTTCTGTCTCGTCTTGTAATGCCAAGCATACATCTTTCCATTCCCCTCTGTGCCACCCGAAGTTTTTGAATTGATTGCGATGTGAGTGTCCAGGTTTCACTTCCGTATGTCATAACGGGTAGAACGCACTGATCGAATACTTTTCTTTTCAGGCAAAGTGGGAGTCTGCTCTTAAACACTATGTTGAGCCTACCAAATGCCTGCCAGCCACATTTAACACGCCGTTCCACCTCCCGGGCGGTATTCCCCTCCATGGAAATCCTCTGCCCAAGATATACAAAGCTGTCCACAATCTCTAAATCCCTTCCTAAAACTGAAATTCTTCTGTCCTGAGCGAAGTTATTGAACATAACCTGACTCTTTTTCAGGTTTATTTTCAAGCCAAATGGTTCGCCAGCCCTTTGCAGTTCTTGTATGCGTCTTTGCAGCTCCTCTGGGTCTTGTGAAATGAGAATAATATCATCTGCAAATCTAAGATGGTTTAAGTTTGCACCATTGATCTTTACCCCATCCTGTTCCCAATCCAGTTTACGGAATACTTCTTCAAGGCCAGCCGAGAAAAGAATAGGCGATATTGCGTCACCCTGCCGTACACCTCGTTCTATATTAATTCCCACTTCAAGATCATCAAGGTGAATTGTGGCTGTAGCTCCATCATGTATCGATTCTAATAGGTTTACATAGGCTCTCTCTACACCTTGGCTAAGCAGTGCATCCATTATCGCATGCTTTGAGATGGAATCAAATGCTTTTTCGTAGTCGATAAAAGCCAAGCACAGTGGCAAGGTGTATTCGTTGTGCCTTTCTATGACCTGCTGTACAACCTGGATGTGATCCATTGTACTGAATCCACTTCTGAATCCTGCTGTTCTCTTGGTTGTGCGTCATTCAGTTTTTTTAATATTCTTTTAGAAATTATCTTAGTGAAAACTTTGTACATCACTGATAGGAGGCTTATTGGACGGTAGTTCTTTAAATCTTCCTGTGCTCCTTTTTTATGTAAAAGGATCACTTCTGCATTTTTCCATAAGTCAGGTACTTTTTGTTCTTTGAGGCATTTTGAGTATAATTTTGCCAGTGTTTTATGTAACGTCCGACCACCAGCTTTTAGCATTTCGACAGTTACACTATCCTTTCCTGGAGCCTTGCCGTTCTTCATCAATTCTATAGCATTTGTTACTTCCTCCACTAGGATATCTGGTATTATATATTGTTCTTCCGTGGGTATTGCTGTCCCTGACTGGCTCTGATCTTCATATAACTGGGAATAAAACCTTCTGACAATCTCTAACATTTGGGTACGCGTCCTGCACACTGTGCCATCCTCACGCTTTAAAGCATATATTTGCGTTCTTTTGTTTCTCAGCTTCTGTTTAGCTTTGTTAATTCCTTTGTTTTCTTCCAGGGTTTTTTGCACTAGCTGCATATTGAATCGGCGCGTGTCCTCTCTGATACGTTTTCTTATAGTTTTGCAGAGCTCAGTGTACTCGACCCTGCCAAAAGGACAACCTTCATTTCTCATTGCTCGCCGTTTCTTCATTAAATCAATGGTCTCACTGGAGATTTTTGTTTGTTTGAGACATTTTTCCTCTGGTGCTATTGAAGCAGCCGTTTGAAGTACATTGTTGGCGATTTCTTCATATTGAACTGATATTTCCACCTCCTCTGGATCTTGCAATGCAGCAAACCGGTTTGACAAAGCAATCTCAAAATCGCTTCCTCTGTCCAGCAGTTTTCCAGAATCCACCTTGCCCTTCTTTGATCTTACCATTTTTTCGCGCTCTTTTCGACAGTCAATCCGAACCCTTGCTCGTACAATTCGGTGGTCACTTCCCACATTAAAATTGTTAAGGACAGTACAATTGGTAAATATTGTTTTATCGTTGGTCATGATGTAGTCAATTTCGCTTGTGAGCCCAGATGGACTTTTCCATGTCCATTTTCTGCTGATATTTTTCTTATAGAATGAATTCATAATATATAGTTCTTGTCCTTCAGCAAAATCAACTAATCTGTCACCTCTATTGTCTCGCTCACCAGTTCCATATGGGCCAGTTGCATTTTCGTCTGTTCTTGTTGTTCCAATTCTGGCATTAAAATCACCCATCAGGATTTTGTACCTACATTTCTCCTTGTATAAAAGCTGGGCCACATCATCATAAAATTCCTCAATTTCCTCATCTTTATGGCTTATAGTTGGTGCATAAGCTTGGACGATTTGAAGCCTAAACTTTTTATTCAGCTGAATGACGCATTGGGCTAATCGGTCGGATGTACTTTCAAATTTTACCACATTGCCCTTCAGCTTTCGATTGATGAAGAATCCTATTCCGCCACATCGGCCATTTTCCGTACCTCGAGTGTAGAGTACGTGTCCAGTTGGTTCCAGTTTGATTAGCTCTTCACCCTTCCTTCGTGTTTCACAGAGCCCAATAATATCCCAATGTATGTTGTCAAGTTCGATTAACAGTTCTTGCAATCGGGCCTCTGTTTTCATAGTCCGTATATTTAACGTTGCAATGTCAAAAGTCCAATGGCAGCCTGATCTAACCCGGTGATTCTTAGCAGCCTCTGCCTTATATATATATATATATATATATATATATATATATATATATATATATATATATATATATATATATATATATATATATATATATATATATATTTAATTTTTCTTTGGAAAAAAAGTTTCTTACAGTTAGTTTTGTTAATTTAATCCAGTTTAGATCAAATAAATATCTTCAGTACACAAAAATAAAACAAATTTAATAAATTTATAACTATTTTAACAAGAGATAAAGTAAATCTTGAATATTAATGTTCTAATAATAACGAATGGCATGAAATTGTGACAAGTTGTAAAAAATTTAATTTATTCGTAGTATATAATGAAAATATAGTATATGCCATGTATATATATATATATATATATATATATATATATATATATATATATATATATATATATATATATTTTCATTCGACTCATTTTTGAGTATTCTTTCTGATCTTCCAAACCTCTCTCATCCTCTCTCCGTGGATCATCTATCTCTCCTCCGCCAACCTTGTCCCCGATCTCCTTGACACTTCGCTCTCGGATGTGCTCTCTGATTCTTGTGACTACGATAAACTACATATATATATATATATATATATATATATATATATATATATATATATATATATATATATATATATATATATATATATATAAGAATGAATTGGTCGGATTACAGCGAAGGATTCAAGGAGTAATATTGGATTCTGTATGATCAATCATATCGGTTCTTGTTCTGAAGTAAACGTGCTGTCTTAAAATGTAAGAAAGTATTTATACAATTTGGGATATAGAGGGAAGAAACCCGTCATCAGCCAAAAAAAAGGGTAAAAGGACTCCAATTCATTAAGAAATGGGTAAATTACCCGTTAGATTTTTGGAAATTAGTTAGTTTTACTGACAAATTGTTCTTTCTGTTTATTGGGTCAAAAAACAGTAAAGAGAAAAAATATAACACACTAACTCTTGCACTTCACATTTAAAATTGAATTTACTCATAAGAATTTGCCAACATTTTTGTCCTATTTATGTTATTTGTGTTGTTTAGTGATTTGAAAATTTCATCTCAGTCAAATGATGAAATTAAGTAGTAGAATTTTCGTGCGATTATTTACTACGACTTTCTACGTGGATTATCTCAACAATAGTGCATTGATCAATTCACTTCGACTTTCGGCGCCGAAGCACCATCTAAAACTACTGTAAATCACTGATTTGGTGAATTCAATCGTCGTCGTTAGCTCATGGACGAAATTAAAGAAGGTCGTCCAAAATCGGTTGTTGTGCCAGAAAACATCGATACTGCGTGAGAACTGATAAAGCAAGATCATCATGTGATATACCGTGAAATTAAGGCCTCCGTGGGTATTAGTATAATAAGTATACAGAAGATTTAACATCAACATCTAGCCGGGAAAAAGATGTGTGCTCGTTGGAGTCCGCATAATTTAATAATCGCTCAAAAAAAGGTTTGTGTCGATTGGTGCAAATAAATGCTCAAAAAATACAATCCTGGTGCGTCAAAAGTCGTGTATAACATCTACACAGGCGACAAATCTTATATATGCGTATGAACTGGAAAGTAAACAACAGTCGACTGTATGAGGCTTTCAAAATGAGGCAAATCCAACAAAAGTTGTTCGCGCAAGAAGCACTTCGAAGCAAATGGTCGCCTATTTTTTTGTCATAAATAGGCATGTGGCTACAGTGCCATTAGAAAATCGTAGAAAATCGAATTATCAATTCTGAATGGTACACAACCATTTGTTTGCCAAGAGTCTTTGAAGAACTAAGAAAAATCAGTTGTGGTTTATATTGATACTACATTAAAAATAAAGCTGTTAAAAAGAAGAGGCTATAAAACAAATTTAGAAAAATCGATTTGTTCAATTTTTTCTATATATAAATTTAAGTTTAAATGCTCTACACTAGAGGTTCACTGACATATTTTAAGTCAATCTGTCATTGAAACTTGATAACGGTTATTATCTGCTTTATATAATTCTAGATTTTAAACAGAAAAGGGATAAGCAAAAAGTTAATTTTTTTTTTCTTTCATTATTTTTCGAACATTATCATCAACAATCCACGGATATAAAACACGTAAAGGGCTCGTAAAACTGGAGAATAATAAGGCGAAAAGCAAAAGCATACCTCTGCGCTCACTCATCTCCCCCACCCTCCGATTTCTACATGGTTTTTTCGTTGTATGTATTCTCACACCCAATTCCTTCTTGTAAAACAAGCTTTATTTCCTAACTTAATTAATGTTATTTATGGGCATCCTGAGATCATTGAAGATCTACTATTAATCCATCGCCAGCCTAAACCTATTAAGGCTAGTCGGGATGCTTTGTAATTGGATGGAATCGTCACTGAGAAGCTCAGGCAACGAAAATGTAAATTTAGTATGTAAAATTAGCTAGGACACATTAATGTTGGGTATATATATATATATATATATATATATATATATATATATATATATATATATATATATATATATATATATATATATATAGGCTTCCGCGGTCGGTAATGTTAGAATTACTAGGTTCCCGGGTAGAACCGAATCAAGAGAATCTAGTTGATTTGCCCCAAAGTCTCGATCTGCCTACTCCCCAGGGTTGACAACGAGGTTCGCGACCTTTTCTAGTAGTTTCAGAAATAGACGTATTTTATATTTGTATAGTAGTTGTTTAGAATTTGGATTTGTATAGGAATATTGTAAAATTAAAATCCATTAGACATTCCATATAAAAAATTGAGATATGATATTTTTCATATATATCAGGTATCCTGAACACCCTGTATCACGTCCGATATCAAAAAACAACATCCTACATCAAAAAATAAATGATATATGACACTGCCAAATAGAGTCTGCAACTCCGATATTTTTTACAAAATGGCGGATACCTGTAAAACCATTGGGTTTAGGTATAGGACAGGTTTCACGAAATGTGTTTACAATCAGTAGCAGAATGCGAAAATGGATGTATATGTTCATCCATTGTGTGGATGTTCAATTCTTCTTTTGGAACCTTTGGTGTGAACACTAAACTTGAAGCTATTTACCACTAAACACCAAATCACTTTTTTGAATGTCTCGACGCACGTTTCGCTAACCATGTTAGCATCATTAGGAGATGATTTCATCTCTTAATCTAATATAGGATGTTGTGAGATACCCTGTTAAATACAATTAATTTTAAATAATGCAGAATATTTAGTTGTACAACTCTTATACTTAAAATTTTTCTCTATCTCCAGCCATTATCAAGATATTAACCGATATTGTACTATTGGGCCATCCTATATATATATATATATATATATATATATATATATATATATATATATATATATATATATATATATATATATATATATATATATATATATACCGAACCAAATTATTTTAACCCCGGTTAAAACTTAATATTTTTTTTATTTCAGAAACATGGCCCTCGACCTCTACGATCGATCGATACAAAAAGCTTAGAAAGATGGTAAAACTAGAGCAGGCTGGAATTAGCCCTTCTTTCACTTGCAAATGAGTCGGAAAGTAAAACCACCCTCCAGCTATCAATCACCCCCCTTATTCCTAGACGGTTCCTCGTTGTTTTCTTACATCGAATTCCTCTTTGTAAAGTGGCCTTTATTTACCCACTTAATTATTTTTATTAATGAGCCTAACAGAGCCACTGCGGGCCTACTATTAATCCATCGTCAGCTTAAGCTTTCCAACGCTCGACGGGGTGTCTTGTAATTAGCTGAAATCGTTGCAAAGATGTTAACGTACGCATTTTTACGTACGTATATATATATATATATATATATATATATATATATATATATATATATATATATATATAGACTAAAAAGTGAGGCTTGCGGCATCAAACGTGGAAGGAATGGAAGTATTTTTGGAAAAAATAGATAGTAGCGAACATCGACAAATTTATGACTTTTTCCAAAAAACTCAAAAGTTTTATAAAAGATGACTTCAAATTTTTTCTGCAATTTTTTTGAAAAAAAATCCGAATGATAAAAAAAGTTTTATTTAGTCAATGTTTGGAAGAATAATGACTATTAAAAAAAATGTGTCCGCGGTCGGTTGACGTTTCGGTTTCCACTTTGAAGCCATTATCAAGAGAATCTAGTTGATTTACTCCAAGGCCTCAATCTGCCTACTCCCCAGACTACTTATTCTAGTTGTGATCAACTACAAACAGCTTTCTAGTTGTAAATCAACTAGATTCTCTTGATAATGGCTTCAAAGTGGAAGCCGAGAAGTCGAGATCTTACAAATTCAAAACCCGGTTCTACCCGAGAATATAGTAATTCTACTATATATATATATATATATATATATATATATATATATATATATATATATATATATATATATATATATATATATATATATACATCCTTTATATTATGTATGAATTTTAATAAACAATATATTATATATTTAGTATTAAATATTATGCATTGTTCACTCTTATGCTTTATCTCTCTTAGACGGATACCTCCCTTAAACCGACACTTTTTTAGGCTCCTGTAGTTGTCCCAACAGAGCTTTTACTATATATTATAAATTATTTATTATCTGTAAAGTGGATTAAATCAACAAATAAAACGGTCAACAAAATGAATCACAATTTCATTTAATATTTCTAATCAATTAAATAACTTTTTTATATCAGTGTTGACCTTCATTCCATGTAGAAACCCTACAGAGATGATAAAGCTAGAGTGGGCGAGAATTAGCCCTTCATTTACTTGCATTTACTGTACCGGAAACGAAAACCACCCTTAGACTATCAATCACCCCCTTATTCCTATGGAGTTGTTCGTTATTTTCTTACGTCGAATTCCTCTTTGTAAAACTGTCTCTATTTACCTACTTAATTAATTTTATTAATGGGCCTCTTGGAGCCACTGAGAGCCGACTACTAATCCATCGCCAGCTTAAGCCTTCCGACGCTCGTTCGGTATACCTTGTAATTAGCTACAGTCGTCATCCAGATGCTCAGGTAAGGAAAATGCAAATTACGAGTGAAAAACTACGACAAGAAGAGGCAGAAAGAGGAAAGGAAAGCAGTAAACGTGGGAGGTGATATATGAAACCGTTATTTGAAGTTGTTTCTTTTTTGTATTAGATTGTTTTAGGATTATTTATTCGGATATATTTAGGTTGTTTTATATAGTTTCGAAAAAAAATCAAGCATTCTTAGCAAACTAATAGTTTCTTAATAAGAAAAACCAGAATCTAGAACCATATATTTCTATTTTTTTTTTAATATAACACCTGCAGAAGAATATCTCAAATTTTATCAGCAAAGAATATCTTAAATTTTCTCAGCAAAGAAAAGTACTTAAAAAGTTGAGCTTTGTAGTTTTCCAGATATGAAATTATTTAGAATTCATTTAAAAAAAAATCAGTTTCAATAATGAAATAAAATACGAGATGTGTAAGTAAAGTAATGACGTTGCGTTTGATTTGATAATACTGGCGGCTTCCTCCTTAGATGGGGTTCGACATCTGATGCGTATTTAGTGAGCCTATGTGCTCCCTAAATTTTCCCGAATTTTCCTACAGCGTTCTGAAAATAAGTGACAACAATTTGAACCACGGTACTCTATCAAGAATTGTTTCGGAATTTTTGCAAAAGTTCAATAATTTTAAATAGCGTATCAAAGAAAATAAAAAAAAGCTAGACAGTCATGGGGACTGTCGGCAGAAGTGAAAAGGTGAAAAAAACATAAGTTTTAATGGTGAAATTGAATGATATAAGTTTATAAATAATCATTTTGCAAAAAATAACAAAGCGCGTATTTTATTTCTGACAATTTAAACCAATAAACAATAATTTTGAGAAATTAAATTTAATATAAAATTTATAGAATTTTTAATTTTAAAATTCGCGACAAAAATACTATCGAACAACTAGAAATATGTTTTTCGCCGCTAGTAAGATAACTCCTAAGCCACTATGAAATATTCATTACACGATGTATTGCAGAGATTAAATATTAGAAAAATAAATAATATCAAATTTTTCAACGCAAATATAGATACGAATATTAAATATTCGAAAATAAATGCTCTGTTTTGGTTATTCATTTTTCTACATTAAAATATTACCATATTAATTACGCACTCTTGTACTCCACAGTGATTTTACAATTAAACAATTAAAATAATGATTATCTGAAACACAATTTAGTTTAAAACACATTAAAACACATTTAAAACACAATTGGCGTCGCTAGTTTGGCGCAACACGTTACTAGCATATTGGTGACGCGAATCCATACGTTTTGCCTCTACCGAAAATCGCTCAACGCGGCTAAAGAAGTTTTCACTTCAAAAAAATTAAATATAGGCTTATTGTTCTTCAGGTATTTAGTTTCATATATAAGAAAACAATTTAGTGAATAACCAAACAGTAGGTTATGTTGTATGGTACGTATAGTTCTATACAATTAAATGCGAAGGGAGAAGCAGGAGGATCGTTCAAAAAGTTCTCGGTCTGAAAAGCAACACTCAGGGTTTTCGAGATTTCATTTTTGTATCAAAGTAGTTCTTACAAAAACAAAACCTTGCAATTCATTACATTTAGACCAGCGGTGAGCAACCCGCGGCACAGTGTGGCCCGGTGGAGTTTTAACAGTGGCACGCGAAGACTTATTGAAAAATTAAAAAATTTGAAAAAATAGTAATGTCGTATTCAGGAACTTTGTCAAAATCGATAAAAACTCTACTCATAAGCTGCTGAATACAATAGAGCCGGAAAGCGGCACTGCTTTAGCGCTACCTGTGTCTTGCTATGGTTGTCAATTCTCGAGTAAGAGCGAATACGACACTCTGGTTGTCTGGCTCAGTTGATTTTAAACTGCCGAGCAAGACGTTAAGCTTTTTTAAACTGTTTTTACATTTATGCGTCGGGCGTCGTTGTTTTCAAAATTTTATTTTCACTATATCCATGAGTAAACCTTCGACATCGAAAAGAAAATATGAAGAGAATACTGCAATTCGTTATTTGAAAACTGTCTGGGAACAATTTTTGTTTACGCACCAAAATACTTCCAAGCCTCTTTGTTTGATATGTGGAATTTCTGTAACAGGGCCGAAAAAATTGAACCTGATCACACTTGCGAACGGAATTTATCAATAAAAAAAGAAATCTTTAACCGGCCAACAATCCTTGTTCCAGAATAGAAATAACGAAATGGAAACTATGGTGAAGGCTTCTTATGAACTTTCTCTATTGTTAGCCTGCAAAAAAACCCTTTTCTGACGGAGAGGGGATAATAAAAAAATAGCCTTTTAATAATACAAATTATGTCTGGATTATAATAAAGCAAATACTTATATCTTTTTTTTGGCTTCAGTCACCATCCGATGCAAAAAAGTATTTCTTTCATGCCGATAAAACAAAACTTAGCACACCGTTTTTCATTTTTCCATCTGTCCGTCGTTCAGCTAATGTGGTACCCATTTTTCTATCTTCTGGATCTTTCCCATGATATGTAAACGATCACAAATAGTTAGGCGACCGAAATTTAACCTCTCTGTTATTTGTTGTTGAATTTGCATATCGTCTTCTTCCAAGAATGCTTGCAATTAAACATTTTCAATTTTTTTCGGTTGACGTTGGAGATCTTTTAAATCGAAATCACCACTTTTGAAACGTCTAAACCAACGCACACAATCTTCTTACCTTGGGACATTGTCACCGTAAGTTTCCACAAATACACTACGGCTTCCACTCGCATTTCTCTTTTGATCGAACAACAGAAGCAGTACAAGCCGCAAATTCTCTTTATTTGGCTCAAAATTCGAATTATTTACAAACAAAAAAATAAGACGCTAGCACGAAATCTTTTAAACATGAATTTTGAACGGTACTGTTATAGCAACAAAATGACATAAGATATTAGACTGTGAACCAACCCTTGTTTCCAGTGCCATCTTAAAAAAAAATACGAATTACGAACCGCCACGCCTGGTACAACTAGCTTAAAATTAATTGAAATACAAATCTTTTAATGAGTGTAGTAAAATAATAAAACATTCGTAAACTGACAAATTCTTTCCTCAAGTTTGTTGTTTTTCAAAATAATAAGGATTAAAAAATTACTTAGGCTTTCTCCACATCGCCGACGTCAAGGGAATAACAGTGCCCTAAATGCGACTTTTCAGTAGCTTTCAACTCGGCAGGATAGCAGGAAAGCTACAAGAAACCCCTTTAAATAAATGAGGGTCTTTAAAACCCTCGCCATACGAGTAAGCGATGCGAAACTGATTGCTACCCTCCCCCTCCACGCCATCACGCTCCGACCAGACCGGTTCGGTCGCTGATAGCATAATCCTGTCGCGAGGAAACCAGACTCGACGATAACTTAATGAATATTTGATAGTAAGTGATTTCCGGATAGGAGGGATGGTGGATCGACGAACAGGTGAAGAGAAAATGGAAAGCAGTGGTATAGAAAAAGAGATGAAGGTCGTGTTGTTAGACCCTTTTTGTCCTGTGGGGCATGTTCAGGACCGGCTGCTTCTGTCTCGATAAAGATCGAACGGGGAATAGGAAGGTTTAAACAGTAATTGAACAAGCTATTTATTTCAAATTTCCGTTAATTTATTTGCCATTAATATATAATACTATGATTAACACGATAATTCTTATTTTAAAAATTCGAGGTACTTTACGAATTGATATAACCATTTCTTTTTTAATTTGGTTAACTCACTATCCTTAACATCTGACAGAAGTTTCATAAAATTTTTGCTCATTAAGTTAGAACTTATAGCATCTTTTGTAATTGTAAAAAAAATATTGATGATTTCTTTAACATGTTAATCGCCATGACACCCGACATTTCGGTTTCAGTATTAAGTCATCTATGTTCCGAAATCCGTATGCCGGGCTTTCTCTCATGTTTTTACTCGAGAGCCTGTAGCCCAAAAACCGGGCTTAGGGTTACATTTAAATACATGGATATTTTATTAAATCTTTATCTATCATAGTTATGCGAATCAAAAAAACAAGACAAACAATAGTATTTATTACATTCCTTACAAACAAATCAGGTTTTTTGTCCTTTTGCTTGAGCTACTTTTCTTCCATGTTCAGCACTTTTTCACATTTTACACATCACTTATCACATATTTTCGTCTATCTTTTGATAGAAGTTCTTCAAGAACGTGCTTTGGATTTTGATTCATCTGATCTATTATAATATTTGCTTCAGTTATTGTCAACAGACTTAGAGCAAGCTTTTCTCTAAATTCGGTAATTGACAATTTACCCTTCGTGGCATTTTTGTATAAAATATACGCATTTCTAGCTGTGCCTAGTATTATTTCGAAAGCTAGTTTTCGATACCACTTTATGCCCGTACGCAAAGGTGAGGAATAATATTTATGCAGATCAGAAAGATCGATAAAATATTTGCTTGCGTTGTAGTCAAATATAAGCGCTTGTTTTTCTATTTCTTTTCCTCTGTCTAGATATTTAGTAGTATTATCCATATGAATCGTGCTTAGGCCAAGAATATTCCGCTTGTCATGCCATTTCAAAACTACCACACCTGTATTACTTTAATATGCGTGAATTTCTCATTTACTAACTTTATGGCTTTACAACTTTGGGGTTGTTTTTTCTATTTCCCCTCAATGTACCTACTAAGAGGGTTTTTCGATTTTGGAGTTTATGTGCTATATGTTTAAGTTGATATTTGTATAATAATTATCAGTATACAAAATACGCCCATGATCTAACAACAGTACCATAAGTGTCATTTCAGTTAAAAGTGTAGCAGGCTGTTCTCCTTTCTTATCTTGTCCACAATAAACTTTAAGTTTTTTAATCGTCCTCTAAACGACACAAGAGTTTCGTAAATGCACACTAATTGCTTGGGAATATATATTTCTTTGAATTTGTTGATCAGAATATTTAATAGAGGACTTAGTTTTTCCAACAGGTCTTTTTCAACAATTCGTTCATTATCATTGAAGTGAAGCATTCTGAGAAACAAATCGAACTGGTTCCGGGACATTCGAGACGATATCTGGTTGCAATATATGGAACTCTTTGACCAATAGTCTGTCAGTTTTGTTAGCTTTTTCAAACCCATATATAAAATTATGCCAAAAAAAAAAGATCAATTTCTTGATTATTTGTATCTTTCCATCTATGTAATCGAGATTTTGAGGACAAGCCATTGCTTATTGATTGTGGAGCGTACTTATTGGTTTACGAAATAATGAGATCTAACACCACATCGTTGAAATATATTCTGAAAAAATCAAATGGAACTTTAGTGATATAATGTTTATTTTTTATTTCATTTGTAATTCCAATGTTTTGTAAATCAAAATATTTTTTTTTTAAATGAGCACCAGTTGGAAATTTTGGTGAATACCTCTTCATTTGCATTTTCGGGAGTACAGAACTTTGATATTACCTAATTTATGGCTTGATCAACAAATGATTGGGCAGCATTATGTCGTTTGAATTTTTTGATGTGGACTGTTAATCTTCGCTGTCTAATGGGTCTTCATATGGCAGGTTATCTAATTCTTTAAATGTAGATAGTTGTACATCGGGCTCTAACAAAACTCCAGGCAGAACAGAAATTTTAACATTGCACTTCCTACTTTAACTTACTTACTTTAATATTGCACTTCCACATTTTTGAAATGTGTTATTCCAAACCATTGTTGTTCCCAAATATTTGTTATTGTTGTAAAAATAATTATAATTTTAAATTAAAATTATATATATATATATATATATATATATATATATATATATATATATATATATATATATATATATATATATATATATATATACCTCCGATCGTTTCTGTCCCGTTTGTTGGGAACGTGCAAACGTTTCGCCAAGGTCACACTTGGCATTCTCAATACTTGTATGACGACTGGTCAATGCTTGTCTGAAGACAATGCAGTCTTTTGAATAAACGCAGTACATTATTACATACCTTTTACACTTTTTTGGGGGACATGTTTTGTGTGTAGAGTCACTAAGTGTAGCAGAGCTGAGACTGTAATCTTGAGAATAATTATCTAAATGTTTTCAAAGGTTGCTCATCATCTGTCATTAAATCGTTCCAAAGTTTTACAAGCTCTTTTTGTTGCTTTACGCCTTTTTTGTTGTTTCTTTTTTTATTGGGCATTTTATTGCAATATGTTGCACTTCTGTTACACTTAACTTGTGCAATCGCCGACTAACGCTGTGGAATAAATACAAACATACCGATGCTCGTGGCTAAACACGTTAAGCTGGGTCCATATCAATATAAATTTGTGTTGTGCGGACTATATGTGTTGTATGTGGTGTGCTTGCGCGGCAATGTAGACGCCCTGACACACAAATATTGTCGCCGCACATCACGCACACCAACCATCTGTTGTCCACCAGATAATTCAAACATATTGTTCTAGTAAATTCAACACACACGCAAAATTTTATTGGTGTGAGAGATGAACAGCGTTCAGGAAGACCTTCCACGTCAAGTAATGAAAATATTGCCAACATAAAGGATATTATACTGAGTAATCGCTGATTAAGCATTAGAGTCATTATGATCAATCAGTTTTGAAGGATATTAAGCTTAAATCTTGTGTCTCTTTTTGTTTGGTTTCGAAAATACTGATTTTTTGTTTAAATTATCATCGTATTAAAGTTGGTAAAGAGCTGCTTTCGATGAATGATAACATTGTAAAATTCATGATAAAACATTGATCTAAGCTTTCAACTATTCAACAATCAAGCTAACGGATCTTTCAAATTGAGCAGTTGTTCTAATTCTCGAATAAAACACAGATGGCGTTGTGAATTTGCCTCATCTCAGTCTAGTCTCACATCAGAAGTGTAATGTATGATATTTATAAAAATGGAGTCCTACGTAATACTACAATGCGTTAAAATGGTAAAATTATTTTATGAAAAATGTTTTTAGGAAATTACGTAATATTTACGGTTTACTATCGTCCATCTGAAAGCTCAATCAATCGAATTGTTCAAAAATTTCAAGAACTGGTTCAATACGGAGTCGTAATGGTCGTTAACGAAAACATATTGATTTGGTATGTAAAAGTGACCCAGGAATTGCCATTAGTCGACGTTCACAACAATTTGGACTCAGTGAATACACAAGGCGTATTTTATGAAAGAAATTAGCTCTGAAGGCATATAAGCTTTAAATTACACAGGAATTAAAGTCTCTGGATCATTCATTCAACGTCGTACATTTACAACGTACAACTGGACAACGTCGTACAACTGGATTAAAGAAATTTTTCCAAAAAATATTTTTTTCCGATGAAGCAAATCTTGAAATTGGTGGCTATATTAAGAAACAAAATTGCCCCATATGGGGTAAGGAAAATCCACGATTAATTCATGAAAACCCTTTACATCCTGAACGAGTTACTGTTTGGTATGCATTATGGTCAGGAGGTGTAATTAAGCCGTAGTTCATTCAGAATGCTGATGGTGAAGCAGTAACTGCGAATGATGTTCGACATCGTGAGATGATAACTAGATTTTTGTGGGCTGAATTGAGTAATATTGATCTGGAAGATATGCGGTTCCAACAGGATGGCGTTACATCTCACTCTATTAATGTTAGAAAGTTAGTTGCAAGAAACGGTGATGTTAATTGGCCAAATTTTGATTTGTCCGTGTGACCGTTTATTTTTTAAAAAGGAATAAAACAATTTTTACTTTGTTATCTATCACACTTTTATTTTTAAACAAAATGTGTGTGACTATAGTTTCGTAAACGATTTTTCATTCTGAAACACTACTTTAAAACTTTTAAAGTATAGTCACACAAATTTTGTTTAAAAATAAAAGTGATAGATAACAAAGTAAAAAATTGTTTTATTCCTTTTTAATTGGCTAACAAAATCGTGTGATTTGACACCGTTGGACCATTTTCTTTTGGCGTTACGTAAAAAGCCAGGTCTATAACAACAATCCACAAACGATTGCTAAGCTAAATAATTAATTATTCGAGTCATTGGTGAGATAGAGCCACGGTTATGCCAAAATGTTGTAACGTTTGAAAAAATTATTACATTATCTCCTGTTTGTTTTTGCTTATTCCAGTCTCATTTGTATTTTATTTTCGTTATCCACTTTTAGTTACCTAGTGGTACCCCCTAGTATCGAGTCGAGGTGCGACACCACTAGTATGCGCAGTTTCCCTTCAGTATTTTTTCGTATAAGGTCACGTGATTTCGACGCTCCACACTATTTGATTGTAGACTAGTCATGCCTCGTTGGAATCCTCGCTATCTAATAGTGAACACTTCCGCCGCAGTAAGACTGGTAACTTTGTCCAAGTAAGGCTCCGATTCTTTTGTAGCGGACAACTACAGTAATCGGCGTTTATAGAACTTCTATTTGGGAATGACTGGTGCCTAAAATTATCTAATTACAGAAATAAGCCGTTAACCGAATTTATTTTCTGTCATTTATTGTTTTGTCTTTTGTTATTGTTCTGTTTTACTTTATATTTGTAATTTTTCCTGAACCCGTAAACACGACCAAATTACGCCTACGAACGAAGAGCACTGGAGCAGATGTAACAAGCAGGGGTAACAAAACGTTACAATGTCATCCAAAATTTTGACAAACGTTGGATGTTTACGAATCTACAAGAGGCGGTCATTTGGCAGATATTGCTTTTCGTGTTTAAATGTCATACACTCTGCTTCAATTATTAATAAAAAAAAATTGGAATCAAAGCAAATTCTGTGTGTTATTCAAGAATTAAAAAACAAAAAAAAACATATATATATATATATATATATATATATATATATATATATATATATATATATATAATTTGACAGAATAAACTCCTGATATGGCTAGCGAAACGTGCGTCGAGGAATTAAAAACATGCGATTTGATGTTTAGTGATAAAACTGTTTAAGTTTAGTTATAAATCCTTATAACGCCATATGGGCCAATTCCCATACGTATATTTTTAAATAAATTTCTCTTTATCTGAACGAAACAGCAAAGAATTAGCAATTAATGTGAATATATAAGTCTATTTTAACAACAAAAGCTTCGTTCGTTTGTTAAATAAAATGAACAATATACGAGAAATGTTTTTAGCAATTTTAGTGGTTAATGACCCGAGTCGTAAAATTTGCACGACAAATGTGTCGTAAAACAAACAAAAAAAGTTCTCCCTGTCCGTGTTTTATATTCATGAACAACACAATCCATTTTCTATTTGCATGAGTTGCTGCAAGTTACAGTGTAAGTACCCGTGTTTCAGTTTCAACCCGTTCTAATAATTTTTCCATGGGTGGTCTGTTCATATTAATAACCGACTCACCTGTGAATAGAAATATAAAGTTTGTTACAGATAAATTTACGTTATCTTGGATTTTCTTCCAAACTTCACAGGGGTTGTTTAATTGGATTAAGTATTTTGAAGACGAAATCTCACTCGACGAAATTCAATTTTCTTAAAACATAATAATTTCTAAAACGTTACATTAACCTGGGGAATATATCATAATTTCTCTAATTAGTGTTGTTTCGAAAGAAAATTATTTCATATTAAATTATTCCGTAATATACAGGATGTAAGGTAAATAACTTTCGTAAATTTAAGCAGCCGTTCTTCACATAGTTTGAAAGAAAAAAGTTCACTAAAACAAGGATCGAAAACCTAAATGTTTCCGCGAAAAACTTGCGAAATTATTAAATTACTAATCGAAAAGTAATGATAAAAATTAACATTTTAAGCAAATATATGTAAAGTCTATTATTTAACGAATAAACTATAAATTTACCAATAAACATCGTTATTTTTTTTATATTTTGAAGTAAAGAATCACTCCATACATCAGCCAAGATAAAATTTCAAAATGGGACAAAAATTATTTCAGTGCATGGCAGTACGTGTATTTAAGTTCCATTGCTACTTATTTACGGAAAAGCTCGTATTAAGATCAAATTAAAAATATGCCAGGACTTTTTCAACGTGTTCCGACTGGTTAAAAAGGTGCCAGGTTTGCATATATTCAAGTGGTGGACATTTTTAAGATTAAATGGGTGTATCGGTGTCATTCTTGCCTAATCAACAAACTTTTAAATTTCGCGCTTTTGTGCTCTTTTAGCTCAAAACCATCATATCGGTTTATGCCAAAGTTGCCTTTCCCATTATTTATCGTAGAACAGGGCTGACATATATGATCAAATTTATCAATCAAAACTTGCCGTGACATAATTTGAGCCAGTCCTGCCTAAACAATATAACATAGCGTCAGCAGACGTCGAGATTTTTCGTTTGTCTGATTTATCAGGTGATGATAGCGATAACGACAAAAACTATGTGCCAGATGACCAAACTACAAATAAGAAGGATATTTTCTGTATATAATGTTTTATTTCTAATTTACGTTTGTTGTTTTACGGTTTATAAAAAAAAAGAGGATGAGGCATATCATATATTTTTTTCTTTTGTTGGGTTCTTCGCCACGATCCAAAACTCAAAAAAATTTCAAAAATATCTGTTCATATTTAATAAACTGGGCAAACAAACAAAAAACCAAACGGAGACAAATTTCTCAGTGATTATTTTTCTGTAATAAATTTGCCTAACGAACTAAATTTTAAAAAATACAAAAATTTTGTAAAATTAATACAAACTTTAGAACGTTAACGTTTCGGGAAGTCTTCTCCTCCCGTTTTCATAACGAATCTAAACAATAAATTATATTAATTTCTATATATACTAGAAAGATAGGAGGTAAATATATTTTGTGCATATGTCAATAATACTTAATATATATAAATATATATATATATATATATATATATATATATATATATATATATATATATATATATATATATATATATATATATATATATATAAATATATAAATATATATATATATATATATATATATATATATATATATATATATATATATATATATATATATATATATATATATATATATATATATATATATATATATATATATATATATATATATATATATATATATATATATATAGTTTTTAAATCATTCCGGGTGTCGATCCGTTGATTCTGTGAAGAGTCATGACTTTTCGCCAAAATGTCATTTGGCATTTTCAAGTGTTTTCCGCTTCGACTGAAGAGTCCAACTGACGTGCCCGGGTCGTTGTGCTCGCTTTTATAGCCGACCTGCGAAAGCACAGATTATATTGGGTAGTTCAGGACTATTGGTGGCGCTCGGCAACGCTGTTGGTCGTCCGTTTATTATATCATACAAGAACAAGAAAAACCAACGCCATCCCAAGAAACGCAAGCCGAGCTCTTCTCCGAGAACAAATTCGAGAGAAAAGAAGGCACTCGAATAGATCGGAAGAGGAATTTACCACAGTCGAAACAAACAAAGCATCTCTCCGGCACAGCAAATCGGACCACAATCCCAAAACGGAAAAACAAAAAAAAAGCTCGCCAGCTCAAAACAAATAGACTCTAAACGTTCAAAAGAAATCCGAGACAACAACAAACTAGCCACAAATCCATCACCACCACCCATACACAGATAAAGAATCCACACCAAGCAAAAGCTTCAACACCGTCATTGCCCCAAGATATACACCAATAAAAGAAATAACCTCGAACCCCGAATCAACCCCAGACGACAAGCCAGATGAAGAAGCCGAAACAATCAGACAAGATGCAGCGCGAACACCACGATCCAACAAAACACCAAAACCAAACGCCACCAAGACTGAAATCAGAGCGCTCGAAAGTCCAAAAAGAAACGAGGACACCATTACACCAGAGCTTGAGCCCGGCTGATGACGGCTTAAGGCCAGAAACCGGTCCTGGGAGACGCTTGCTGGCGCTTTGGATGGCGAATGGGGGAACGACGAAGCACCAACGTGGAGTGCGGGTGTATTTTCTTTGTTTTTAATATCTTTCCCCACGAACCCACTTCATCATTATTTTTTAACAGACCCGGTACTTACCCGAGGTTAGACGGGCCACGAACGGTTCCGCACAGTTTGTCTGTCTTGGTCGTTTATCACAGGATAGCAGAGTTACATGTGATTGCAGCCACCATTCGACATGGCTAATTTATATGGTCATGGCTTTAGACGTTCCCTTCATCCGCTCTCCAGGCGTTCAGCTTGAGCCCAGCTGATGATGGCTTAAGGCCAGAAACCGTTCCTGGGAGACACTTGCTGGCGCTTTAGATGGCGGATGGGGGAACGACAAAGCACCAACGAGTGCGGGTGTATTATCTTAGTTTGGAAGTTTGTAGTTCTTATTTTCTTAGAATCAGTAGCAAAATATAAAATATTAAAAGAAACCGCTATAATTAATTTAAATAAAAATAACCGTAATTGTTATGCCTTCAGTAGATTTAAATTCAATATGGTTCCCGATTCTAAAGAATACAGTTAAAAACGTTTAAGTATTTCAATACACAATAATCACAGAGTAAACCTCACCTATATGTATATTGACATATACACAAAATATATTTACTTCCTATCTTTTCAGTACCTATAGAAATTAATATAATTTATTTTTTAGATTCGTTTTGAAAACCGGACAAGACCTCTCGAAACGTTAAACGTTACTTTTTGAAAGAAACTTTTGAACGTTAAAAGTTTGTATTTATTTTAGAAATTTTTTGTATTTTTTTAAATTTTGTTCGTTAGGAAAATTTATTACAGAAAAATAATCACTGAGAAATTTGTCTCCGTTTGGTTTTTTGTTTTTTACCCAGTGATTCTTTATTTACATAAGAACAGTACATATTAAGCTCTTACTGAGAATAAAAATATACATGTGAAATTAGGTATAATATTTTTGACAAAAAAATATATTTAGAACAAACAAAATATAATATATTTTTCAATTTGTAGTTTGGGTTAGTTTTTTTTTAGATGCTCTATAAATATCCTATTTATTAGGGTCATATGAGCCCATTTTGTTGAATAGGCATGTCTGTCCCTGAATGACCTGTGAAAAATTCTTCAGGCATTTTTTTTAATTCTAATTTATTTTTTTTTAAATAGATGAAAGTTAAAGTGAGTATGATGGGACTAGAAATCAGGCTAATGTGCAGAAAGGGCGAAAGTGGATCAGACAACCGCATACACACAAAGAAATTTATAAGGAAATAGAAATGTGCATGGTGTGAAGAATATGTTTCCACAAAAGGAAAAGTCATCCCAAAAAAGCGCTGTGATATGATAGATTGCGAATTCTACCTTTGTTGTTTACACAAAATATCTCAAGCTAGAAGCAGATTTTTGAAGGATTCTACAATATGAATTGAGATATGAAGAAGCATTTTTTGCGCTGATCAAATGCATTTTTTCAAATATTGCCAGGAAATACATTAAAAACGAGAATAGCCCCAGAAAAAAAAACACGAACATATATTCTCCAAGATGACAGGGGTGAAGATAAAATAGTTTGTAAAAGATTCTTCAAAGGAACTTTAGCAGTCTGCGATGAAATTTTAACCAATGCAAGCAAGAAACTGCAGCTTCTGTATTTAACCGAAGAGGAAAATATGTACCACATAATAAAACCAGTCTAAATGATGAACAAACAATATGCAGTTTTACTGAGAAATTTCCATCGTATGAAAGTCATTATTATCGCAGGTATTGGCAGGCAGGATTGTAACAGAAAATATTTAAATCTTGAATTAAATATTAAACTCATGTATGGCATGTACACAAACAGTGCACTACAGGCGGATATCATATCATTGTATATGTTTGAGTCAAACCACCAATACCAACATCAAATTTAACTTACATTTTCACCACGCACAAAAAGACACCTGCCAAACATGTGACCAATTTAATCAAAAATTAACACACTTGGCACTTGGCACAGAAAACGAAAAAAACTAATGCTAAAATTCAACACGACCTGCATTTTCGAGAAGAAGATGCAGTACTAGATATGAAAAAAAAGGGATACAGATTTCGCTAAATCCAGCAATGGAACAAAACAAGTTATAATTTTTGCCCTTTAAAAAACTTTACCTTCTCCTGTTTAAACCTTAACCTAGTGTGGTATATTACAAGCGACAAATCTGGGTATACAATCTCGGTATCCATGACGAGGTCAATAATGTTGCGCACATGCATGTTTGGAATGAACATACAGCTTCCAGAGGACCCCAGGAAGTGTATCCCCTTGTCTTATTTATCACATTCAAAACTGCTTACCATCAACAACAAAGAAAATCACTTTTTACAGCCGTAGTTGCAGAGGCCAAAATCGCAACACTAAAGTTGTGTTGGCATATTTTGCAAATCACAGAAATTGAAAAAATAAATTTGAAATTTTTTATACCAGGTCATAGCTTCTCTAGCTGCGACCAAGATTTTGGTATAATAGAAAGAGAAGAAAAAATCACCCTCGTATTTTTCATCCAAATGATTGGTTCAAGAAGTTTGGAAGAGTTCATAACTAACCAAAAGATCTCTGTAAAGAAAGACAAAATGGAGTGGCTCAAAATCAGATGGATAAAACTACGTAAACAGGAGCCCAAAAAAGTGTATTACTTGTCTCTTCAGTACAGTTGATTTGACAAAAATAAATGGTCCTGGTCGATCTGTACTTCATTTACCCTTTGACTAACACTGTTGTATCCCCGTGGGCGATCTATTACAAAGGAAAAAAAAGAGAAGTATTTAAGTAAACTTCTCAAATTTGTACCTCCAGAACATCACAATTTTTATAGGTCGCTTCAAACGGGAACCACTGATGAACCAATTGAATCCGAGGTTGAAAATGATGAATAAAATGATGTTTTCCTTGGTTTTTATTGTTGCCTAGCCTATACAGCTTTATTACTTATTTAAAGTTTATATTAAGTGCAAAAGTTTCCGAAAACTTCATATCAAAAGCATTATTCACATGTAAAAATTTAATTTCTCAATACATGACTTTTTGTTAAAGTAAAAACTTGTTTTTTTTTTATATATTAAAATGTTTCTGGTTTAATTGGCACCGATCCACTCAAATGTAGTAAAACAATAAATCATGTGTTTCTTAATATGGCGTAAATCGTTTAAAATAAGTTGTGGGGTGAAAAATTAGTACTAGAAATTTCAAGTTTGATATTAAACGAGAATAGAGTGTAAGTTTTCCTTTTAGTTGTAACAAAACAAACCACATAATTAATTGATTTGTCCGTTACTTTGTGATATTTAATATTTCATTTTTTTTGTATAACTTTTAGATATATCTGCAATCTGTCCAGTGAGCATTAAGCATTTTGTATAACTAGAGGATAATAACATGTAGAGTATCACTCCAGTAACTAATCTCCTTTGTAGAGTTTGTCAATAGAAAATCTAGAGTTTGTGAATGTGATCTAAGTCTAAACTTATCTGAGTCCTGTGATCAGGTCTGATGGCAGCAGGGGTTTTGGTCTACATACTTCATTGATATCGCGCACATTTAACTGATTGGCTAATACATTAGGGTGCACTCTGCGGCGGTTCATGCGGGAAAAAAACAGGTGGGGCACCTACAACCAAATTTTGGAATGGAGATAGGAAAATGCGTCGGAACCAAAAATTTTACATTTCTTAGTATCAAACACACACTTTGCTGTGTAGAAATACGAGTGTAACGGTCAGACATAATTCATTTTTTAAAATGTTTTTTTTTTGGCGGGGCACGTGCCCACGTGCCCTTATAGACTAACCGCCACTGGGTACACTAACACTCTTTCACAGTACTTGACACCGAAACGATGTAGGATCTCGTTGATGAATCCCAGAGAGATATCGTGTTGAATCACCTCTAAACTTGAAGAGATTTACCACTAAACACCAAAACACTTTTTTGAACTGTTCGACGCACGTTTCGCTAACTATGTTAGCATCATCAGGAAATGATTTTAATTAAAATCATCTCCTGATGATAGCGAAACGTGCGTCGAGCAGTTCAAAAAAGTGTTTTGGTGTTTAGTGGTAAATCTCTTCAAGTTTAGTGTTTCACACCAAAGGTTCCAATAGAAGAATCGATCTGAATCACCTCGTTGGAGACGTAGTATGGTGAATCGATTATATCGTATAGTATATAACACTTTGTTGTGAAACATCTAAAGAATTGCGACATTGGAGTTATACGGGCTTAAGAATGAACTTGTATAGTAATATCTTATCAAAGGATAATTTTTATTTATAGCCAATAAGCCCGACAGTACATTTAACTCAATTTAAGACCAAGTTGATATATTATATTTGAGATATTTGGCATCCTCTGCTTGCGGAAGTTGACAGTTTTTGACCTTTATTGGTGGGCATATTTCTCTAAATGTTACGTGTGTTGATTTTGTTTCGTTGGCATTAATGCGCCATGTTTTGAACCATTACTGAATTTTACTTAAATTTGTTTGAAGGTTTCTTGAGGCTGATATTAGATCAGTGTGGGATGCTAGGACCGCCGTGTCTCCGGTGCACACTGAATCGCCAGAACAATCTAGGTGGACAAAAGTCAATTCAAAGAATCGATTAATTGATGATTCCATGACGATAACAACTCCCCATAGATCACAAATGGAGGTAATTATTATGGCAAACATCCGAGATCGATGAGTCGTAAGCGGTTGAAGTGAAATGATAAGGAAATTCCATTTATATAAACAAATTAGTTGCGATTTTGCAGTGCTTATAATAACATCGAACATGCTTTGAAGTGAAGGCTATTACTGTTGTTGTAACAGATTTTACTTTAGAAGGTAACTACGTAAAATTGTATTTTTTTAATTTAAAATTTTTAAACGTATTTTATCCACGTATATTCAGGCTAATATTTATATTGTATAGTAACAATCTTCAGCTGTACAATGATATGTAATTGAATACCACATTAATCCCTCGATCTTTTCCAATTTATTTTCTTCACATCGTATCAGATCGAAAGAGATCACTTTCAAAAATAGAGTTATTTAAAGAATGGCGCAAACATTGAACGAAATTCTCATCAAATGGATTTTATTATGCAAAAATTTTATTATTACAAACTCCTGGTTCACAGATTTCGTCCAGATCAATCAAAAAGTCGACTGGAGCAATATTATGATGGACCGTTTTTTAAATAAGAATAAAAGTTGGTTAGAAGACACATATATAGAATTTCACATAAGTATGCATCAGCCCTGTGCTTCCTCATCATCTGAAGGAAGTCGGCCTAAAAAGACTCGTCTTTCAAAACCAAAACGCATATTTTATTAAGAAGGCTATCTTCCTTTATCTTAAACTATATTCGTGGTACTACATTACTGTTACTGTGGTCAAAATTCTGGTACATAGTAAGGAGGTTATTAAAACATGCATTCTTTCAATCGGGCAGCTCTCTGAAGAATCTACAGAGGGTCGAAATAAAGATTGTCGTAGATTCCGCGAGCACCATACAAGCACGTATTTCCACGAATATAGATTTGCTGAATATTCTTTAATAACATCCGATCCTGTAATCAACTCACTCAGAGAACTGCCTAGAAAGAGAATCGAGAAATTACCGGTGGAAGTTCTGAATTCAATTATCTCGCCTTCAATACCAACATATCAGGTAGCAAGTAATGTTCATCCGAGTGACGATGAAGATTATTTACTTCCTGATTCTTCTGATTGTAAGATTGGTGATGATTATTACTAGTCTTCAGTATAATATGCTAATTTAATTTTGTTTTGTTTATTTCTATAAAAGTGGCGGCTCGTGGGTTTTTAAAGTGACAGGGCGTAGAAGAAAATAGTGCTCCTGAATTTTTTTTTGCTTTCCCCTTCCTCCTTTTTACTTTCGTGCTATTGAAACCCTATACAGGAGGTAAACCAGGAAAATGAGTTAAAGGAATGAAACTGAACGGAAATAAAATATGGTGTTTTGCTCTGAAAAATTATTTTCTGTAATAAATGTTGGAGAGCTCCCTCACGAGCCGCCACTGTTCTATAATCTAAATTATAACGAGTATGAGTAAATGTTATTGTATAATTTATATTGTGTTAAATTATGTACATTATTTATAACAATTCCGATTTTTTTTAATTCATTTTTTATTCCACACTTACGTTTTTTAATATAAATATTCCCCAAGCTTCTAAATTATCAAAAAATGCGTAATTTTTTAATAAAACAACAAAATAATATTCGTCATATCCAGAACAATCAAATCATAGAATAAAATGTTTTTGTCCGCCTGGCTTGTACTAGGCGATTCACTGTGGTTTAATTTTTCAAATTAAGTAAAACCAAATTTTACGTTATTATTTATCACTTATTTTATTTTTTAACTTTGTGACTATAGGTTCGTAAGCAATGTTACATTATCCAACTGATTTTAAAACTTAATACATGGCAGCTGTTTATCCTATATATGCATTTTTTACAGTTTTATTGAGGATATTTCTTTTTTTATAATATTTTAAATAGTAGGGAATTTCGAAAATCTGTCATTTATCAATCATCAATCATTTAATAACTGTTTAGACTGGTCTTTATTATATTTTTAAATGCCTATTGCTTCTAAAATGTTCAGTTTTTTGCTTTTTGGGGCTGTATGTAATTTTTTTAAACTTGTTATCTCTGGAAGTATATGTACGATATCTGTGAGATAGTTCACAAAATTAGAATTTTGTTTCTTTAGTAGGTGCGCAAATTGGTGTTCTTTCAGTCTGCCCCATATAGTAATGGGGGAATTCTAGTTTATTATTTTTTTCTGGATATTGAAAGGTCTAGAAAATTTATAGTTTGATTCCTTTCTTTTTCAAGTGTAAATTTTATTATTGGATGTATTATTTAAATGTTTTAATGTTAAATTCTATTTCTCAGTCTTTTCCAGTATAATATACAAATATGACATCTACGTATCTAAATCAAACCAGTATATTTTAGCTTTATCCGTTTTTAATAAATGATTTTCCAAATTTGATATTCTGATTCTGATAATTCTGAAAATAAAGGCCTGATTGGGGAAACCATTACCAGATCGTCCTTTTGTAAAATACATTATTAAATTGAAAATAATTTTCATTAATGCATAGGTAAAACAGTTCTAAAATGTCGCTTCTAATAATTGGATTGATGTTATTTTTATGAACAAATTATCTATTAATTGCAGGTAACCTTTATTTAGAATATTCGGGAACATATTGCTAATGTCAAAGGATGCTAGAAAACAGTTTTTTGGTGGAGGTAGTTTGCTAAGCTTTTTGTAAGATCTACCGAATTTTTTATTGAATCTTTTGGCGAGAAATTCGCTAAGTTTTTGAAGATATTATTTAAGTAAAACGCTAGGTTTCTTAACGGGCTATTTGTGTATGAAACTACTGTGTATGAAACGCTAGATTTCTTAACGGGCTATTTGTGTATGAAACTACTGGTCTTATTGGGAACTTTTCTTTATGAATTTCAATTAAACCGTAGAGTTTTAGAGGAGTAGGATTCATATTAACTATATTATATTTCTCTTCGTTAAGATAATTTTTTGTTCTAACTCGGTCTTCATTATCTAGAAACTTTTCAATTTTTGTTATATTTGTTTTATTTAATTTGAAAAACAAACCAAACTTATACTGAAACATATGGAATAGACAATATAGAAATATTACATTATTACATATTTTCAAAAAATACCAAATCAAACGAAAAGCTGAATTCCGTTCAATCCAAAATTGACTATCAAAAAAAATTATATAACGTCAATTTTTAAGAAAATTTCAAACAGTTTTGATTTATTTTCCGCCAAAGTGGTTGCAATATTGCTGTCAAATAAGACCTACGAGATGTAAAATGATAAAAAAAAAGAACTGAACTCTTCGCTTGACTTCGCTAAACGGTAATAATTCATAAATTCAAATTATGCAAAATAATTTCGTGTAGTATAGTAAAAAGTATAAGTTTAAAGTATAAGTAAAGTATAAGTAAAAAAACAGACGTAGAATGAACATATCAATATTTATTCGAAGGCATTCCTCTTCAACGCGCAACGGGCATAACTCATTTTGAATGAACAGCTTTCCGAAAGCCCTCTGCCAAGAATGCAAAACAAGCCGTACAACAAATTTATATTCCTTATCCAGGGAAAACGCTGACAAAGAGACTGGAATCTATTATTTGTTGGAGTGACGTGAGCCGGTGTCAGGCTGCTGCTCGGCTGATGCGGGAACAAGAAGAAAGGAGAAGAGAACGGAGGAGGCGAAATGAGAGATACGGAAAAAAGTAAATCATATTTGGCAGTCGCGACATGGCAAAACCTATTTGATGCGATAGAAATGAATTTCTTAAATGTTCGGCATTCGTTACATTCTTTTTCTCCTCCTTTTCAGAAACTGATTTCTTCATGTACTTTTTAAGATGTAAAAAGACGTGTTCTATTAATATTTCCAGCAAATGACAATATATATATATATATATATATATATATATATATATATATATATATATATATATATATATATATATATTTGTGTGTGTGCTCGAATAAAAAGCTCCAAAGAGTGACGCGTTAAACCTCGGATCTACCAATTAGATGTGGTAAAGCTACGAAAAAGATTTATTAGACGCCTTATTTGATGAAAATGCTGTAGATGATATCACATATAAATAAATATTCGATTTGAAATCCTCGTTGTAACAGACCCTCATCAGACCTCGTTGTCATCAGAATGTGTTGACTTATTTTGTGATAATATTGTAAATCTTTTACCTCGTGATTTCATTGCCAAAGAACAATACTTTATGAATTTTTTTAAAGAATTGTTGCAAGATAATGAGTTTTTAGCAATTTGTAACTTTACTGAAAACTACGCATTTGTATATAGAACGAAGCTCCGAGATTTCATTGAAACAATAATCAAGCAACGATTTTTCCAGTTGTAATTTATTTAAGGAGCACAGCGAACTTACTCGTCGGAGTTTAGTCATTATTTCTGACGACAATAATGATGATCCAATGGCTGTGTATATCTTAAAATTATTACCGATTTCATAAAAGAATTGATTTCCAATGGGGCTTTTTTTTTACTTTTCTGAACTGCAGTTTAAATATTTTAAAAACATTCTTAACATATATTATCACGAAGAATATTTTAAGATTGATACTGAATGTCATTATTTTGAAAGTGCATAAAAAATCAAATTTTTTGGTAAAAAACTTCCATTTTTCCATTTCTTCAAGAAGTTATGGGCAAAACCCCAAAAAAAGTGCTTTTTTTTCAAAAATTACGATATTTTGAACAGATTATCCAAAAAATCTGAAAAAAGATCATCGTTACAAGTACATAGGACCCGAGTGCTGAAGAGCTAATATATATATATATATATATATATATATATATATATATATATATATATATATATATATATATATAACCCAAGTTTTCGCCGACTTCCAATCGGATGACGTATATGTGCCTTATTCTTGACAGGGGAACATACTAGTATGTCGGTGACCTGAACAGTCTGAACATCAAGAGACGAAACATGTGCCCTCCGGTTGAGGGGATGCGTGATGGGTGGTTGGTCTCCAGTCAAGCAACCAAGAAAAATACTCATTTAGGCAGAGACACAGGTTGTTGTGTGTTCCACATGCGATTGTGGAACCCAACAGTTGGATGTATGATGACACTCAGCTACTATTGTCTAACATGTTCATTACATTCATTCCTAACTTCTTAGCAACTTCCTTTCCTACAAACAATGCATTGCATTTTCTTAGTCCTTACATTTAATTCTTATTCATTATCCATTATTCCATTTTGTTGAGACATGTATAACTGTCAACTTTTTCAATTAGTTTTCCTTTCAACTATTGTTAGGATTTTTTCTTCTCTGAATGACCATACTTCTCGTTTTATCAATGTTAATATTCATATTTATTTTTTTCATTTCTCCATCTAGAACCACATAAAATTGTAGTTGCAATTTTTTTTTGGTTCAGCTATTATGACCATGTATATATATATATATATATATATATATATATATATATATATATATATATATATATATATATATATATATATATATATATATATATATATATATATATATATATATATATATATATATATATATATATATATATATATATATATATATATATATATATATATATATATATATATATATATATATATATATATATATATATAGATATAGATATATATATATATATATATATATATATATATATATATATATATATATATATATAGATATATATATATATATATATATATATATATATATATATATATATATATATATTAACTTATGTCTAGTCTCTTCCGTTATCCAAAATTTCACTTTCAGTTTATCCGTGATCTCTTATTTTGAAGCTTCATCCAACACTACTGAAAATAATAATGAATACATCCTTCCTTCACCACATTTATTGTAAATTGTCCAGGTTCCTGATTCTTTGTCCAACCTACGTTTATACCGTTCCTATAAAACATTAGTCTTATTTTTTATTATTGTATTGTTTCTTAGTAACTATTGTTATTTAGCGAATTACTTAACTTATTTACAAACACAAAATAATATAAATATAAATATATAAATACGTTTTCTCTACTTACTAAATATAAACACTTGAAGATTTACTCACCCTGAAACAAAAAAAATCATTGCATTATTAGTTATTCAAATATGAGATAAATGATATAATTAATATAAAAATAATAATACGCTGGTCTAGTATCTCAATTTATTAACATGATAAAAAACATCCTTCCGTGGAATTGTTGTGTGTATCGGAACCAGGTCGGGTGAAACCGGATAATCCTAGTTGTGTTTTCGAATCATTACTCGTATAATGGTCGATCTCGCGAACAGTTTCTTTACGCTATAAACGGAAGAGACAGACAGACATATATACATATAGGCATATAATTATTAGACAACACACCTCTTAAGAAATATTAATTATAATATTACAATATATTTGTAAAAAAAAATCAATATCGCATCAAATAGAAGAGCACTAACACCATAAACTAGTCGACACAATCCGAACTAAATGCAGATGGCAATACGAGTACGAGAATAAATGTATTCCACGGTTAATTTAGTTAATAATAATGTTGCTAGAATATAATTTTCATATGACTAACACAATACAAAATGTAACTATCTTTATCTATTAACGTAAATTGTCTTATTTGGATTTACTTAACTCTGACGCACGTCTCCCGAATCCGTATGTGTTCTACTAATGATATTACTATAAATGATTGTCATATTACATAAATATTCATTTCAAGAAAATGGTCACGTAATGTCCTACATCCATTCATAATATCCAATTCTACATCTTTATATACTATACAAAATAAAAAATCCAATGACCAATTAACTGATTTATTCAATATAAATGCGATACAGGTTTTTAAAAAGAGCATGTATATAGGAAGAAGAACATCATCTTTCTGGCATAATCGTCAATAATTAAATAAACAATGTATACATGTGAAACTTGGCCACCTAATCGAATATAGTCAGCAGCATGATTTCATGAGCTGTATGTGATTAGACCCATCATCCGACCCGGCCGATTTGGTCATTTCTTCAAACGCTTTCCAAGCGTTATGGGGGCAGCTAAACGAATCGGTAAAATTTCCAGATCGAATACAGGTCAATTTTCTTTGCTTATTAATATATCATTGGGCGGACACTTACACTTGAAGACACTTACTACTTGAATTGTCCATTCAAGAGAGATAAGGCATAAGAGTGAATTTAATAAACATTTAATAATAAATATATAATATATTACTTATTAGAAACTACAAATACATACATAATATAAATAATGTATTATACGAAGGTTGCTATTTATGTATCCGGAATAATAAATAAAAAGAAATATTTATTATCGAAACATGCATTTTTAACGCATCAACCGTTTCTTCTGGCATTGAAAATCATTGACCACATAGTTTGTTCTTCACGGACAGGAATAAAAAAAAATATTGGATCCTAAATCAGGACTGTATGACGGATAACCCATCAATTCGATGTTTTGACCGGTTAAATATTGAGTTGTTCGGCGTAATGTGTGAGAGCTCGCGTTGTCATCATGAAGAATGTTCCTGCGTCGCTGGTTGTTTTTCTTATTTCTGCAAATACTTCTGGCAAACAAAACTTGGGTTGTTGACTGTGGATGGGATCTCCTTATTCTTGATGGGGGAGCATATATGCTTGTGTACAATTAAAAATTGACCGTTCTATGCCAATTTATCCCAAAAAAATAGGAGACATTTGCTTCGAAGAGCTTCTTGCGTCAACAACTTTTGTTGGATTTAGCTCATTTTGAAAGAGCCATTCAGTAGATTGTTCATAAGAATGCGTCTGCCTCATACGAATAGATCCAAAATTCGTCACCTGTGTAGATATTATACATGGCTTTTAACGCATCACGATTGAATTTTTTGAGCATTTCTTTGCATCATTCGACATGAGACTTTTTTTAGCGATTGTTAAATTATAGGGAATCCAGCGCATACAAATATTTTTCACGGCTAAATATTCATGTAAAATCTTATGTATGCTTGTCACACTAACGCTCAGAGATGCATCAATCTCACGGTATCTCACATGACGATCCTACTTTATCAGTTTGTACACAATATCGATGTTTTCTATCACAACAACCCATTTTGGACGATCTTCTTTAAATTCGTCCGTGAGTAAACACTAATATGATTCAATTCACTAAACCATTGATATATAGTAACTTTAGATGGTGCTTCATCGCCAAAAGTCGTGTAAATTGATCAATGAACTGTTGTTGAGATAATCTATAATCTGTGAGTTACACTTCAAACGGGTTGATCATTTTTGTTAACTTGGCTCAACCATCATTAACAAAAATGGAATGGAAGCGGAGGTTAAGGCCAAAATAGCAAAAGGAAACAAATAGGCAGCGATGCTGCGGAGACTTCTGAGAAACAAGAATATGTCAAGAAAAGCCAAAATAAGAGTCTATAAAATAATGAGACCAGCTGTAATATATGCCGTAAAAACCTGAACCTTAACCAATAGCAGTGAAAGAATGTTGGAGGTGTGGGAACGTAAAGTGCTGAGAAGAATATATAGATGTTATCAAGGAGGAGAATCATTGGAGAAGGACCAAGAAGAAATAATAACGGTATTTGGAGAATTCACAATAACGCAGATCATTAGAACATGGGAAATAGCCTGGCTAAGACATATAGAAAGGCTAACATTAGCCTGACATTAGTCAGGCTAAGGCTAAGTCATTTAATAAATAAATAAATAATATATATATATATATATATATATATATATATATAATATATATATATATATATATATATATATATATATATATTATTTATTTATTTATTAAATGACTTTAACAGATTGTAGAACTCGTAAAAATAAGTATTTTTTTTAAATCATTTATACAAAAGTTGCAAAATAAAGAAGTTATTAACGGTTACAAAATCTGGTCAACTCGAACATCGCAGCCAAAAAACATATCGTACAAGAATATAAAAAACTAGTCATACCCTGTATCAGCAATAAGACAATATATAAGAGGGTATTCCATTCTTACAAGATCTCAAAGTGCATGCATGCAAACTACAACTAAAACCGCTCGGAAATGAGTACCAGGTGTGTCGGTAATTACTTTCCGTTTTTTTCTCTAACTGATTTTTTTCAGAAAATTCGAAATATCTCTTGACATGTCAGAGATATCGATTTCGGGTTTTCACTGGACGATTCCTCTTTAAATTACCTTTCTAACCATGTAATAAAAGCTGTACCATTCCATTTGAAAGAAACTGAACAAAACTTCAAAAAAGCTATTGTTGAATGTAACGCCACCTCGCGGTTTCATTTATAAACTAAATAACTTATCTCCCAGATTATCTGATTGTCCCAGCAATTGCCTTTTGGGCCAAACGGACATTAGACGACTTTTTATCTAAATAGGTAAAACTCCCCCCCACTTCTTTATTCGCGAAGTTACGACAAAATGTCATAAAACAAAGTTGTAGGAGAAAGTTTGCTAATTGATAACTGATAATTTTTCTTACTCGGTTAACACTTGAAAATACACACAAAAAATGATTTTTAAAAATGTTTAGCTCGTCACGACCTCTTGTGGTCGTTTTAGAAACTTAAAAATATTTTTGGTGAATTTCTCACAGTCAGTTTTAGTATAATATTTTTTTCCGCAAAGCTGTGGGATAAATAGTTTTCAAGATACGGCCGCGATCCATCCTTAATGGGAGACCTGGTATATATATATATATATATATATATATATATATATATATATATATATATATATATATATATATATATATATATATATATATATATATATATATATATATATATATATACGGTACAGGGTGTATATATATATATATATATAATATATATATATATATATATATATATATATATATATATATATAGGTACAGGGTGTATCAAGCTAAAAAGAGACTACGTTGATTGTCTACGAGTGATTTTAAAGAGTAACAATAAAGGGACTAACTTTTAATTCCAAGATGAAAATTACTGAAATAATTTCCAGATATGCTCATGGGATATTTTAAACTTTCTCTCACCAATCTTCTTTCCACTTTTCTACATGATTAATCAAATTTTCGTTTTTTAGTTCTCATACTTTTTGATTTCCCTTTTGCTTGATCTTCCTTAGTCTCCTCCTATTTGAATCCTTTTAATAAAAGCGTAAGTGGACCCCGTGGGATACCCTTATCCTACAATCGCTCTATAAGTTAAAATTTCGTGTATATTCTTTATAAAATAATTAAATTTTCTACAAAAGGATTTTTCAACAATATAATTTAAAAAACATCTATGAATTATTTACAAGAATTACTAATGATTTTGAATACATTAAAAATGAATTTTGCTGCCCGAGACTTGCTCCAAATGATTTAATATTTTAATGCTTTATCCAAATTAATTATTTAGCCTGCCTTAATTATTTCGAAAAAACTGCTTCAGGCAGCTATTAAAAATTTCACGTTATCACTTTTATTGTCTGAAAATGTTCTTTTTACCAAACTATCAATACTAACCATTCTAATGATTCGTATTTTATTTATCGAATGCTTTAAAATGGTTGTCGGTTGATGGTCAACACGAACGGGGAGTTTAAAACTTACAGTTGACTTATACAACTGTTCATCAAATTTTATCGCGGCCTTCTGAGAATGCCTTAATGCCCACGTGAAAACCGAGGTACTTGACAAAACACTGTTTCTATAGGCCTGTTGAAGTTTTACAACTGTATCCAAGTTTGAAACAAAACAGACAGCGCACCGTTGCTCCAATTTCTTGTCACTCATTTTCAGAACGCATTAAAAAATATCCGGTTCAAAAAAATACTTACTATGAACCACCAAGTGACTTTAGGTAGTTTACACTCAGATTGAAGATACATCAGATGTTTGCTTCCCCTCTAAAAGGGAAACTAACAGTGTTGCCAGATGGAACACTACGCCACTAGTGTTATTATTTTATTAACATACATTTTTAACTTTCGAGTTCAATGGTAGCAATGAACTATTTCTCTTTGCATATACTATCAAACCGACCAAACCTTCTATTTCGTAATCCTTCCAGGATACCTATTCCTCATCCAGGATATTTTTATAAATACTTTAAATACTTTATAAATGGTATCTTTCCATATTTCGAATAGCTCAAATCTTTTTACCATGTATACAAATCTCAATTCTGTATAGAAGAGTTGAGAGTATAATACTATAATCATAAAGTAAGGTTAGTTTTGTTTTAAAATTGCGCGCGGTTTACATATCAATGCAATCATTTACTGTTTAAGTTGGTGCGACTGCTTCTGACCTCTGGCAGAAGTTTCATATCATGCTGTTTGTTAAGTTTGATATTAATGGGTATTTTGTGATCGTTAAAAAAAAAATAGTCAGCGATTTGCGAAAGCGAAAGTTCAGCATCTTTTTCAGCATCTGGTATATACTAGGCTAATTGAAAAGTTCACGTAGCGGAAATAAAAAAAAATAAACTTATAGTTGAAAACATGACTTTATTACTCCATGTATTCTCCCTTAAGCACAATACATTTTTTCGAGCGTTCTCCAATTCATTTATTCCATCTCTGAAGCGATTTTCTAGAAGACTTTTCAAATACTCATATACGGCTTCTATAACTTCATTTTTATGAAAAACGCTTGCCACGTAGGCCGTAAATTTGAGGGGGAACTAGATCTGACATCTGGTGAATCTTGTAAAACATTCCAACAATTCGTAGTGTAACTCCTTCAATTTGGCCATTGCAATAACACCTTTGTAAACCAGGTCTTTTCTCACCAATTTTTGCATCCAATTGATCAACAAGGTTTGAGTAATACTGTCCTGTTATTGTTTTACCGGTTTGAAGGTAATCAATTCACAAGATGCATTTTGCATCACAAAAAAATTGATGCCATAACCTTTTTGGTTGATTTTGACCACTTTGGCTGCTTCGGAGGTCAACAACCGGGCTCAGTCCACTCTGCGGTTTATTGTCGCAGTTCAGGATCATAGTGGTAAACCCAAGCCTTATCTATAGTTACAAAACGACGTTTAAAGTATATTTTATTATTTTGAAAAAATCCAAATGTTGGTTAGAAAGTTTTACTCAAAGTCGTTTTTTATCAGAATTTAGCAAATGCACCCATCTTGCACATAGATTTCTCAAGTCCAATTCCTTTTTCAAAATATGAAACACCCGTTCGGTTGAGATGTCTATGGCCTTAGCAATTTCACTCAAAGTCTGTCATCCATAACTATATCATGTCTAGAATTAATTATTTGGTCAGTAGTTGCCCTTATTGACATCCATTATCCAGGCGTGTTCGACCACGTTGAAACTCACCTGCCCACTTAGCCAATATTTTCCATTTAAAAAAATAACACTGATACGTTTACTTTAAGCTGATGTCTTTGTGCGAACGAATTGACAGATCAACTTGAAACTTCACATATGTTTATATGAAGGATGAAACTTCAAAATTTAGTAGATTATATAGTTTTTATACTGCTCTATAGGTGTCGCTGCGCGAATTTTTCAATTGACCTAGTACATTAAAATATAACTCATAGATAGATTATTGTAAAAGACAAAAATACATATATAGACCCGAAGATACATCACAATAAGTACATTAAATTTTAACATCGAGGCCATTGATTCGGTTCAACATGGAGTCTGTGACTTCAAAGAAATCGTTCATTTCTCAACCATATGCTGAACGGGGACACTAATGTTAGGTAGAAAGAGTCACTGCATATGTCATGGGATCTTCTTATTTTCTGGACTCCACGCGTGACAGGGCAGCTCATTCCTGGTAAGGATGCGGTAGGGTCGATGACATGAGTCGCCTGACCCAATCCCGAACAAAACGAATGAATTTATCGGGCAAAAAATGTGCATACAATTTTGACTAAAAACTAAATTTCTTGTACTGATTGATGTACTAAAATGTTAAGGGAGTATTACGACGATGGCTACGTCAAAAAACAAGTAGACATGTGATGGTAAAGAAGCAGTTGAAGATCCTCATTCAGTAAGACCTCCCTGGTTAACCAATGAAGAAACCATTACAAAAAGCAATGATATTAAGTATTAGGGCATAATTATTAGACTAGTAGCAAAATAATTCATAGTTTATGCATCACGATAACGCACCATCGATCACCGCAATAATTATTCATAGGCACCATATTTTCCCGATATTACACCATGTGACTTTTTCCTGTTCCGTCTATTGAAGAAACCACTTCGTGAACGCCGTTTTGAGTCCATGGAACAAATCAAGAAAGTTCGCTGGAACCTTTGAAGGAAACACCAGTAGTCGAGTATAAAAACTATTTGGAAGACTGGAATAAAATATGTGTCCCTAATCAGCTATTAGGATCTTCTATAAATATCTTAAAAAGATAAATAGGATTAACATATCAATTCGTCTATTGGAACCTTTGGTGTGAAACACTAAACTTGAAGAGATTTTCCACTAAACACCAAATCACTTTGTTTGAACTCCTCGACGCACGTTTCGCTAACCATGTTAGCATCATCACGAGATGATTTAATCTAATTCTAAAACTAAACTATGTACTATTTATATGAAAAACCCGATATGAAAAACCCGAACCCCGAAACCCGAATATCGAAGCGTGTAAAAATCATGAACCGTGAACTTTACTAAGCCTTACATTAATAATTGAAAAAATTCACTGAACGAGATAGGCCCTTTATCTCGATTCATAATTTTCTAACATTTTTCTATTTCAATGCTTTCATATGCATCCAAAGCCCTATTATTATTAACACTTTTAATTAGTCTTCAATTACTAATATCTATACTATGGTCGTGTTCGATTGCATGTTGGGCAACACAAGATTTTTCATTTCTCCCATATCTGATGTGGGCAATATGTTCTTTATATCTTGTCAATATGGATCGTTTTGTTTGCCCAATATACCTTCGATCACAGTCTTGACAACTAATTTCGTAAATCCCCGACTTTTCATGTTGCTCTACTTTATAGTTTCGATTACCCAGAACTTCTCTTAATTTATTATATTGTTCGTACACAACCTTAATGTCCACTTTTTTCAAAATGTTGTCTAGCCCTCTTGTTAACTGAGCAGCCTAGGAATCCATTGTTAAAAATGATTAACCAAGTCAGAGATATATAAAATCTTGAAACAGCCTTATTTCCCCTTCTCCGAAAAGCAAACTACATGTTTCTAATCCAAAAGTGCCAAGATTGTTTGCTCTGCCAAAAATTCATAAACCAGGAAAATCAATGAGACCAATTGTATCAGCCATTGATTCTCAAACATTTGAAAATTTGAAAATCTACCAAAAATTTGAATTTGAAAATCTACCAAACCAACTACCTTCCTGTTCTGTGATAAACTCAACCAAATTCATAAAAAAAGTCAGAAACACAAATCTATAGGAAGGTGAGGTTTTGGTTTCCTTTGACGTTTGATCGTTGTTTCCGAGTGTCCCGATTCCACATACCTTGAAATAAATACCTGAGGGAGTTACTCGAGTTAAACGGTTTTAATAACAAGACTGTTTCTGACTACATCTCCTTAACAAGAATATGTATGAAGCAAAATTGTTTTCAGCTTAATAACAGCTTTTATGAACAACAAGAAGGAACGGCAATGGGAAATCCTATGTCACCGTTCTTAGCCAACTTAGGTATGGTCAAGATATGTGGATGACGTTTTTGCCATTTTCGATTCAAAAAATGAAAATTTATATGATTTTATTAAGAACTTAAATAGTAAATCCCAAAATATAATATTCACGCATGAACTCGAAAACCACGATAGTTTACCATTTCTGGATGTTTTAGCCAGTAGAAACAATAAAAATAGGTTAGATTTTGATATTTTCAGAAAAAATACCACCACTTCGAGATACATTCCTAACGATTCAAATCATAGCTTCCAAAATAAGATGGCCAGTTTAAATTTTATGGTAAATAGATTAATTAATTTTCCTTTAAATAAATATAATTATAACAAAGAATTAAAATGAATTAAGGAGTTATCTGAAGTGAATGATTATATTAAGAATATTGTAGATAAATTAATTAGAAAACATTAGTTAAGAAAATGATTGAAAGAATCTTCGACTTTTTAAAAGGATCAGAACACAAAGAAATTCATGGTAATACCATTTGATGCCCAATTAACAAGAGGGTTATGCAACATTTTGAAAAAAGTGGAGATTAAGGTTGTGTACAAACCATATAATAAATTAAAAGAAGCTCTGGGTAATCCAAAGGATAAAGTAGAGCAACATGAAAAGTCAGGGATTTACGAAATTAATTGTCAAGACTGTGATCGAAAGTATATTGGGCAAACAAAAAGATCCATATTGATAAGATATAAAGAACATATTGCCCACATTAGATATGGGAGAAATAAAAAATCTTCTGTTGCCCAACATGCAATCGAACACGGCCACAGAATAGATATTAGTAATTTAAGACTAATTAAAAGTGTTAATAACTAAGTGTTTGGATGCATATGAAAGCATTCAAATAAAAAAATGTAAAAAAATCATGAACCGAGATGAAGGGCCTATCCCGTTAAGTTAACTTTTTCAATTATTAATGTAAGGCTTTAAATAGTACATAGTTTAGTTTTAGAATTAGATTAAATCATCTCCTGATGATGCTAACATGATTAGCGAAACGTGCGTCGAACAGTTCAAAAAAAGTGACTTGGCTTTTAGTGGTAAATCTCTTTAAGTTTAGGATTAATATACCTTAAAGACGGATTGATTATTTAAATAAGCCGGTCGCGTTGGTGCGGCGGTAAGAGCGTCTGCTTTGCCGAATCCGCGCTGGAGCGGTAGCTGGTTCGATTCCAGCGCTCGGATGGTTATTTTTCTTTCTTCTGTCCGTTTATCTTTCCTAAATGTTTGTGATTGTTTATAGGCAAGAGTGTAAAATCCGACTACGAATTACCCCTCAGTCACGCCAGTTAAAGGCGGGGTAAGGCCGGATGCCTTCTGAGAAGTGTTCTACGTTGGTCACTCGCCAGTCGGTAGGTTTCCTGGTAGACTTATGGTTAGGCACATAACCAAGGGTTTATAGCCCGAGGGGGGTGCTGGCCTGGGTTTGTCGGAAGCTGGTGACCGTGGTTCGGAACCCCCGTTAAGCTGTAGGTCCAGTCGCTAAATAGCCTAGTTGCTGATGCGCCTCTAACCCAAACACTTTACTTTTATTTAAATAAACTCACTTAATTATTATAAAACTTTCCCCGCAAAACTTCCTGTGTATAATTTTATTTGAAAAAAAAATCAGTGTAATGCAGGAGAATCAAATGTGTCTTTGCCAGTTAGCCGAAAGTTTCTGAACAGTTAAGACTAATGGTTACAGCGGTAGACAGAAGACACGCGCTACGTGTTTTTCGACATTAAAGTGCCCCGAGTGACAAAACTTTGTTATAATGCTACGGAGAAGAGTCGCAGTTACTAAATATTCTGGTGAAAATGTCGTTTATCTTTCTTTGTTGTGTTCTATGCTATGTTATGTGTTTGAATATTCCAATTGCTATTTTTTATTACATACATATATTAACAGATGTATATTCCTTTAGAATATGCACAGGCCATCAGTGGCAAGTTTAACAGTTTTGAACAACTTTTCAGACAACGCAAAAAAATACAAGAAACGTCTTTTATTAAAATATAATAAACACAATCAAAATTAAATTTAAAATCGTTCCCAGTCAAGCAACCAATAAAAATGCCTTTATATATATATATGTATATATATATATATATATATATATATATATATATATATATATATATATATATATATATATATATATATATATATAGGATATTCCATTAAGAGGTTTCGAATGTTGGAAACGAATAAAAGAAACGTTTCATAACATACCTGAAAGTTATTTATGGTAGTGCGAAGCTGAACAATGTACAATTATACGTGGAATACAACATCTGTCAATGTCAATGTCAGGTTTCGAATGTTTTGTTTTGCTAGTCTTCTTATCTCAAACTTTGTTTATGTTAATCGGTTTCATTGTGGAATTCAGTACAATTTCAGCAATGGAGCGCTACACAATAGAACAACGTGTTTACATTGTTAAAACGTATTTTCAAAATGGGTGCTCTGTGAGAGCCACATTTCGGCGAATTCGTGAATACTTTGGTGTATGCAACCGTCCGTCAGAAGTAATCATTCGCAAAATAGTGCGTAAATTCGAAACTACCGGATCTGTGAAAGATATCGAAACAAAAGTCTAGGAACGTCCTGCTAGTTCGGTTGAAAATATTCAGGCGGTTCGTGAAAGTGTTACTGAAAATCCACAAATGTATGTTAAAAGGCGCGCGCAACATTTGGGTATCAGCAGAACTTCAACGTGGCGAATTTTTAAAAAAGACTTAAGTCTACATCCTTACAAAATTCAGCCAACACAGGACCTAAAGCCAGCCGACCATGGACAACGCCGTGCATTTGCCAATTGGATCCTACAGATGAAGGCAAATGACAATAATTTTTGCGATAAAATCATTTTCAGTGACGAGGCTCATTTCCACTTAAACGGTTACGTAAATAAACAAAATTGTCGCATCTGGGGCAATGAAAATCCTAGAGAAATCCACGAAATCCCGATGCAGGCTCAACGTGTCACAGTTTGGTGTGGTTTTTGGGCTGAGGGTATCATTGAACCGTATTTTTTTGAAGATGAAGATGAACGAGCTGTTACAGTAAACGGAGAACGATACCGAACGATGATTGATGTTTTTTTTATGGAATCAAATAATGGACATGGATTTAGAGAATATGTGGTTCCAACAAGATGGTGCGACATGTCATACAGCACCTGAAACATTGACCAAACTGTGTATTGCGTACACAGTTTGGAGGGAGGCTGATCTCCCGGAATGGGGACGTAAATTGGCCACCAAGGTCATGCGACTTGATGCCGCTAGACTATTTTTTGTGGGACTATGTGAAGAGCAAAGCTTACGAAAATAATCCGCAAACTGTTCAACAGTTGAAAGAAGAAATTAAGCGAATAATTCGTGACATAACTCCGCAAATGTGTTCAGCAGTAATCGAGAATTGCAACAAAAGAATTGTGAGCTGCCAGAGAAGTCGTGGCGGTCATTTGACAGATGTATTCCACGTATATTGTACACTATCCAGCCACTGCCAGCCATAAATAACTTTCAGGTATGTTATGAAACGTTTCTTTTATTCGTTACCAACATTCGAAACCGAAATTCGTGTATATACATATATACATATGAAAAACAGAATTCTTTCATCCGTACTTGCACGTACCTCCGTTCTTCTCAAATCAGCCGCTACCATCACGCCGAGACAAGTACTTCCCAGGGCCGGTTTCTGGCTTTACAGCCGTCATCAGCTGAGCTCGACTCCAACGCAAGGAGACAGCTGAATAGAAACGAACAGAGCAAGTCAACTGGTCATATTGATGGCGGGTCGCAATCTCAATGCAACTCGCGCCATCCTAAGCATACCTTAAACCTAAATCCAAGGTTGTGGGAAGAATGTATCGCGTAGTTCCGACGGCTGCGCACATTCACCTTAGGATATATATATATATATATATATATATATATATATATATATATATATATATATATATATATATATATAACCAGTTTAAGAATGAATAAAACATTGTTGGATAGAATGATTTTTGGCCCCCATTATGCTTAATTGAAAACGTCCGTTAAACAAAAACGCAAAACGGAAATTGTAATCGAAAATTCTATTATGAGAATCAGCTTGACGATAAATAATTAAGCGATGCGGCGTTACGTAGCGTAGCGCGCCCAGGATTAAGTTGATCTTAGTTTAAGATAGAATTTAGATCTGGGCGTGCATTTTTAACAGAAAGAAGCTGCATTGGGACTTGGATATATAGCTGCTAAACTGATACACTATTAAATGAATAATTAGAATTGATATAATCTTATTTTGAACATCATGTGTGTAACATAAGTTTATTGTGATCTTTAAAGTCGTTTTTATATGGTATTTTCAAACTAAAGTAGCAATGAAATTAATTTAGTTATTCATCATGCGATGTTTACTGTTAAATAACTTTAACATTTTCTTTTATATTTTCAGAAAAGAAAATGGAGCAATATGAAATTAGAATGCTTTTGGGCCCCACCAAACTAAAATGAGTTCATAGAACAGCACAAATTCTTTAGTAACTGAGGCTGATTCATTTTCAGAATTTGGACTGTTTCTAAATATTATGCTCATTTTTCGATAGAATTTAGGCCAAGAGAGCACGAAATCCACCTCTAGTAGTTTATGTTTCAATTACCTGGAAGAGTGGCATGGAATATTGGCAAAGTGGCAAAGAGCAACCGAACAGTAAAACCAGCATTTTTATGGGGAAATTCATGAAAGATTTCGTAAAAGCCTCATTCTTGTGAGACTAAATATCCAAAACAACTACAACAACAAGTAAAAGCATTACTGTGGCTTCACAGCCCCCTTATTCACCAGGTTTGAGTCCTGGTGATTTTTTTCTTTTCCCAAAATTAAAAATGCACTTAAAAAGACGCCTTTTTGGGACACTGACAAACTTTAAAAAGGCTGTAACCAACCAACTAAAGGCGACTGCAGTATCTAAGTTCGGGCACTGCAGTGAAGAGTGGATGAACCGTCTTCATTCCAATGTGGCTGCCCAACGAAACTATTTTGGATAAGACAATGTAGAATTGTTATTATAATTGAATAAAAAGTCAGTCCTTTTACTTATACAGGAAGAGTATACAGGCAGAAAACTGAGATGCATTAACAAAATCAATAAAAAACTTGGACATTCCTTGCTATTTTCTTTCCATTTAGACCATTAACTCCTTGCTAGAGTGCCTATGTTATATGTCCGCTAATATACCAGGATAAAACAAAAATATTTGCATTCTTTCCTTTGTTTATAAATAAAGGACTATACTTCACTCCTCAGAGGTTTAATCCGATTTCAACGTTTTGCTCCGACAAATAAACTTTCCTCTTTCAGGACTAAAGTGATTCCACCGCGAAACATGCACAGTTTTTAACAAAAATGTTAAAATGAATGAAATATGTCGCGAGATTAAACAATTTAATATGTTATCTAAAAAATGTTTCAAAGAAACTGATGCAATAGAACTGGAAGGTGCCGTTTCAATTTTCACCTTTCAGCTCAGCTCTGATTCAAAATGTTTCGCGAGGGAGATATGAGTCTTGAAGATAGGGGAAGATCAAGTTGTTTTAAGAACAGATTCATTGTGGTACCGAAAAGGAATATAATTACTAGCTCAAAAATGGGTTGAGGTCATCGAAAACAACGGCCTATATTTTGAAGATTAACCTCCATGTATAAATGTTTAAACAGTGAATAACTATGTACCTCAAAAATGCAAATAAGTTAGTTACACCCTAGTAGTTTAAGTTTCCGTTTTGAAAAAATAAATCAAAACCTCCTTTAACTTAACAAAGTATCATACCTTAATTGTCTAAGTAATCTTATTCAACGTTTAAGCAATATAATCTACGAAATGGCAAAAGAAACTTTTTTCTCGATTAACTGAAACTCTGGAAATCCAAATTGCTGACCGTAGCTAAAAACGTATTGTTTTACCGCTGCCAAATTGTTCTAAATCGATTATAGCCGCGGCCAGATCATCCAATAAATGAACCAACCAATTGGAATGCGAATCATTTTCGGAGTCTATATTAGTCATTCGGTGCAGGTCAGGTCGGATAAGGAAAACTTTTTCAGTTACGTTCCGGAGTTACACGGATCTTGTTTGTTAGCGACGACGGAATAGGAAATTTGGAAAAGAACGATGCTGTTTATAGAATAGTACGAGGATTACTCTATATAAGGCGAGATTGATGAAGAAAAATGTCTAAAAGATCTAAATAAATCATGTCTCTATGGAAACAAGCATTAATTTTACAACCAAACCAAACCATACTGACAATCGGTACATTATGATACTCACACAAATTTTGTTTAAAACTAAAAGTGATAGATAACACAGTAAAAAAATGTTTTATTCGTTTTTAAAAAATGAACTATCACTATCAATTAATAATTATGATACTCCTGAAGTTTTAAAAACTTTGCGACAGCGATAATTTTGATCACTTACCCGGTGTGGCGGTTAATGATTCTTAAGTTTTTCCTAAAAAAATACACGTTTAATTTGGAAGAAAGGTAAAAAATGGTTTAATCAAAGTATGCGTCATCAATAGCTGAACATTTTCCCTATCTCTCTGGCAATTTGTGGCCCTCCAAGAAAAATTGTAAACGTTTTGAGGTGGTCCAGTCATCAAGCCATTTTTCGACTTCTCCGTAATTGTTGAAGTGTTTCATGTTAAGTGCTTAAGATATCAATAAAAACCAGTGGTAGTCGGAAGGGGCCAAGTCTGGTGAGTACGGCGAGTGAGGCAAGAGTTCCCAGCCAAGTGCAAAAATGGTGTCTTTGACCGGCTTCGCTGGGTGTGATGTGGCGTGCCGGAAAATCACTTTTCCGTATCTTGTAGCCATCATGGACGCTTTTCGATCAATGCATGATTGTATTAACTTTTTCATATGGTTTCAGAAGCTCATGGTACACGATATCCTTCTGATCCCACGAAATGCACAGCATTGTCTTATTTTCAATGTGATTCAGTTTTGCAGTCGATGTGGATAGATGCCCTGAGTCAACCCATGATTTTCTGGGTTTTGAGTTCTCGAAATAAATCCATTTTTCGTCTCCAGCCACGATCAAATGCAAATAAGTCTTTTTTCATACAGAGAAAGCAAAATTTCGCATATTGTTTTCCGCTTTTCCATCGGTCTGTCGTTCAACTGATGACAGCATTTTGCTACCTTTTGGCTCTTTCCCACGGCATGCAGACGATCGCAAATGGTTCGGTAACCAAAATTTCACCTCTCAGCGATTTGTTGATGAGTTTACACATCATCTTCTTCCAACAATCCTTGCAATTCAGCATATTCAATTTCTTTAGGTTAACCTGGGCGTTCTTTGTATTTTAAGTCAAAATCGCCACTTTTGAATACTCTAAACCAACGTCCACAAGCGTCTTGCGTTAGGACATTGTCATCACAAGTTTCCACAAGTATGCGACCAATCTATTTAAATCAGATTAAATCATCTCCTGATTATGCTAACACGGTTAGCGCTTTATTCGTGAAGCAATAACTTAATTATGGTGTGATTTGAAATGTTAGGAATGTATTTTAAAGTAGTGGTGATATTTTTTTTTAAATATCAAAATATAACTTATTTTTACTGTTCTTTCTCGCTAAAACATCCAAAAATGATATCTTGCATTGTTTTCGTGTTTTCATACGTAAATATGGTTTTGTCCTTGCCATTTAAATTCTTAACAAAATCATCTATGTTTTCATTCTTTGAATCGAAAATTACAAAAATATCATTCACATGTCTTAGCCATACCCTTGGAAAGTAACGAAATGTATCCTTCGCATCGGTTTCACATTTGCTTATCAATTATCGATTCAAAAAATTAAAACTTAGATTTTGATAGGAACTTAAATGGTAAATAAACTTAAATGGTTAATTCCGAAGTTAGCATTACTTCTTAATTGAATAGTTTAATTTATCTACATTGTCTCTAAGTTAAACAAGGTCATAAAATTGTCAGAAAATAACAAAAAATTTAAACCGATTTTAGATTCCACTAATATATAATATAAAACATGAAATTTTAAGAAAAAGTGGGCATAAGAATCGTAGAGCACTTGCAATAAGTTATGATAAAGACAGAATAGATTCATATAAAAAGTTGGGGATTTTTAAAAGATTGTGATTGGAAGTACTGAGAATATATATCCGCCGAGTGAAAAAATCTTGCCTTATTCGACATTCACTCGATTTTATGTGTACATATATACAGGATTCACTAATTCTAATCTCTCGATTATGTGTTGCATAAAGATTGCATTTTTTACACAAGTATAACTTTTAAGCAATCTGTTATGGACTCGAATTTGATTTTTATATATTAATTATTTAATTACGGAAAGACAATAGCAGAAAGATTATGTTCTTCTTGTTACATACGTATCCGGAATCTGTCTACAAAACTATGTATTGCATCTTTCAATATTCGTTTGATTTCTTTCAGGTGATCTGTCGCATATCAAAAGAAATATTGATAAAAATGAAGAACTTTGAAGAAAAATTCCAGATGTGAGCACCACAAGAAATGTTGAATGTTGTTAGATAGTGATATGACGAAACACTGTAGGCCTGATAATGTGAGATACTATTGCTCTTGGAAATAGATCACTTTTAATCTTCATAACAGCAGCTATAATATTTAAGAAGCAATAGGGCTATATATTCATCATTGCCTTAACCGGCTGGTCCATCCAACTGAAGTTCGGCCGCAAATTGTGTGTTGTTTTTAAACTTTTTGAAGAGACCAATATAAACTAGTGAGATCCTCACCAGTGAGATCTACAGACGTTGCGCCTACAGAAAATTCTTAGATTGGTAGAAGGTTAGAAAATTTGCCTCTATCCCTACGAGCTTTAGAAGTTGTAAGACGAGAAGTACAGGTACCAAGTATAGGATACTAACACATGGGCTGAAAAGTCCCGGGCCTAACATATAGATGGCGCTAGTTTTATTGCAGTCACCTTTTTTCCAGTTAATATTAACCTTCAAAAGACAGCTGTTAAAAGTTCATAATATTCTATTCATTAGTTTGTGAGTTATTGTGCTAAGAGTGACGCTACTTTTGTTATTTTCAAAACAATGGATCAAAAACAATTTCGTGTTTTAATTTTACACTGCTTCTTGATGGGAAAAAATATCGTTCAAGCGAAGCAATGGCTTGAAAAGTGTTATGGGGACTCCGCTCCATCAGAAACAACAATAAAACGTTGGTTTGCTGACTTCAAACGTGGTCGTAGAGACACCGATGATGCAGAACGCAGTGGACGTCCAAATGAGGCGGTAACACCAGAAAACATAAAAAAATCCACAAAATCGTTTTGAATAATCGAAAAGTGAAGTTGCGTGAGTTAGCTGACATCGTAAAGATATCAAAAGAACGTGTTGGCTTTATATTGCATAAGCATTTGACTATGAGAAAGCTCTGTTCAAAGTGGGTGCCGCGTTTGCTCACTGTTGACCAAAAACGAGAACGTGTTGATGATGCTGAGCAGTGTTTGGTCATGTTTAAACGTAACAAACCGGAATTTTTGCGTCGATATGTGACAATGGATGAAACATGGATCCATCACTTCACTCCGGAATCAAAAGGATCGTCATCTGAGTGGACAGCAACTGGTGAACCTCGTCCAAAGCGCCCGAAAGCACAACAATCGGCTGGAAAGGTTATGGCCTCGGTATTTTGGGATGTGCGTGGTGTAATATTCATCGACTATCTTGAAAAAGGAAATACCATTAACAGTGAATATTATATAGCGTTATTGGAGCGTTTGAAGGCCGAAATTGCAAAGAAACGACCGCATATGGCAAAGAAAACAATTTTGTTTCATCAAGACAACGCACCGTGTCACAAGTCAATCAAAACAATGGCAAAACTACATGAATTGAACTTCGAATTGCTCCCACATCCACCGTATTCACCAGATTTGGCTCCCAGCGACTACTGGCTGTTCGCAGACCTGAAAAAAATGCTCGCCGGTAAGAAATTTCGCACGAATGAAGAGGTTATCGCTGAAACTGAGGCCTATTTTGAGGCAAAAGATAAATCATTCTTCAAAAGTGGTATTGAAATGTTAGAGCGGCGCTGGAATGATTGCGTTGCTCTTGATGAAGATTACGTTGATCAATAAAGCTAATTTTGAACCAAAAAAACTGTGTTTTCTTTGTTAGGCCCGGGACTTTTCAGCCCATGTGTTATACTTCAAGAACAAATAGACCACCTCATCAAAGGTACAAAACAAACTATTTGTATAGTACAAACTGTGATAAACTGACTTTTTTTTAATTTTTCCCCATTTATATCATTTATTGCATAAACTTTTTATACTAATGGATCCAACATTACTATTCGGCATTCTTTTACTATATGCCCATTCAATTCCTCTACTGGAATCTTTAATGTGACATACTAAAGTCGAAGAAATGTACCATTAAATACCAAATAACTTTATTTACATTTTCAGCGCGCGTTTCGCTAACCACGTTAGCATCATCAGACAATGAGTCAGTCTCAAATCAATCACTGTCTTAATTGAGAGGATTGAGATTGAATAATCTTCCCATGATACTAACATGGTCAGCAAAAGATAATTTAGTCTCAATCCTTTCAATCAAGATTGAGATTAAATTGAGACTAAATTATTTCCTGATGATGCTGACATGGTGCATAACACAGCGAAATACATGTCGAGAAATTAAATAAAATGATTTCGTGTTTAGTGGTAAATCTATTCAAGTTTAATATATTCCCATTATAAAAATAAATAAAAAGAGTACTATGATGATTTTTTAAAATCTCTCTGATATCGTAATCAACATAATTCCATATATATTCAGTACATTTCCAAATCTGATTTGAATATTCTAATTGAGCAAAATCACCTTGCAAATGAGGCACGATTCTAACAAATATAATTAATTAGAAATCATGAAGTCACGGTATTAATGACCCAAATAATGGAATAAATCAATTATGCTAATTAATATATTTTACGCACTAATAATTTATTTCATACATTTTAATCAAGTTTTCAGATATGGTTTGTTTTGCTTTGCCGATGAACAGGTGTAGCTAATATTAATTAAAAGGTTTTTTTGGATAGAATTATATGACTGTATTTCCGTATATGATATCCATAGCATGAGACATATCTATTAGTCGATTTAAATATAATTAAATCCTACACAGAACACATCGGTCAATAAGTCCCCGGTCTGACCTACAGATGGCGTTACTTACGAAAAATCCTTACCAGTAGTCGATTGTGCCAACCTTGAAACGTTATGTGTCAAAATTTCATGACAATCTGTCTACTAGTTTCTGAGTTGTGCTTGAGAAGTGGCGCTACTTTTGTTATTTTTAAAACAATGGAAAAAAATAATTTCGTGTGTTGATTAAGCATTGTTTTTTGATGAAGAAAAATACCGTTGAAGCAAAACAATAGCTTGATAAACATTACCCGGACTCTGCCCCAGGAATATCAATCATAATTGATTGGTATGCTGAATTCAAACGTGGTCGTACAAGCACCGATGATGCTGAATGTTCTGGACGTATAAATGAGATGAGATATACACCAGACAATATCAGAAAAAATCTCAAAACCGTAAAGTCAAGCTGCAGCAGATAGCTGATATCATGGACATCGAGGAGGAAGTGTTTACACCATTTTACATGAACATTTGGGAATAGGTAAATTGTTATCGAAATGATTAGCATGTTTGCTCACAGCGTACCAAAAACAACAACGTATTGATGATTCGGAACAATGTTTTGCTCTTTAAGCAAAATAAAAAGATTTTTTTATGCGGTATGTGACAACGGGTGAAATATGGATTCATCATTACACTTCAGAGTCAAATTGGCAGTCAGCTGAGTAGACAGCAGCCGGTAAGAGCCATCCAAAGCTATCAAAAATACAACCAGCAGAAGGCAAGTTATGGCCTCTGTATTTTGGGATGTACACGAGATATTTTTCATCGATTATCACGAAAAAGGTAAAACCATAAATATCGAATATTACATAGCGTTATTGGTGCCCTTGAAGAACGAGTTCGCAAAAATGCTCCAAATGAACAAAAAACGCTGTTTCACAAAGACAATACACCAAGTCACAAATCGTTGGCAACGATGTCTAAATTGCATAAATTATACTTCGAATTGCTTCTTCATTCACCGTATTCTCCAGATCTGGCCCCCAACAACTATTTCCTGTTCTCAGACTACAAAAAAATGAAGAGGTAATTGGCGAAAATGAAGTATATTTTGAAGGCAAAGAAAAATCGTTCTATAAAAAAGGGCGTAGAATAATTTGTGTCCGGTTTGTTTTGTGTTTTTTATCCAGTGATTCTTTCCTTACATAAGAACAGATATTTTGATATTTTTTTGAGTTTTGGATCGTGGCGAAAAACCCAAAAAAAAGAGAAAAAGTTATATGAACACGCCACAATCAATCAGACAATACTTAGATTACAGGTATGGGCCAGAGATGTTTTTTATTTAGATATTTAGAAAGTAAATATATTAAACTACAACATTCTGAAAACAGTTTAATATTTCTTTACAAATGTAAAGGTTGTGACATAATACCATATTTATTACATAAATATGATTCAAATTGACATATATCACTTCAATATCAAAAACAACTCACATTAAGAAATTTAAGAATTTAATTATTGAAAAACATGGAATAAATATAAAACACATTAATACACACAGACAAAAATTTAATTAATAAAACTGCAGTTAACTTTTCAAGTAAAATATTTTCTGATTCCGAAAAGTATGTATTTTCTAAAAAACTAAATTTTAGTAATACATCAAAAGATGTTCCTAAATTAGACATTATTTCGGCTGTAAAGTCTGTTGCCCAAAGATTACCTTTGTAAAGTGCAAATGAATACAGAATCAGATTAAAACTTATCTTAGAAAGACCAATTAAAATCAAATCAAATTTATACTAAAAGGAAAGGTTAGCTATAGATAAATTAAAAATAGACAAATTTATTAAAATATTACCATCAGATAAAGGTAACGCCACAGTTATTCTGGACAATACAGAATATAATAACAATATTAAAACTTTAATTGATGAGGGAAATTACACTAAAATACCTCAGATCCTACGTTAAAAATAGAGAAACAAATTTACAATACTTTATATAAACACAGACATGGATTTTCAGATCTAGATCTTGTAGTTTCTTCTAGAGATTGAGATTCAGATCTAGACCACTTCTATGGTCTACCAAAAATACACAAAACCAATATACCAGTTCGTCCTATATTTAGTAGTATATATTCTCCATGTTATAAACTAGCAAAATGTTTATTAAACATTTTAAATCCACTTTTGGCTAAAACAAATTCATATATTAAAAATACGTCAGATTTTTTTATATAAAATTTCCAACATTAAAATTACAAACCAAAGTTTAATGGTTAGTTTTGACGTGATGAGTTTATTTACAAATGTACCAGTTGATAAATCAGTTTTATTAATTAAAAAGAGATTAGAACATAATGGAATTATTAACTCTATTATATATTTAAAACCACATATTTTCAATTCAAAAATGATTATTATCTACAAAATTTCTGAATTGCAATGGGTTTTTCTCTTTCTCCTTTAATGAGTAATATCTTTATGGAGGAATTCGACAATGCCATGTTAGGTAAATGACTTAAAAAGCCACTGATATGGCTTAGATATGTTGATGACATTTTTGTTATATGGTAACATAGCATTGATGATCTAAATATTTTTTTACAAGATATAAATTCTCGAGAGCCCACAATTAAGTTTACTTTAGAGATGGAGAATACATTGCCTTCCTTGGACCCTTTAATAATAAAACACAACACATTAAAAACTACAGTTTACAGGAAACCTACAAACACAGACGGGTATCTCAATTTATTTTTCAATCACTCAAAATCGGTCAAAGTATGAGTAATTAAAAGTTCATATGACAGAGCAACTTATATGTACCGACAGTGATACACTACAAAAAGAAACAAATTACATTAAAATATTTTAATAAAAAACAATTAGCCAAAAAAATTCATAGATAAAACTTTTCATACCGGACAAAACAGACAACTTACTAATAACAATAATAATAATAATAACTCTCAAACAATTAATCTCACAATTCCTTACATCCGCGGCAATGGATGTAAGGCTCGTAGATTTTTAAAGTTGGAGAGCGCAGAAGCAAATAGTGCTGCTGAAGATTTTTTTTCTTTTCCCTTCCTCCTTTTTACTTTTCATGCTATTGAAACTGTATACAGGAGGTGAACCAGGAAAATGAGTTAGAGGAAAGAAACTGAATGGAAATAAAATATGGTGTTTTCCTCTGATAAATTGTTTACTGTGATAAATGCTGGAGAAGCGGTGCCCCAAAACCCTCCCTCATGAGCTGCCACTGATCTAGGAACTAGCCTAGGAACCTAGGAAATAAATACAACATAAGAACGACATTTTAACTAAAAATACTCTTAGATCTATATTAACAAAAATCAAACTAAACAACACACAACAAAATTCCAAAAATGTGGTTTATAAAATTCCCTGCAAATGTGGCAAATTCTATATAGATGAGACATCTAGAGCTTTAGATGTTAGAATAAAAGAACATAAAAAGCTTCTTGGAAAAGGCGATTTTAATAAATCTAGAAATTATCAACTCGCATAGGAATCAGGACATAACATCAATTGGAATAATTCCAAAACGGTATTAAAAGAATCGGTAACAAAATATACAAGATTAAAAGAAACCGCTATAATTAATTTAAATAAAAATAACTGTATAGCTATACCTTCGGTAAATTTAAATTCAATATGGTTCCCGATTCTAAATAATACAATTAAAAACATTTAAGTATTTCAAAACACAATAATTACACAGTAAACCTCACATAAATATTTTTTTGGTGGTATGTCACTGTCTTTAAAAACTATTATTGCCAATGTAGGTATCATTGACATATACACAAAATATATTTACTTCCTATCTTTTCAGTATATATAGAAATTAATATAATTTATTTTTAGAGTCGTTTTGAAAACGGGAGGAGAAGACCTCCCGAAACGTTAATGTTCAAAAGTTTGTATTTATTTTACAAAATTTGTGCATTTTTTTAAATTTTGTTCGTTAGGCAAATTTATTACAGAAAAATAATCACTGAGAAATTTGTCTCCGTTTTGTTTTTTACTCAGTGATTTTGTATTAACAAATTTTGTAATAAGAAGAGATATTTCAGATATTTTTTGAGTTTTACATCGTGGTGAAAAACCCAAAAAAAGAAAAAAAAATAGCTTTGGGAGATAATGCTGATCCATACAGTACTTGTAAGAAGTGGTTTCCGAAATTTCGAATTGGAAATGTTGCCTTAAACGATCCAGAACTTTTGGTATTGTCTGAATAATTGTGGCGTGTTCATATATATAAAAGCAGGCAATATTTCCAATTTCAAAGTTTGGAAACCACTTCTTACAAGTACTATATGGATCAGCATTATCTCCCAAACCCACACAAATCATATTCCGAAACTCCGCAGCATTTTTTTTCAGTAGAAAGACGAAAAATTCCTTAAATGTTTCTGTTTAAATGGCATCAGGTTTAAAATTGATTTGTTGGGTTATATTCTCGATAGGCTCGTATATTATACCTAGTAGGAAGATGAAAACTAACCCTTTAACATAACTATATGGTGAGAAATAATTCTGATTCGAATAAGGGCTGATAAAATATAAGGACCTAGAAATCCTAATAAATTTATTAAACTAAATACTCAATTTAAAAATTTTATTAAAGCTAACACATTAAAAAATCACAACATATTTTATTAAACATTTCATGATCTTCCTTAATATTAAAGGCCAAATCGACCCTCCAACAGCGACGCGAACAAAAACCAGTCATTTACGAAAAACATTAGAAAAAGAAGAAACAAAAATCTGGCACTGCGCATTGCCGACCGCCAACTACAAACTAGGTCTCGTTAACAACTAAATTAAAACTTACGTTACGAGTTAGAAAATTGGTTGCGGTCTTTTTTCGCTCGGCGTTCGCACGCCTCGGCGAACCTTTTTCGATGGTCCAGAACGTCGGCGTCGCGACTCTCTAATAATAGTGAACGGGACGAGACGGCCACAAAAGTCGCGTTTTATTTGGCGCCGTAAAAACTTTTGCCACGGTCAGAGAAGGACGCCGAGAACACTGATTAAGTATTGAGGAGCATTGCGGTATCAAGAAGGGTGAATCTCGCTTACGGAAGACGGAGTGGGTGGTACGATGGGGTTGTATCGAAAAAGGATTAATTTATGTTTTCCGAGATGAAAACGAGATGTTCATTTTTAATGAAGAGATGCTTTTGATTTGTAGTCAGTAATGAAACCAGGGTTATTTACGAGTCTATAATTAATAAAGAAGGATGGAAACCAGGCTGGTTAATGTATAGCTCATTCAATTAAATAATGGTAGCACGTCATCAATTTAGGGAAATCATAAGAAAGAAAAAATCATTTAAAGTTCAAGGCACTCTCCTTTCTCTAATCTTATGAGAACAGAATAAAAATACGGTGGATCATATTGTGTGAATTCACTGTCAAGATAAGATTTAGGTTTATGGTTCTGGATAATGTTACAGGGCTAACACAACTTTCTTATTTTTTTCCTATTTCCCTATTTGAAATAGGGACGAGATTTTACCATTAGATACTGTGAGAGATGTATGAATTAATAACTTTCTAGGTCTCATAGTGTATTGGAGCTTTTTAGCGAGTTTCTGCTGCACTAAATATTAGTATTGGTACAGATAATGCAATTTCGAAAAAGTTTAAGAATAACGAATTCTTAAAATCACCAAAGAAAAAGCGTATTCATCCAAAACAGGTAACCAGCCTAGATGATCTGATCAGCTCTTTAATGGATGTAAAACTTCGCTTCATACACTTCTAAAAGAAATTGGTTTCAAATGGAGTAAGGATAATCCACATAAGGACCTGATGGAACTTGGAAGTTATTGCTTTTAAACGAATCCAATTTTTGAAGATGTATCAAAATATCAAAGACGAATCTCTGTTTGATTTTGTTTATTTAAATTAAACATGGATATTTCAAAATGGGACCTTGCTCATAGTAAGATGATAACGAGAGGTGTGTAAAGACTACAAAAGTTGATAGAAAAAGGTGGGTGCTATTACCTAATAATTTGGAGCCATTAAAGTCATGTTGTCATGAATAGTTTTTTAGGACGTGTCAATAATCTGTTTTTGCAGATATATTGTTATTCACGCTGAGAACAAAAATGGCTTTATTCCAGGGGCCGAATTAGTCTTCTCTTCTAAAACAAAAAGCTATTATCATGAGAAAATGACTCAAGATCACTTTCTGTTTTGATTTGAAAATCTTGGAGGAGCCATTAGTTATTGCCATGGATAATGCACCATATCATAGTACACTGATGGATAAACCTCCAACTAGTACATGAAGAAAACCAAAAATTGCAGAATGGCTGACGAAGCATAATCTTCCTTCTGGAAATACTATGTTGAAAAGTGGACTGCTGTAAATCGTTATTCGGTAAGCAGTAATAAAGGGAACAGGTTTGTGGTTCATAATGTTCATTTGAAGAACAAGCCTAAAAAAGAATATGTGGCAGATCATATGGCTGAAGAGTATCGCCACAAAATGTACGTCTTCCCCCTTATCATTGTATATTTAATTCTATAGAATTGGTAAGGGGGGGTGGGCAAAAATTATTACAATCGACATATAGGTCGAGATGGAAGAACGATTGATAATTGTGGATATGTGGAAAGAAGCTTTATCAACAGTTACACCACAGATCTAGATGAACATCATCAGACATACAGAAGAAGAGATTGAAAGATGGTCCAATCGCGAAAGAGTATTTGATAGACTAGAAATTAATCCCCTAATAATTTTCTTGAACAGCGATTCAGATGCTGAAAGTTGATTTAGTGATAATGAATAATTAAACTTTGTGTGAACTAAATAAAAAGCCCCTATGTTGAAAAGCAGAAGTTTCGAAACAGATTTTTGAGTAAAACTTTTAAAGAACAAATTTTTCGTGTTACTTTTTCATTTACAGTTTTATCGATCACACAAATGCCAACGTCCGGGTATTTTGGTGTTGATGTGGCAACATTCTAACGTGAGCGCGTCATAGATTTTAATGACGTACAACCATTATTTCCCTAAAGGAGCCTTATGTCAGGTGTGGTGATTAATAATTAATAATTAATAATTAATAATTAATAATTAATAATTAATAATAATAATTAATAATTAATAAAGAATCACTGAGAAATTTGTCTCCGTTTGGTTTTTTTGTTTTGACACAGTGATTCTTTCTTTAAATAAGAACAGGTATTTTTGAATTTTTTTGAGTTTTAGATAGTGGCGAAAAACCCAAATAAAAGAAAAAAATATATGAACCCGCCACAATCATTCAGACATTACTTCAATTGTTTATACTTTTAAGAATAATTTAACCATTTCAAAATTCAGATTATTTCTTAAGTTATAGCAATTAAAAGTGAGCGCGGCAGAGTGTCGGTCCGAAACTCAGGTAGCTATCGGACCGGCACAACCGATCAAAGCCTTGACAAAGAGTTTGTTTTTTGTCAAAGAGTTATTTTTTAGTCAGTCCTTTATAACAATAATTCCTTAGAGGAATTTAGAAGGAATCACTCATAACAACAACGAAAATCTAAACCCTGTCATTTGATCCATGGTTCCAAAAGTGTATTACAGTGGCGGAAAAATTTTTCAAATTGCATCTTACATTGCAACTAATATATTTAATGGTTGATATACTAGTGTATTACAAATGACTCAATTATTAAACCTTATAATTGGCCCAAGCGCGCTCTGCGATTACCCAGAACTTGGATTCTCAACGAATATCTATCCCCCAACAGGAGACTAAAGAGGCCAGGAAATTGAAAAGAGCTGCTCAAAAGGAGCCCGAGGACATCGTAGCAATAGTGGAAGACCTCATGTACGGTCCGGGACTCGTAGATTGAAGGTAATTAAAATATATATATATATATATATATATATATATATATATATATATATATATATATATATATATATATATATATATATATATATTTGGTTTTAACGCTGGGTTCAGATCAACACAAATTTGCGTTATGCGGGCTGTATGTGTTTTATATGGTGTGCGTGCGCGACAGTGTGGACCCTCTGACATCCAAGGTCACACACAAAGATTGTCGCCGCACAGCATGCACACGAACCATCTGTTGTTCACCAGACAATTCAAACAAATTGTGCCAATAAATTCGACACACACGCAAAATTTTATTGTTGTGGACCCAGCTTAAGATGCTGACGCCGTACTGTTTTTTCTTTTACGTTTTTTTCGAAACGCACTTTTTTCAAACCGGCATACAAAATATCTCAAAATCTACTTAACCGATTTGGTGTTTAGTGATAAATCTCTTCAAGTTTAGTGTTTCACACCAAAGGTTCCAATAGAAGAATAGAATTGATTAACCGATTATGTTAAAATTTACAACACTTATTCTTTATAATATTATCTAAGACGTACATTTGTGGATTTCAAAAAAGCATATGATTCTATTGACCGCGAATCTTTATTCCGAATCTTGAAAGAACAAGGACTAGATCTGAAAACGCTGGCAATTATTAAAGCAACGTTAACTAACACGAGGTCAAAAGTTAAATTCATGGGTGACATCTCAGAACCCTTCGAAATTAAAACTGGTGTGAGACAAGGGGATGGACTCTCGCCACTCTTATTTAACTGTGTTCTAGAAAAAGTAATACAGGAGTGGCGTGAAAAAAAGTCGGCACTGAATATTGACCATCCCATTAAATTGGGGAGAACCAACATCAAAATTGATTGTCTGGCATTTGCTGATGATCTAGCAATTTTAGCTCAAGATGTATTAACGGCTCAAAAACAGATTGAAATCCTAAAAGAAACAGCAGAAAAGGTAGGACTCCAAATATTCTTTGAAAAGACACAATACATGACCTGCAACAGACTAAGAACACCATTTCTAAAAACAAAATATGGTAACATCAGACGAGTCTCTCAATTCAAATATTTGGGTGAAATAATCATGGAAAATGGGTTGGAAAAAGCGGCCAATAAGGGTAGATGTCAAAAAATGGAAACGGCATTGAGACTTACACAAAATATTTACAACAAAAAATGCCTATCTAAAAACACAAAACTGAGACATTACAACACGGGTATTAAGCCAGAATGTATATATGCTGCCGAAACGCTCATTTTGAATAGAAAGAGGGACATCGAGGACATTGAAAAGAAGGAAAGAAAAATCATAAGAAAAATCCTAGGCCCCAAACAAATTAATAGCACAACATACCGACTTCGAGAAAACCAAGAAATCAAACAATACACAGATATACATAGCGATATGAGAAAAAGAAGACTTAAGTTTTACGGACACATTAAACGGATGAATCCGAATAGGCTAACTAGACAAATAGTCGAATTTTATGAAAATAGGAGTAGAGCTAAAGTAGAAATAATTAAATGGATTGTGGCAATTAAAGAGGACCTAAGATCAGCAAATATTACACAAAGTGAAATTCAGGATAGAGGTTGTTTCAGACACAAGGTTAACGTTTGGAAGGTTGGCCAGAGAGAAAAATGTAGGAAGACTGGAACAACTTGGTCTGACGAAAGGAAAAAAGCTCATAGCGAAAGAATGAAATTAGTATGGGCTCAAAGGAAGGCTAACAACAACAAACGCCTCTAATTGTACTTCGCGTGGTCCACCAGGGCCCATACGTGAATAATAATAATAATTATCTAAGACGAAGCATGTGATTTTTTTGATTGAGTGCCATGTTCATAAGTTATAAGTTTTTTAAACTCAAAATTTCGATACAAATCACAGGTTTTTTTTTCAAAGAGCCGTCATTTCTACAAAAAAAATCCTAAACTTCGTCTTGATGGCTCATATCTCGTTTTTTCCATTTTTCACTTTTCCATCTGTCGTTCAGCTGATGATGTATCCATTTTCTTGTCTTCTGGATCTTTCCCATGGCATGCAGACGATGGTTCAGAGACCAACATTTAATCTTTCTACCATTGGTTGTTAAGTTTGCATATCGCCTTCTTTCCACAATGCTTGTAATTCGGCATCTTCCAAAATTTTTCGGTTGCCCAGGGCGTTCTTTATCCTTCAAGTCGAAATCACCACTTTTGAATCTGAATCGTATAAACCAACGCCCACAAGCATTTTAGGACATTGTCACCGTAAGTTTCTATAAGTATACGACGGCTTTCACTCGAATTTTTCTTTTGATTGAACAAGAAAAGCAGTATGTGCCGCAAATGCACTTTATTTGGCTCTAAACTCGACATTTACTACATGAAAAAAATAAGACGTTAACTAAAAATCGTTTAAATATCAATGGCATTTTGAAAGGTACTACCGTAGCAACATAATGACATAAGTGATTAGATTGTGAACCTGTATCAATCTCATAAAAAATTCAAAATTACAGAATTATTAACCGGTACACGTGGTATTTCCCGTAGCTTTAACCTTTAACCTTGCGTACCTTTTAAAATAATTCCAATGTTACGGTATTAATGTAGATTTGTCTGAAAGCATAATATTGTTATAGTAACCAAAAGAGAAGAAGATATTAAAATATAAAAATAATCTGCTTGAAAATTAAGTATAGAGATAAATGAAAAAAAGTTACTTTTATCAACTGAACAGACAATGCATTTTTAACATCATTATTCTTCTTTTTCTTTCTATTACAGCAGTAAATGTTTTCTTCTTAAAATGATTCTATAGCAAGCAGAACAAGATTATTGTTCTGCCTGAAAAGTACCAAGTCTGGTAAATATGCGGGATGGGGTGTTACATACTAAATAACACCTCATAATTACTCGCAATTAACATACCAAATAACACATCACGTTTAATGACATTATCTTAAAGAGTAATCTGAGTATAATGATAGGTATCATATTGTATTCTTCTACACTTGGTTAATTATGGAATTTCTGGACATGATAATCGTCTTCGTATTTTTTCTCTTCTTACATCATTTGAAAAAACTGGTTGAATAAGCCGATCTTTCTAGACCGAATAACCCTCTTTTTAATTTTTGTTTCTTCCAGTGAGGTTTTGTTAGGTAAGCCTACGCTCTGACCATTTCATTTATTAGTTGTCTTCTTATATCTTACGTCAGATTTGGTTTTATACTTTATATAAGTAAGTAGTCTTCTACAACCATACACAACTACAATTTTCGGCCATTCTAAATGGTTGTTCTACCATTCTTATCTCAGTTAATCCACTGATATTATTTCGACAGGAGGTCTTTTTCCTCTCGGCGTTTCGATTATCTTGCCCTTCATTATGAAGTAATGAATTAAATATCAATCTTTTCTGACAATAATATGACAATTTTCTGCACATCTGTATCTCCGTGACTATACCTGTTCTATTTAAGACCTCTTCGTACATTTGTCTGGAACAAGGTTTGTCTATATGTAATACAAAATATCAGTCTATGCATGAAGCTGCTTTTAGAGTCCAGAATTAAGTTCTCTACACAATATAGGCCAAATGTAATATGTAACTATTTATTAGGGAAATACAGAAATATACAGCGTGTAAGGGAAATAACAGTCGTAAATTTATCCAACGATTCTTTATTAACATGTAAGATTTCATGGATGGAGTAAATGTTGGAAATATTCTTCCGGGTGTCAATTACTTCGTTGAACACATTCTTGATGACCTTCGTCAAAATTTCACGGTGTATTTGCAAGTCTTGCTCTAGCTCTAGCTCTCTTGATATACAATCAATTCGAAAACATTTGAAAATGTCAACTAAGATGTCAACTAAGATTTTGGCTAAATGTCGAAAATATGAAAATTCATTAAACGAACGGATTAACATCGTGAAAATATTTCTAACATATATATATATATATATATATATATATATATATATATATATATATATATATATAGAGCTCTTTTAGCTCACTAAATACCGCAAATTAAAAATCAAAGATCAAGAACCGAGGTAAAAGCCTTCCCGAAGTCCTCCTTCAATCGCATACAAAACTTATTTCTATCCTATCTGCAATTCTCCGTTTTGTCCTATTATTCTTTCCACTTTATCTACTATTTTTTTACTCTATTTGTCTATATACTCTACTACACATAAATCGCTCATACAATATCTACCGATATGCACTTTTCTCGCTTCACTCGTAACACAAAATCCATATATTCGCGGTGTAGTGCTATCAGGGGTAGGGGTGACCTTGCCGCGATTGTTTTGCGGACTACTACTCTGGCGGATTTAATTTATTCAGTTTATTTAAAACACTCTTAATAATTAATATCCCTTTTTGAGGTATCACTTATTGTGGACTTATTAAGGACCGAATAAATGTTGACTTAAAGACACTTCACCTTAGATACTTAACAATTTCCTAAATGTTACACGCTGTCAATCCATGATATCTTTCTATGACAGAGCTGATGTCATCGGTACGCATGTCGACAGTCGAAAAAGCTGTAGGCTTAAAGGCCTGTAATATGGCTATGGGTATACATGTACGTGTATATCATCATCATTATCATCAGCCTGTGTCGATCCACTGCAGGATGATGGCTTCTTCAGCATGCTTCCAACTTTCACGGTCCTGGGCTTTCCTCTGCCACTCGGGTCCAATATACTTTACGATGTCATCAGTCTATGGTGCTTTCGGTCATCTTCGCGGACGTTTATGATCAAGCGGTATCCTTTCCAGGATTGCCTTGGTCCGTCTGAGGTCCCATCGCCTCCCATCGCCTTTGCAGCTCCTCTGGGTCTTGTGAAAGGAGAACGATATCATCTGCAAATCTAGGATTGTTTAACTTTGCACCATTGATCTTTACACCATCCTGTTCACCATCCTACCACCATCCAAGCAGTGCATTATGGCATGCGTGGAGAGTCAAATGCTTTTTCCTAGTCGATAAAAGCCAAGCACAGTGGCATGGTGTATTCGTTATGCCATTTATGGCCTGCTGTACAACCTTGACGTGATCCATTATACTGAATCCATTATACTGAATCCACTTCTGAATCCTACTTGTTTTCTTGGTTGTGCGTCATTCAGTTTTTTTTTAAATATTCTTTTAGATATTCTTAGTGAAAACTTTGTACATTACAGATAGGAGGCTTATTGGACGGTAGTTCTTTAAATCTTCATGTGCTTTCTTTATGTAAACAGATCACTTCTGCATTTTTCCATAAGACAAAGCAAGAAAAGCCAAGCTTGATAAGACTAGAAATGATAGCATAAGCGATATAATAAAAAGTGACACCAAATGAATTGGAAAGGAAAAGAGGCAGATACAGGGCAACATAACTATAGAGGTTATAGGAGATATAGGAGGTTATAGGAGAAAAGTAATGTGATTATCATGAGAAAGGAAGACATACAGAAAATTAAAGAGATTGATCCAGTAGCAAAGGATATAGAGAGATTGAGTAAAAAAACCTATAGAAGAAGCAGAAGAAACAATTCCGAACAGAGAGTTTTATTATATTAATTTTTTTGTAAGTGTTTTACATTACGGGCAAAAACGTATATATCTTTTTAGGCAATTGAACACAAAGTAAAAAAGTAATACATCAACCAATTTATTAAAACTACAAGAATGACATTCATCCAACTCGCCGTTCAAGAATAAATCGTCGTTCCTACATCGCCGTGAGGTGATTTAGGACAACGAAAACACATCTACGGGAAAAATTTAATTGTGTACACCATTAAAATATCGTTAGTTACTTTCAAAAAGGGATTTAAATGCGAGGGGGTAATAAATTGTTTTTAATTTCGTATGTTTTCGGGCGTCGTTTTCCGTAAATCATGTCGGCGCTTATCTCGGCGAAAATTAAATCCCGAAACTGGCGGAAAAACTTCCGGAAAAAAATCTGTTTTGCGGCGCTAGCCCACCGAAATCGGCTTGGGAATTCTTCCAATTTTTATTTTTATCAAAACGCCAGTATTGATTGCAGAAACATATTGTCCTTTGTGATAAGGAGCGTGAAAAGACACTATGACAAAGATGCTTTTAACGGCCTTTTCCTTTTAAATAAATATATATTTGTCATAGTACAACATATTGTCTTCAATAAAAATAATACGTTGATCCAAAAGTAACGTAACTTTTTAAATAAAACACAAAAGATTTATTGATTCAGATATATTTTGTCACATTCAAAGTATTCCCTCTCACTGCAATACACTTCGAAACAGTTTTTATACAGTCAAACTCCTTATTTGCGGGGGATACGTTCCGTAAATATGCCGCGAATACAGAAAACGTGAATACGGAATGGTAATTTGTACGGTATTATACAGGATATGTTCCAAGGTTACAAAATAAAAAGAAAAAAAATATAATAAAAGCAAATTAAATGAGAGATTTTTTAACAATATTAATAACACTAGTTTATACGGTTTTTATACCCTAGCTGAAAGAAGTTAATTATTATTTATTTAGGTAAAAGTTTTTAAAAAAAATCTGCTTCGTCTGCGTCGTCTGCTTTTAGAAATATTTATTTACATAAAAATGGAAAAAATCTTAGTATGAATAATAAAAAATTATTAATGGCTAATTTTCGCCTTCATTTTATAGGAAAAAAATGAAACTATTTACGGTTAGAGGCGCATCAGCATCTAAGGCTATTTAGCGACTGGACCTATGCTTAACGTGAGTTCCGAACCATGATCATCAGCTACCGGCAAACTCAGGCCAGCACCCCCCTCAGGCTATCAACCCTTGGTTATGTGCTTACCCATAAGTCTATCAGGAAGCCTACCGGCTGGCGACTGGCCAACGTAGAACACTTCTCAAAAGGCATCCGGCTTTACTCAGCCTTTAACTGGCGTAACTGAGAAATAATTCGTTGTCGGATTTTACAACTCTTGCAAACAATCACAAACATTTAGGTGTGGATATGTGTGTGCGTGTATGTGCATATGTAAGTGTATATATGTATGTGTGGGGTAAGAAGTAAGACGAACAGAATAATTAAAAAAAAACAACCATCCGAGCGCTAGAATCGAACCAGCTATCTTTGAATTGACAGTCGAGCGACTACCCCACCAGACCACCGCGGTCGGCCTTTTTTTATAATTTTTTTAATCGGTTTCTCTTATAATGGACCAACTTTAATCCCCTAACATGTTTTCATCCCAAAATCCTTGATTTCTTAGAAAATCTTTAAATCTTGGTGAAAACGTCCCCCTGTTCGTCACTTATAAGTTTTCAGAGAACAAACTCAAATGCGATTGCAGGAAATGAATCTTCAACGACATGTTCACTCCCATCTGTTGAACATGTTTCAATAAATCAGCAACAATATCTTTATAATTTTCACTTTTATTTCCCAAAAATTCTTCGACAACTATTTTGAATTACTTCCAAGCAGCTTTTTCATTAACAGATAAAAGGCTTTCAAACTGAGGATCTTTTACAACTTTACGGATCTTAATTTATTATTTAATTTTAATTAGTTGATAATTATAATCCAACATCACTTTCGTTGTCATTTTTTAGTATATTTTAACGCGAATTACCGGGACAAATTGAATGTGGAAGATCCTTCGAATGTAAAATTGGTTTAATAACACACGGAATTTCGTCATATACAATACTCGCCTTATTTTTTGTATTATATCCCATTGTCTTCGTAATACAAAAGTAACAGTCATTTTAATGATTACAAGGTTCTCTGCATAACATTGGTAAACCAAATGGAAGATATAAGTTATCTCCTGATGACCACTGGAATAAAACGATTCTACAGCTTTCACAAAACACATGAGGCACCCACTTTTTATCTTAGTTCGCAACAGGAAATCTAAAATAATGAAAATATGCACTTTTTAACGAATCTACAATGGGTCGTCTATTTTTTGAAAATATAAGCAAAAACAATCAGAACTTTGTTTACACTTTCTATTCGACATTTTAATTCAATTTGAAATAAGATATTTGTTGTTTGAATCGGATAAATAAATATTAAACTGAAGTTACTACGTAGGGTAGTTGAAAAACATGATTTGACTATAGAAAAAAAATATGACGTGATAGAATATTTCTGCAAACACTTTTAGGTGGTTTAAGTAAGGTAGGTTAATATATTTATATACATTTCTTTCGGTGTATATAAAAAAAGTTAAAATTTGTAAACTAGTGCAATCACTATCAGGCTTAGGTAATTGTTTAAAGTATTTAGTATTTTTTTTCTCGATTTGCCGCTTTTAAAAGGTATTTCAATTCGGATTGATATTCGGTTGTGATATCAGTATATAAATCAAATAATCATAATCAGTACAGTAAACAATCACACAGTAAAGCTTACCTATATATTTTGTTGGTAGTATGTCACTGTCATTAAAAACTAATTCTCAATGTAAGTATCATTGACATACACAAAAATATATTTACTTCCTATCTTTGCATTATATATAGAAATTGATATAATTTATTTTTTAGATTCGTTTTAAAAACGGGTGGAGAATAGTTTCCGAAACATTAACGTCCAAAAGTTTGTATATATTTTAGAACATTTTTATATTTTTTTTTAATTTTGTTCGTTAGGCAAATTTATTACAGAAAAGAATCACTGAGAAATTTGTCTCCGTTTGGTTTTTTGTTTTTCACCCAGTGATTCTTTATTTACATAAGAACAGATATTTTTGATATTCTTTGAGTTTTAGATCATGGCGAAAAACCAAAAAAAGAGAAAATATATAAACACGCCATAATCATTCAGACATTATTCGGCTGTGGCATTAACAATTTGCCTCTTAAAAACAAGACTTCTTTTTCAAGACGGATCAATTTTTATGAAAAAAATCACAAAACTCATTTGCCATTCGTAAACCTTCATTCAGATTTTTTTATGTTTAATGTCACTTTTTCAGTGCTCGGTGAGGCTTCCTCTTCAATAGAATGGGGATTAAGTATTTCTTCCACGTCAAGTTCGATCAAATCTTCATCTTGCGATTTAAGCATTTGTTTAATGTTACTTGATTCTATCTGTTGGAAACCATCTCGTCCTATACTATTCGTACCTTGAGTAATATTTTCAGTTAATGGTAGAATGTGCACGGATTCCTCATCATTATCGACAGTTAGATCAGACCCCAGTTTTTTCCAGCATGATTTCAATGTGTATGGTTTCAACTCTTGCAATGATGATTTTATGTTAAAAATGCACTTCACTATATCAAATATACACGATAGCAATGTTTTTCCAGTATTGCTATCATTCATATCAGGATCACATTCCATGGTATCCAGTATGATTTTAAAGGTTTGTCTAATGTAATAGAACTTAAAAGTCTGGATTATTCATTGGTCCACAGGTTGGAGTAAGGCCGTCGTGTTAGGAGGCAAAAATATCACTTTTATATTTGGATGCATAACTTCAAGCTCACGAGGGTGACCTGAAGCATTGTCCAAAACTTGAACTGCCTTGAAATTTAAATTATTTAAATCAGTTTCAACTTCAGGAACAAAACAATCCCAGAACCAATCACAGAAAATGACACTTGTAACCCACGCTTTCTTGTTTGAACACCAAAACACTGATTTAGCAATATGTAAAGCATAAGTAGCTTAATTAAGCAATCTCCTGATGCATTAAAAGAGAGCAGCACGTGTAACTCTACCTTTTGCTCCCTAAAAACCAGAGGTGAACTTTCCACTTTTGGATAGTAAAGTTTTGTTTGGCATTCTTTTCCAAAACAGGGCAGTTTCATCTGCATTAAACTGTGCTTAAACCGTTTGTTCAGGTTTGTATCCACCATCAGCAATTAACTTTGAAAATTATTCTGTATATTTTGCTGCTGCTGAAGTGTGTGCAGATGCAGCTTCTCCAACAAGTTTGATGTTATGCAGCGATTATCGCATCCTGAACTTATTGAACCAACCTTCCGATGCTTGCAATCCTCCATCCGTATGTTCACCAAGTTCTCTAAAATGTGCGTAAGTGCGCTTAGTTTTTCCACGGATTATAGCACCACTTAGAGGCACTCTCTTCTGGCCAGTCTACAAGCCATGATGTTAATGCTGCTTCCATTTTTTCAATTGCTGAATCACGAATAATTTTAGCTGATACAAACAACTCGCCAAGTCGTAAACGGTTAAACATTTCTATATTTACCTTCAACGGCAATTTGGCAATAATTTTCATTTGCTTCTACTCGAGATTATAAATCGCGAACAAAGCAGAAGAGACACGTGCTATTCAGTCGAAATTATTGAACAATAAAAAAAAAAGATTCAGTACCGATCGTGCGAAGGCGGCTTTTATCAAAAGCCATAGCGTCACGCGAAATCCGGCGGCGCGTACTTAATTGTCAAATAACTTTCGGCCAAACGGCAATAAGACTTGTTTGTTTATACATATTTTGATACTTGTTTCTTTTGAAAAATCACATGGTGCCATATCTGGGGAATATTGTGCTTATGCAATGAAATTTGTTTGATTTTTATAGAAAAATTGACGAATAATTATTGATGTGTGCTATGGTGAGTTACCTGAACGTTTTATTCGAATGGACTCCCGCAAATGACGCATAATGCTTAAATAATATTCTTAATTCTTAATTAGCAGAATTTATGCATTTAAGACTGATTTTGCTTCATCACCGTAACACGGGTTTTTTTAACAATTTTGTACAGATTCTTTTATTTATCCTTTTTATCCGCCGACAAAAATGTTCAAAAGGCGCTATAATTTCTAACTTAATGAGCAAAGTGATTTAGAACTTCTGTTAAATGTCAAGGACAGTCATACAAACTTAAAAAACAGTCTACTTACTTTTTGATCCTAGTAGAGTACTCTTAACTAATAATGCTTTTAAGCATCTTTTTCTTTTATATAAATATATATTTGTCATACTAGATCAATAAATGTTGTGTAAACAAAACAGAGAATCACCCGGTAGACATCTAATACTTATTGTATAAAACAGGAAGGAAAGTAAAATTCCTAACTGGTTTTTTGGCAATTCCTAACAAGAAAGTTTAGTTTCAATTTTCTGTTTTCTGCTAATCTTATTTGTTTGATTGTAATGGTCTAAAGAGTTGTATAATAACAATGTAAAAAGTTGGCAATAGGATTACACCCAACGAAAAGATTTTGACTGGGGCCGTAGGATTTAAATCACTGGGTTGCAACAAACGAGAATTGTTCTCAATCAGAGAACAACAGAGAACGCAAAAGTAAGTATCCCGTTGCAAATTCTAAAACACATAAGGAAACTAAAGATTTGTTTAACACGAAATCACTTTATTTAACTTCTCGACGAGCGTTTTGCTAACCATGTTAGCATCATCAATTCGTTAACGATTTGAATTAATTTTCTATAAAATTAATTAAATATAAAGTTCGCAATTTTTTATGTTTTCCATTTTTGCCCAAAAAAAAAAGTTCTATTAATTTTATGTTTAATGCGGCAAATCCCATCGCTGGCTTTAGAAAAAAAAATACAAATGGCGAACTTTGAAAAATGAATGATTTTTGTCGAAAAAATAAAAATTTTTATAAAAGACGAATTGATTTTTTTTTTGAAAAATTCATTCAAAAACGAGTCATTTAAAAAAACGTCTTGTTTGGTCAATTTTTGGAATGTTAAAATTTTGGAAGTTATAACTTTTAATTTTTTTAACTTTTAATTAATAAATTTAAATTAAAAGAACTTTAATTAATTAAAAGAACTTTTGTCCGGTTAAGTAAAAGATTTTGCAATAAATCACAGAAAATTATTTAGTGGGTTTTATAACATAAATATTTCAGTCAAATCAAAAGGGGTCGTGTTCAAAGTGGTCTGTTTTGCATCAAATGCAATTGAATATATATATATATATATATATATATATATATATATATATATATATATATATATATATATATATATATATATATATATATATGATAATATGACAGATAGATTGAATCACCTTAACGTTACAATTAACGGTTAACGAAACGTGAGTTTAAAAGATAAATAATTGGTGCTTAGTGGTTCTTTCAGTTTAGTGTTTCATACCGAAGATTCCAACAGAAAAATTGATCTAAAGACTCAGCAAACTACAGTTTCTGGAGCTTTTAACCAGATACATTCAGAAAATAATGTTCTATTTCTGTTTCTCGCCGAATATTTTCATTGAACTGATCTAGTGTTTAACATTTAGTAATAAAGAGTCTATGTTTAAAGTAACTCCAAAGAAAGAAATCAGGGCCAGTGAAATGCGGAGATCTTAGGAGCCATACCAGATCTCTATTTTTGGAGATTAATAAATTATGGAAATGTTCCTTCTAAAGTTCTGTAGTAGCCGTTGTCTTATTGACACGGTCCAGCTCTAACCTAGACACTTGGAATTTAAATTTTTTGTTCGTCCCTCATTTTCAAAAAATAAAGATACAATATTCTCAACTGACAAAACACACGTTTTCCAGTTGTTTATCAACTAGTTTCCAGTAATTACTGTTGCTGTGGCTGTCAGTTTCATATTGGTTTTGTTGTAATTAGCGCAAAATTTCTGGTTTTGAAGTGTAAAATTTGTTAAATCAAAATGCATCGACAATTGCAACATTCACATTCACTAAATAATAACAGTGAAATAACATTCACTGAAATGTAATCTGACGCCCATTATGAAGACTGCCTGTCACCATTATTTTGGTATGAAGGTAGGGGACCAGGATAAGTCATGGGATTCACATATATGTTGCAACTTTTGTTTCGTTATAATACGAGAATGGCTGAAAAATAAAAAAACGATGTATGGCTTTTGCTGTACGTAGGGCGCCTACAAACCATACAGACGACTGATATTTCTGCCTGACTCCTCCTCTAAAGGCAGGATTGTGAATGAAGAAAAGAGAAACAGTTCAATACCCGATTCTTCCATCGGCTATTCGAGCTATTCTACAACCAGATCGTTTACCACGTCCTCCTCCACCCCAAAATTATGAACTTAAAGTAGAAAATGGAGACAGTGTGGAACAAGAAGAACCCAACAAACCTTACACATCCCGTGACCCTGACTTTCAAGTAGAATTGAGTGATTTCATTTGAGGCCTTGACTTGTCAAAAAAAAGGCAAAACTTCTAGGGTCAAGACTGCAGCACTAGAATCTTCTTCAATGTGAAGTCAGGGTATCACATTACATACAACGTCAAAGGGATCTACCCTTCATTTTTTTTGAGAAGAAAAACAATCTTGTTTGCTGCAACGTTAATGGCTTGATGGTATTCATAGACTCCTCTAAACGTAGTTTGAAAGCTGTATTACTTCACAACGGTTACTGCCTTCCTTCTATTCCTGTTGGTCATACAGTTCACATGTAGGAGAGTTACACAAACATGACAGCCTAGTTGTGGAGCTGTCAGTGATGAACACAGAGAAAGATTCCATCAGGATATATATGCGATGGAATAAAGATATTTGGGCCATTGGAACGAAACAATGCTTGCGGATTACTGCTGGTCTGCGTGTAGGGGTGATACGGAACTCACTTACAAGAGCCAACCCAAAAGAAAACGATCTCATGAAGCCACTACATGATTCTCTTCAGACCCAACAACCTGCCAGGTATTCTCTCATCAATTTTAAACTCTTACAATGTAACTATCATTAAGAAAATTTCAAATGGACTTATAAAGTATATCGTAGTTAAAATATATCGTTTTCTCTTAATACGTTAAAATAAAATACTTTCACCTGTTCTATTATATATTGTTTAGATTAGGGTGGTCGATAAAAATTAATTTTTTTCCGGGGCAAAAATACGGGGGATTTTTCTACAAAAATAACATCAAGGCAATCTAAGTTCATTTTTTGATAAAATCATAGTTTCTTCTAAGTATCTCTTAAAATATACGGATTTGAGAAAAAGATATAGAAACAATTTTGTAGGAAATTCAATTCTCTAAAATATTTATGGAGATATTCTCAATAATAAATTCCATATAGTCAACATTTTAAGACCTACAAACGTCATTTTTTCTGAAATATAAACAATTTCGTAAAACTATGTTTTATAAAAATGTATACAATTTTTTTAATATTTCAGAAAAAATGACGTTTGTAGGTCTTAAAATGTTGGCACAATGCACTGACTTTCTATGTAAAGACTTTTCAAGAATCAATTTTAGATTTTTTGTTCCTGTAACATGGATTTTGTTTATTATTGAATCCATTTGGATAAAAATAGGCCTCATCAGACACTCACAATTTTTTAACAAAATTTTGATATGCGTCAACAAGTTTTAAGAAGACACGACTGAATTCTAATTGCAGCTGGAAGTTATGAAAATTAAGCTATTGCACTAGTTGGATTTATATGGATGCATGTGGAGATCTTCTTTAACAATGTGCTGTAGGGAGCGTCATTTCATTCCCGGTTGAGCAGAACGTTGCCGGGTTGATGTCCCTAAAACTTACCGAACACTTTCCCTTACACGTTGGCTATTTTCAGCAGTTCTTGATCTGTCTTGTCTTTTAGCCTCATCCACAAAACCAGTCTCTAAAATTACGGCTACCAATTTGCGTATATTTAAATAAATTGAAGTAACTAATATTTATTGCGCAAGTGAGTACTGCTCAATTTTCAAAAATTCTGAATTTTTAACTTATTCTCAAATATAAAAACTAAAAAGCATTAAAACAAATTAAATTTTGTTAAATTAAACAAATTATATTAAATAAAAGTTATTTTAATTTAATAATGCGCATTTTCTTTTGTGCCAATCTACATTTAACTAAAAATAATAATAATAACTACGATTTTAAATAATGTCTGAATTATTGTGGCGTGTTAATTTTTTTTTTATTTTTGGGTTTTTCGCCACGATCTAAAACTCAAAGAATATCAGAAATATCTGTTCTTATAGAAATAAAGAATCGCTGGGTAAAAAACAAAAAACCGAACGGAAACAAATTTCTCAGTGATTCTTTTCTGTAATAAATTTGCATAACGAACAAAATTTTAAAAATATAAAAATGTTCTAAAATAAATATAAACTTTTGAACGTTAACGTTTTGGGAGGTCTTCTCCCCCCGTTTTCAAAACGAATCTAAAAAATAAATTATATTAATTTCTATATATAATGCAAAGATAGGAAGTAAATATATTTTTTGTATATGTCAATGGTACTTATTAATTTGCACTTTCAGGTAATTTTTGAGCAACTGACTCTACTGCCAAAATTATGCCTAATTTAGGAACATCTTTCGATGTAATACCAAAATTTAGTCCTTTAGAAAATACATACTTTTCAGAATCAGATAATATTTTACTTAAAAGGTTAACTACAGTTTTATTAATGAAATTTTTGTCTGCATGTGTATTAATGTGAGTATTTTTTTGGATATTGAAGTGGAATATATATCTGGAATAGACGCTATTATAAATATGATTAAAATCTACATATCTTTGCATTATATATAGAAATTATTAAAATTTATATTTTAGATTCGTTTGAAAACGGGGGGAGAAGACCTCCTAAAAAGTTAACGTTCAAAGGTTTATATTTATTGTAGAACATATTTATATTTTTAAAATTTTGTTCGTTAGGAAAATTTATTACAGAAAAGAATCACTGAGAAATTTGTCGTTTGAATTTTTTGTTTTTTATTCAGTGATTCATTATTTAGAGAAGAAAAGATATTTTTGATATTTTTTGAGTTTTAGATCGTGGCAAAAAGCCTAAAGTGTATCATTTAAAATCCTAATATTTTCAAAATGTTTCATAAGGAATCAACTGCGGAATCCATAAACATTAATAATAATAATAACCTTAAAGAATTTTCAAGCAATAAATTACACATATTTTATTTATGTGATTCATTTCGATAAAAATCAATTCAGTCACAATAAATTATTCCCTTTTAAAGGACCTATCTAATTAATCTTGGGTTATCTATCAATTAATTCTGACATGTAATCAATGCATTACGCAATGTAAAATATCAAAATTATTCTATTGATACCGTTAAATTCGGTCTAGTTTCAACATGAATTGAAATAAATCAAATATTTGGTGTGTATATATATATATATATATATATATATATATATATATATATATATATATATATATATATATATATATATATATACTGTATAATTTGTATTGCTCATAGCAAATATACAAACTAACAAATGTATTTAAGCTAACGGAATATAATCGTTTCAAACGCAGTTTAATATTTAATATTTTAAAATTGTTGATATATATGGCTGGCATTTGATTTTGCCTTTGTGTACCTATCAATATAATATTGCCTGAAAACGTGATTTTCGGAAAGTCAAATATTTATTGTCCACTGACAAATACTTATGTGAAGTACTTGTATCAAATTATTAAATATCTGCAGGTTGTCAAAAAATAAAACGAAATTGAACAAAAAATACAATAGCAAAAATACAATTATATTATATTAGATTATTTATAAGAAATAATCTCTTTATATCGGAGGAAAAGATATTGAATAAACTGATTTTTCTCAATTTTCAAACTCTGTAGCATTATATCAACACTAACTACAAATAATTTTCAACAAAACTATACCATAATTAAAGCCGAATATAAAGTAAATAGCTTAATATATAGTAAAAGCTCTGATGTGACATCAACGGGAGCCTACAAAAGTGTCCGTTTAAGGGAGGTATCCGTCCAAGGGAGATAAGGAGATAATATTAAGGATGTATTATATATATATATATATATATATATATATATATATATATATATATATATATATATATATATATATATATATATATATATATATATATATATATATATATATATTGCTATGTCCACATCTATTCAATTTTTCCGTTTAACATGCGTTTCAAAGTGCCTTTCAACTTACGTTATTGTATTCGTTCTAGCGCAGTGTAAGACGCATGCCTCCTTTCGTTCTGTCATGTTTGCGTCAATTTCATTCAACATTTCTGGCGAGTTCTTTAAAGACGGTTTTTTAAAAACGTTAAACACATTTTATTTTGTGAGTGCCCGCTGTTAACTGTGTAGTTTCAATTTCATAAATATATCTGACATTGTCATGTTAAACAGTGTGAGTGCTGCTGTGCTGGTGTTGAGAAGAGCACGGAAAATATGGGAAAAATACAGACATTCTGAATATATATATTGAATATAATTTCTATATATATATATATATATATATATATATATATATATATATATATATATATATATATATATATATATATAGATATATATATATATATATATATATATATATATATATATATATATATATATATATATACATGCATACATACATACATAGATATAAAATATATTAAAGTATTGACTAATGGTTCAAACATTTTAGCAGAGTTGTTTGTCGGGTTTTTTGGCAATTAAATAGCAATTGGCAATTGAATTGGCAATTAAAATCATGGAATTGGAGATCCAACTTAGATATCAAATCCAAAGCTGGCTAATTTTAATTCCGTGAGACCATATTATAAAGATATCATCTACGCAGCGTTTCCACAGTTTAGATTTTAAAGGAGCGTTGGTTGATGCTAATGGAAAATCATGGGGTATATAGCATATCTTGTTCCGACTGCAACAGAACATACATAGGACAAGCAAATAGACGAATCTCGGCCAGAATACAAGAACATAAGAACAACTTAAAAAACAAACAAACTACTTCCGCTCTGTTCCAGCACTATCTACAAACGGACATAAAATCAATTGTGAAGAAGCCAAAGAAATTGGGAATATTAACTAAGGTCCGAATAATCAGAGAAGCCTTTGAAATAGAAGAAAGGGTGAACTAAATACGTGAAACGACGCTCGCAACATTCCAAAAGTATGGGAATCGCTTCTGAAAACAGAACACACACGGCAACGTGGTAACGAGGAAGAAAAATCAATAAACGGACGTCCGACAGCGTTGCCGAGCGCCGCGAATAGTCCCGAACTACCCCGATACAATCTGCGCAGTCGCCTCTCACTAACAATTATGAAAAGGCTAACAAGAAGAATTGTGGACCGATCCACCACACTTAAAGGATTTGAAGAGTTCCCTATATATGGAACAGCTACAATTACAAAACACAACTACACTATGAAATGTATTAGGTTATAACAATAATATATTTTTAAACGTTTGTTATGTACAGATAATAAATGTCTGACTCTTCAATGTCAAAAATTTCAATGTAAACACACTAATAACATGTTTTTCCTTATCATTTGCTTCTCGTTTTTTTTAAATCCGATGTACCTTTTACCGCTAAATGTCAGGAGGTTTTTTGTGAATTTGCTTATTTTTTAAGACCCATCCAAATATCGACGTCGCTTAACTTCAATTATCTCGAACTGAAGTTCGACGCGATGTGGCTGGCCCGTAGCTTTTTTGATTTTAAATTATTAATTTTCCATTGAACAACAGAAACTTAACTAAACTAAATTTAACATTGTTTTTCTAAAGTATTTAATAGCTTTGTGAAACTATTCTATTAGCGGAGATTCCTCTGTGATAAGATGATGTTGCCGTCTGCAATATATGTAGTGGTAGAATTTTTTCTCTTCTGAACCTGATTAGAAATTCTATGGCTATTAACATGCTAACTTATTGTGTGAGTGCGCTCAAATTTTCAGGTTCAGTGCTAATTCTATCGAGTAATATTTTCATATCTTACATGAAACTCGTTCCTTGCAATTAATTACTTTCCGTTGTTCCGAATGATTACCCAAAATATGATATTCCTACTTCTATTTATCCATCCAATTGATGATTTTTTTTCCCATTCGAAACAGAGTGAAGGATAAAGAAGACGAAGCACTGCTGAAAGAAAATCCTTGTCGTACTCTGCTACAGTTCGGACAGGAACTCGGAGTAACGCCATTTCTATACGTTTGCACAAGCTATATAAAATTCAAAACGAGAATCATTGGGTCCCCTATGAACTCACAGCTGAATTCAAGAATAGATGATTTGATATTTTGTTATTGCTCTCCAGATTAATATAATAGGATATTCTGCATAAAATTGTGACTTGTGATGAAAAGTAGATTATCCACGATAATCCAGACTAGCGAAAATAGCAGTTTATTTCTGGTGAGCCATCATCCATTACTACAAAACCAAATATCCACACTAAAAAGATGTTACTCAGTATATGGTGGGATCAACTTAGCGTCATGTATTATGAGTTATCAGCAGCAACTGATTCACCTTAGTGACATCAGGAGGAAAAATAACCTTATGCTGGGTAAAGCAGAGGAAAAGTATTTTTGCTCCAAGGTAACGCACGGCAGATACAGCAAAAAACACTCTGGAAACTATAATCGACTAGGGCTGAAAGAATGTATCGCACTCTGCGTACTCCCCATACTTTGCCCCTTCGAATAATCATATCCACAACATCACCTGGTTGATAAAAGCTTCACATTTCTCAATGAAGTAGAAAATTTTTCGATCTCAGATTCGACAGTTGCCTGAAAGCTGGCGAAATGGAGATTACTTTGAAGATGAAGTATATATATATTATATATATATATATATATATATATATATATATATATATATATATATATATATATATATATATATATATATATATATATATATTTATTTATTTATTTATCTTTATTATTGAACTGTTTCATGGCATGTATGGCGTTCAAGTACGTGAAACATCGGTGAAAACAAGTGGTAGTGGATAGGGGTCAACTCTGATGAGTACAGTGGGTGTAGCAAGAGTTCCCAGTCAAATGCAGAAATGGTGCCTCCGGCCGTTTTCGCTTTATGTGATGGAGCGTTGTCGTGCTACAAAATTACTTTTCCGTGTCCTGAAGCCCACTCTGGTCGCTTTAGGTTCAAATTGATTATTTGTTGACGATAACGAACGGTATTAACTGTTCCACGTGGTTTTAGAAGCTTGTGGTACACAACACCCTTCTGATCCTACCAAAGGCACAGCATTGTCTTCTTTCCAAAGCGATTCGGTCTTGTAGTCGATGTTGATAACCGTCCCCAGAACCCAGGATAACCGTCTTGAGTCAACCGATGATTTTCTGTGTTTTGAGTTCTCGAATATCTATTTTCCGGCCTTCTAGATCTTTCCCATAGCATGCAGACGATCGCAAATGGCTCGGCAACCAACATTTACCTCTCCGTTATTTATTTGAGTTGAGTTTGTTCAGTTGTTCAGTTAACCTGGGCGTTATTTGTCTTTCAAGTCGAAATCATCACTTTTGAATCGTCTAAACCAACAGCGACAAGTGTCTTGCACTGGGACACTGTCACCGTAAGATTCCGCAAGCATACGACAGCTTTTTTCTTTTCACTTAACAAGAAAAGAAGTACGTGACTCAAATGTTCTTTATTAAAGCTAACTCGAAATTGTTTAAACATCAATGGCGTTTTAAAAGGTACTGTCGTAGCAACAAAATATCGTAAGCGGTTAGACTGTGAACCGACCCTTTTTTCTAGCGCTATCTCTTAAAAAAATTCGAATTATTAACCACCACACTTAGAATATTCAAAATTAATGAAAACGTATTTTTAAATAACGAAAAATTATGGAAAATAACAAAAATAACGATGTACGCAATTGTTTTTGAAAATAATTAAAAAGACCATTTGTAAATGATTTTTTTTTCAGAAATCCCTTTAAAATAGATTTTATTTATTATATCTGGCTAAATTTCAAATTTAACAAAATATATTGTAAAAATATTTCATAATGGAATTATTCTAGCATTAATACGTTTCAGTTTTGATCGTAATAAAATCCCTATTTTCGCCAATTAACCATGGCCGCTTACGATCCAATACCATATTGTTAATTTTTAATTTTAAAAATACTGAAAATTTGCAACTTTATTATTTTTTTTGCGATCGGAAATAAAACAGCAACAAAGAGCTTATGCATGTATTGGTTCAATATTTATTATTTGAATTTGAATGTTGACACGTCGTGGATTCTAAACACCATTAATACGATTTGAAATTATTTAGAGCACAAAAAAAAACAGATGAAAGCGGCCATCAAAATATCCAGGAATCACAAAAATTGTCAACAATTAATTGATGAAACTAATTGAAAGGTTTATTGAGGTTTAAGTTTTTCATACAAAATGAAATATTTTATGGAAATTTTTAATGGAGCTAAATAGAAGACTAATTAAAATATCTTGACCAAATATCAACTTTTCTATTGGAACCTTTAGTGCGAAGCACTAAACTCAAACAGATTTACCACTAAACACCAAATCACTTTTTTAAACTTGTCGCTAGGCATGTTAGCACCATCAGGAGGTGATTCAATTTCAAATCATATTATGGTTAGTATCATTATATTGATAACATTATATTTTGTATTCTTAGTATATATTGTAGTTGGTACATTTCTTTTGGCAGCTTTATCGCCGTCACTCCTTAATATTTTAAAGCATCAACACAAGAAATTTCGTTTTTTAGGAAAAATGTCATGATAATCCATTTTAAAAAATAGCCGTAAATCGCCATTTTTTACAATAAATCAAAAAAGCTATAATTTCTAACTTAAGAGGGGAAATTATCAGGAATTTCTGTCAGATTTCAATGAAAACGATACCAATATAAAAAACAAAATAAAAGTCACTTTACTTTTTAATCATAGTAGTATCTCAGTGAAATGACCTAAAATTATTAATAATGTGTATCATTGGTTGCATATACAATAAGAACTATATAAGGTAGTCCACACTTGCTCAACTTTTGATCGTCAAGACGCATGCATTTGTTAAAAGGTTAGATGCATGCGGTGTTGAACGAGAGACATGTAATTACGCAACGAAAAATCATGACGCACGACGAGACGCAAAGGTAGCGCACCGACTCCCACCCATGTTGGGTATCTTGCGCTTTCGCTTTCAACTTCTTGATATAATCTGCAAGTTTTTGCAATACTTTACAAATTCAAATCAAAGTAAAGTTGTCTAATGTTATTAAATTAAATAAATATTTAAGAACAAAAAATAAATATATAATTTTATAAGTAATCATTTTTTAACTACGGAGCAAGACGAAATCACAGCAGAAATTCTGAAATATATGGAAAAAATAACAAAGAAAGAATTTTTGTCACTACCAAACGATTGCATAATAGAAATGAAAGTACCAACAGACTGAAATATGTGTATAATATTGCCCTTGTTTAAAAAAGAAGATATCAAAAAATGTAAAAGCTAGAGGCATCACACTAACAAGTTATCCTGGAAAAATATTTACCAGTATAATAGAGCATAAGCTAAGAGAAAAATTAGAAGCAACATTTAGAGAAACCACAGCATGGTTTTAGAAAAGGCAAAAACACACAAGATCTGATATCTATAATTAGACAACTAGGAGAAAAACTGTTAAGAAAATAAATCGAAATCCATATTTGTTTCATTGACTTGATAAAAGCATGTGATGGGGCGAAAAGAAAGGATATCTGAAAAAGGCTAAAGAGGATAGGAGTAGAAGAAGGAGTAATAGGAATTATCAAGACCTTATAAAATAACAACAACAACAACAACAAGAATATATTAAAAACGCTGAACGATGAATCCACAGAATTTGAAAGGGCTGACGACTGAGACAGGGCTACTGAGTCCTCCGATATTTTCAGTAGTTATTGACGATGTTGTAAAAAAATAGCAAAGCAAAATACAGGAATACAAAAAAAGGTTTTAGAAAAACGAAAATAGTAACAACACAAAAATTACTGTTCGCTGATGATATGGTCCTAATGGCAGATTCTTAAACAAGAGAGAAAAAAAAGTAGACTTAGAGCTACATAAATGAGATTTCTACGCAAAATAGAGGCAATTACAAGAAAGCATAGACTGAGAAATTCAGTAATGGAACAACTGGAAACGGAACTAACAGAAAAAGTTATAGAAGAAAGACAAATGAGGCTAGGATACATCCACAAAATAAATGAAGAGAGATTAGCAAAGAATATATATAAATCGAAAACACAACAAAAGTTGGACGTCCGAGACTGAGATGGGAAGAACAAGTTCGACAAGTGGCAGAAAAACGAGGAATGAGGCTAGAACATTAGCACTGGACAGGAACTCATGGAGGGTAAAAATTCATGAAATACCATCATGCGGAAATGTAAACCTAACGGTAATGTTGTAACGCAAATATACCTAACGGTACAACGGACTTTTAGATTAAATAAAATAAAATTGTAAATTGAGTATGTAAGGAATATTTTTTAGTATATATTTTACTTTAGTATATTGTAGTAATTATTCTAAACATTCCTTTGTCCATATAAATTTTCCATATTTTTCCCTTATTTTTCGTGGTCTTATCAACACAAGCACTGCTACACTCATAACGGCTAACATGACAATGTCAGATGTATTCAGGGAAGTGAAATTACACCCTTAGAAGTAGGTACTTACAAAACAAAATGTTTTTAACGTTTTTAAAAAACCATCTTTACTAAACTCTCCGGAAATGTTGAACTAACTAAACATAAAACTAACGCAAACATGTTGGATCGGAAATAAGCATACGTATGGCCTTGCGATAGGATGCATGCGCTAGCGCATGGAACAACGCAAGTTGAAAGGAACATGAAACGCATGTTAAACGGAAAAGTTAAACAGGTGTGGATATACCATATGATCTATAAATGCGGACAAGCAATACGACAAGTTGATAATAATTAACAGGAAACCACTAATTTTTTTTCAATTACGGCATACGTTTTTTTTTACTTAATATTATTCTTTAAATTATATACACAGTTCAGCATTAATAACGAAAATAAATATAATATTTGGCCAGTCCTAAAATAGTTTTCAACCAAAGTAAAAAAAAATGTTAAAACTACTGCATCGAAGCAAATGCCATGGAGAGAAAAAAGAAGAAAAGCGCATGTCGTAGATTTTGTATGGATAGAATTATTGATAAAATACAAACAAAGGTATTTCTTTTAAATAATCAGCGGTGTTTTTAAAATATTTTTTGTTGCTCAGATAGCACAGAAACTAATAAAAATCTATCTCAGATCTAGGAGAAATTTTAGTAATATAGTAATGTAATAATATATTTGGCGACAAATGATCCATTCATCCATCATCAGCCTATTGAAATCCACTGCTGGACGTAAGCCTCCCTTAAAAGCTTCCACTGTCTTCGGTCCTGCGCCGCCTGCATCCAAATTGCTTTGATACGTTCTAGGTCATCAGTCCATTTATTTGAGGGACATCCTATGTTCATGAAGGCTTCCGATCTTGGTCTCCAGTCGAGAATTCATTTTGTCCATCTGTCATCAACCCTCTCACAACATAACCGGCCCAGTTCCACTTCAACATCGCTATTCCTTCTACAGCATCAATCACTTTCATTTGTTTGCGTATTTCTGTATTTGGTATTCGATCTCTAAGAGAAACTCCCAGCAATGTCCGTTCTATAGCTAGTTGTATTACCCGTATCTTTCTAATTACCTGTTTTGTCATTGTTGTCGCTACACCATAGGTGACAACTGGAAGGACACACAGGTTGAAAATTTTTCTCTTCAACCAAACTGGCAACTCTAACATTAATATGTATATCAGATTACCGAAAACAGTCCAGGCAAGACCGATTCTTCTGGAGATTTTACAGGTCTGATTGTCTCTGTTGATATTAATCTCGTGTCCCAAGTACTTAAAAGATGTAGTTTCCTTTACTCCGATGTTATCGATATAGACGCCCCCGCCAAGTACCAGGGTTTTCATAATTTTGGTTTTTGCAAAGTTGATTTTGAGTCCCACTTTCTTGGAGATATCTTTTATTTTATTTTATGATTTCTATTATCTTTGAGATATTTTAACATCACAATCGCATCATCCAGATGGTCGGCTATTAAGACTAGGTCGTCGGAGAATCTCATGGTGTCGCGTTGGCGAATATCTCTTTCTATATCAAATTTGTCGGTGTTATCGTGGAGTCGACATTTCCAGTGGCGTTTTCATAAATGTATTTGATGAGTGCAATGTGGCGGTAGTCAATTCTGCAATTTGATACAGCTGTTAACATCGTGTACTGGTCCAGTGTGTCAAATGCTTTCTCGTAATCTATAAAGATAAGCACTAGAGGTTTATTATACTACATCGGCTTTTCTATGAGGTTTTTTAATACTTAGAGGTGTTTTAGTATCATAGCCTGTCCTAAAGCCAGCTTGTTCTCGCGGCTGGTACGAACATAGTCGACCTAGCTTATTGCATACTCGATTTGTGATGATCCTGGTAAACAACTTGTATATGTATGGTAGGAGACTAATAGGTCGGTAGTTTTCGATATTCGTTATGTCTCGCCTCTTATGTAGTAATATTATCATTGCATTATTCCTTTGGGATGGTGTTGTTCCCTTCGAAAGAAATTCATTAAAGATCATTCTCAATGCTTGTAATAGTTTGTTTCCTCCCATTCTGACAGCTTCGATGACTATTCCATCATTTTCGGAGTATTTGTTGTTCTTGATTTAAAACTCTAATAATTTGGTTAGCTAAGGTTCCTTCTGTTTGTCTCTTATATATCTCGGCATAAAACATTTTTACCATTTTTAGAATTTCTCCTCTGTTAATTTTCACATTGCCCTGTTTGTCCACAAGCTTACAAATGTTTTTGTTGTCTTGAAAAAGTTTTCGTCTGAGAACTTTCATGTTCTTATTCTCCTCTATAATATTATTTACATCGTCGGAGTTACTTTTTTGTACATCTTTTCTCACAGCTTTTGAAATTTCTTTATTTAACTGGCGTAGTCGTGAATAGTTTATTCCATAATTCTTCTTGAAATCGTTTCCCTCATTTATAAGCTTAACGTTTTGACTTATCTTTTCATCTTTCTTCTTCTTGCTGGATTTTTTTTAACCTTTTCATACTATTTGTTACAGATGCAATCAGTTCCTCGATGCTTAAACTTTAATTTTCCATGTGTCTTATTCCTTCGAAGTTCTCTTTTATTTTATTTTGGTAAAACTCCACTTTCTCAGCTGATACCCACTTTCTCTACTTGAACTTGGTGACAAATGATACCACTTTTAAATAATTTAACAAAAAAATAAAGTTCCCAAGTTTAAATAAATCACTAGTCATGTGTGTTACTGGGTTAAATGATGAAGGCTCTAAATATAAATATAAAATAATAAATTATCAAAATATGTATTCAGTTTTAATGGAAAAAGAACCGTATGTATTCAATCATCAACAATATAATTATAAACCCATTCTGACCGACATACCGACATTTTTTTCCACGCTTGGTTAAATCCCGATGATAAATAACGCGCTTCAATCAAAATCACAAGCAATTAATTTTACACAACTCACGATGGGTCAGGAAGAAAAATTAAGCCAAGACCAATTTGTTAAAGCCTTTTTATATATCGGAAATACCTTCAATTTGTTGAACTGATTGCATCGAATGAGCCGATATTTAAAATTGTAATCGGAAACGGTCTTATTTACGAGGAGGATGTATAGTTCAGGTAAATCTCGAAGTCAATTAAATTTACATACGTTCAAACCTGTACGTTGCTTCAATTGGGCTCAAATAGAGTTCAGAGAGAAACAAAGTCAAAGTTTTATGCTAATTTATACAAGGACTAGTCTGAATTTTTGAGATCGGGATTTATTCTCAAAAAACATCAGTTATTATAAGGTAACTGTGGGATATTAAGCCCACCTAATTTAAAAACGTAATAAATCGAGTATTTTATGATATTGAACTATAAAAACAAGTTTTCAATTAATTCTTTTTATTTGCAAATTGAGTATTTAAAAAATACTTTAGTTTTTTAAAACCCTTTCCGTGCGCCTTATTAAACTACCGTATTTTAATAAGGCCCTAAAACAAAAATACACTTCCTATAAAACTAATCACAGGAATGTTTTCCTTTAGACTTGCTTAAACTAAGAAAGTTAACAATATTAGATATTTTTTTAATAAAAATGCAATAAAACTATACAGGACCTTTTTACGATTTGGGGATAATAAGGCCACCGCACAAGTTCAGTTATATATTTCTTAATTAGAATAGGGTAAACTAAAACAGTCTTCATTCTTTGTAACAAAAATAAAATAATCGTAATACTATCTAGGAATATTCTAGTAAGTCTAAGTAGTCTAATCACAATTAGGGCAAAAAAATACTTCTTTATCTTCTTTTGTTAGTCCCATACACCCCTCGTGGTACCATCTACCACATTTGCCACACTGTCGCATGTTTGATAAATGTTCTTTCTTGCATACATGACAATACCAAGCAGCTTCTGCCGAGATTTTAGCCCTCTTCCCTTTTCCTTAACCTTTATAAGAGCCCGGTTTTTTCTTTTAATTTTTAATATTCTTGTTTGCTACTTTATGATCAGTTTTTCCTATTCCTTCGCTTTTTCCTTAGCCTCAAAAATGTCCTTAATATAATTCTTTACCCGTATATAATCCTTTGACCTTTGTAATTAAATGCCTTTTTTCTTTAGCATAATTAGGTGTCAGTGAAAGCTTTTGAAAAGAAGACTTATATTCCTTAGTTTTAAGATTAGCCAGTGGTATGTAATCATCTGTACCAGACACGATATCTTTTTCCTCTTCAGATTAATAGATAATCCTTTGACTGTAAGAAGATGCCCTCAACAGTAGCTGGGCTATCTATTGAACAGAATTTGTCTCTATATCTATCGCAGATTCTGAGCTATAAATTAGTGGTGTTTTATAGCATTTATTGGAGCGCAGTCTGCATTATCTGTAAAAATTTCTGTTTTTTAACATTATTTATTTTTTTTTCAAAATTGTGACGTCGTTATTTTTTCACCATTTGCGACCGTTCTTGAGGGGTATTAGTATCTTGAGCAGTACATACAGAATCATAGTAATTTCTTACCAATGCTGAATCAGGCTCATTATCCAAAACTCATGGCGAATCACCGTTATTATGGAACTGCAATTCTACTGGTTGATTAGGGGTTTCGGTATCTAAATAGTCAGTATCAGAAGCATTTGCAGTTAGTGATTGAGGGAGGGGGGGGGGGCTAGACATTTCTGTTAATACAGATATAAGCCTATAGCATTAAATCCGTAGACTATGTTTTCATCAGTTAAACATTTTGACCAAAATTTGGTTTTTCGTGAAGCGTCTGTCAGGCTTTTAGTTCCGTTCTACTGCAGCCATAACTGCATTTAAGCTTTATTCGGACCATCTAGCACGCTTTGGATACCTTTTAATCGAACCTGCGAGTAAAATAGAAAAGGATCAAACAGACTGGAATACCTCGCATCGTATTATTGGTTAAAGAGGATAATAAGGCCCATGGACCCTGGGCCCATTTTGTTTTAACTAGTGGGCCTTATTAGCCGTATAAAATGATTTTATAAAATTACTCATTAATCAAAATAAACATAATTCTAGATGAAGAGAAACACCGAAATAATCAACTATATTACCTAAAATTTAAACTAAACAAGTTACTGCATATGAAAACGGTAATTTCACAACAAAATTTACTATTTTGTATCAGCAAAAATTATAAATCCACCTCGTCGCATTCCTCTCGGCAATGCACTGTTCACTACTGACAATATAACTGCGCGAGCAGCCGGATTCTCTCGCGGAGACGTTCGTGTTGGCTTCATGAAAGTGTGCGTAAAGTACGAAGTTGCTGCGAATCATCTTAATACGAATTTTCAACTGTGGACCTGACACTGCGTGCTTCATTTGCTGCAGGTGTCTTCATAATATGTGTTTTATATATAACTATTTTTACCTTTTTTGTAAAAGATAAAATAGCAGAGTGACAGAAAGTGAGGCAAATTGGGAAGAAATGCAAGAATAATAATACCACAAGGTATCCCAAAAGAAAGTTTCTTTTTGATATAGCGATATAAATAAAAGAAAGACGTCCATCAAAAAAAAATTTATTAATTATTGAAATATATTCACGCTCAAGGCGCTCAATAAACTTTCTTATGGGACACCTTGTACAATATAGCATAGATAGGAGGTGTATAATTATAGTAATGAGACTGGTGACCTAGCGTTCTATCTGGCCACACTGCTTCTTCCCCTGTGGAGGGAAGAAGACCAAGCGACATTTGATGCGTTGTTTTCGGCACGAGTTTGAAGTCTTTAAAAACATTTGTTTGTCCGTAGTAATTCTTTTCGTGAACCGATTTTTTTTAGTGCGTTCTGAAAGTAACAATTTCGGGCAATACTACGCTATCATGTCATATTTTAAACTTGGGCACAGTACTTTTCAACATTTCCCTTAAACAGATTATGAAGGATACGGAAATTAATGGAAACGGCTCAATGATAAAAAAAGAAGTCTGTACAGTTTATTGGTAGCTGTACAGCATAAGAGAAAGAACACTGCAAGATGTGGGGCAAACCTTCTAGGAAGTATGAAAGGAAGCATTTAAAATTGGTTCACAAGTATGGTAAACCAGGAAAAAAGTAAACTTTTGCTAGTCAAAACATTCAAAAGATTTGGACAGAAATTGACAACTACTAACATCGCAGTAGTCAGTGAGCGTCTGACTCACAATGAACAAAGCAACCCTGCTAATATAATAAATCAACGTATTACAGAGCATATTGCTGATATAAAACCGAAACAGACCGAAACAAAGGTGGTCTGACAACGTATAAAAGGATTCAATAGACTTTCTGAGAGTATGGAATTAAATAAAATTTCTTTCATTTAAATGGAAACAAGCTTCTAGAGAAAGAGGCTGGAAGAGAACACTTCCACCGAAGTGTAAATAATTTATTTTTCCTAATGTCAAACATGATGAATTTCATGCCAAAAAAATGAGTATTTGGGGGGAATTTTAGTGCATTACTTTAAAAAAAATCTACAGCTGAAGCACATGGAATTATTGGGTACACTTACGGCGACCATACTCTGTCGGAAACAACATGTAGAGATTGTTTAGACATTTTAAAAATAATGATTTTAATGTTGAAGATAAAGAACGCTTTGGAGCTGACCCTCTAATGAGGCTCTGCCCTCTAATGAGGGTGAAGCGACCGATATCGTAATATCGAATTCATGTACGTCACATCCTAACCCCCGTATCGACGATTCATTAATTGTTACCAGCAATTCGTTGTCAGTGCACAAAAACATAAAAATAAATTATCTCGAACACATTGTTATAGTTTATTTCGAGCACCGTACCAAATTGAACGCGTATTGTTTCCCCTTTTTTTCCCAATGTATATCTATTCGAATTTATCGACGTCATTTTTTTTCCTGTTTTTCCCAACCCGTAAAAAAAATTAAAATACGATCCATTTTGTTTTAACCGGTGGTTAAAATAATTTATCGATAGAATAAACCGATGTCGTGGGTTGGACACTAATGTTTTTGTCAGACGGGAAGACAAATGCCTTAATATTTTCTTGAAACGATTTAAATAAAGATAAAGGGGCGATTTTAAATCGAATTATTTAGACGGTGCATTCATCTCACTTCTGGATGTTATAAATAATATTATAGTTTGAAACTGATTAGATAAAGTATGTTTTATCTTAAGCAAAACATTCCTTGCCAGCCATGATGTCTGTTTAAACATCAAATAACTTTATTTAATTTCTCGACGCACGTTTCCCTAACCATGTTAACATCAGGATTTAGATTAAATCATCTCCTGATGATGCTAACATGACTAGTAAAACGCGCAGTTTACTATAAGAAGAGATGTTTAGAAACTGATTAGGGATTTAGTGGTAAATCTATTTGAGTTTAGTGTTTTACACCATTCCGATAGAAGAATTAATATTTACTTAAGGTATTCTATCAAGACTTCTATCTAAATCCATTAAAATTTCCATTAAATATTTCTTTGTACGAAAAACTTCAGTAAACCTTTCAATTAGTTTCATAAATTAATTGTTGACAATTTTTGGATATTTGGAAATATCTTGGATATTTTTATGGCCGTTTTTATATTTTTTGTGTGCTTTAAATAACTTCAAATCATATTAATGGTGTTTAGAATCTAGGATGTGTCAACATTTAAATTAAAATATTAAATATTGTACCAATATCAGGTGTGACGGTTAATAATTCTCTATTTTTTGTAATTTTGTTGCTACGACAATACCTTTCAAAATGCCATTATTGTGAAACGATTTCGAGTTAGCGTCATATTTTTTCGGGTAGTAAATATAGCGCGTGTTTTGAGTCAAATAAAGATCATTTGCAGCATCTGCTGTTTTTCTTGTTCAATCAAAAGAAAAACGCGAGCGAAAGCTGGAAACTTACGCTTGTGGGCGTTGGTTTAGACGATTCAAAAGTGATGATTTCAACTTGAAAGACGAAGAACTCCCAGGTCAACCAAAAAAAAAAATAAGATGAAGAAATGCAAGCCTCCTGCTGGAAGAAGACTATATGCAAACTAGACAACAAATGACCGAGAGGTTAAATATTGGTCGCCGAACTATTTGTGATCGTCTGCATGTCATGAGAAAGATCTAGAAGGTAGGAAAATGGTAACATATCAGCTAAACCACAAGTAGATGGAAAAGCGAAAAACAGCGTAAGAAGTTTTGCTTTGTCGACATGAAAGAAAGTCTTTGTTGTATCGGATGATGACTGGTGACGAAAAATTGATATATTTTGACAATCCAAAACGGAAAAAATCATGAGTTGATCCAGGACAACCATCAATATCGACCCCAAGACCGAATCGCTATGGAAGGGTGTCGTATACCATAATTTTCTGAAACCAGATGAAACAGTTAATACTGTTCGTTACCATCACTAAAGGATCAATTTGAACATGCATTGATCGAAACGCGACTCGCTTTACTCACCAGACTTGGACCCTTGACTTGACTACCACTACTTTTCATCGGTGTCTTTCTGTAAAACACTTTAACAATTACGATCATGTCGAAAAATGTCTTGATGACTGGACCACCTTAAAAGATGTACGGGTTTTCTGGGAGGGCATCTACAAATTGCCAGAGAGATGGGAAGAATGTGCAGCTAGCAATGGGGCATACTTTGAAAAAACCATTTTTATCTTTTTTTCCCTTTCTCCCAAATTAAGCGAATTTTTTTAGACAAAATTAAGAAACATTAACCGCCACACCTGGTACACGCATAAGCACTTTGTTTCCGTTATATTTCCGATCGCAATATTTGTCGGCGATTTAAACTTAAACTGTATTTCCAGTAAATTTTTTTATTAAATTTATAGTACTGAGGATTTCGGGGGGTGTTAAATGCGAAAATAAGTCCTACAGGCTTGAAACTTGGTAGAAATGTTCCTTATAATACATAAATATCTACGAGAAAGGACATTTTTGAAAATCCATTCCCAAAGCGGCGAATTGGTGGGAGGTATGGGGTGTAAATGATTAAAACACTCTCATTTTTGAGTATATGTCCTATAGACTTGAAATTTAGCAGCCATATTTCTTATATTTCATAGACATTCACATAGGACAGGTTATGCAAAAATCCACTCCCAAGAGGAGTTGCGCGGGCTTTAAATGAATATGTCAACCTGTTTCTTAACTGCCAGCCCTACAGACTTGAAACTTGCCAAAAATATTCCTTATACTTCACTGAGACTCCATAAAGACGGTTTATACAAAAATCCGCTCCTAAGATAAATATAATCCGAAATTTAAAATATGGGATTGTATCGTTGTGAATCCCTCGCAATTTTGTCTTCGTGAAATGTATAAGAAAAAATTGTCAAATAGCTGGCAAAAGCTATGAATTTGTCAAAATAATTTTAATCATAACAAAATCAATTATTACTAAAGTTTAATTTACGCCCAACGAAGTGTGTGGGTGACAGCTAGTATGATTATAATAAAAACTGAATCTATCCTAATGTTAACATAGTTGGTGAAACGCATGTTGAGAAGTTTAAATCTAGTGATTTGGTATTTAGTGGTAAATTTTTTCGAGTTTAGTGTTTCACACCGAAGGTTCCAATAGAAGGATTGAAGCATCTAATGGCAAAAAAAAACATTCAGAAAAAAAAAATTCCATGCCGAAATTTTGTTATATGTTTATGATATTAAAAAACAAAAAGATTTCCGTCCACGTTGATATGGTGACAAAGGCGATATTCAAATGATACGAAAGTTGTTCGAAGAGTTCTCAATCTAAGATACAAAATTTTTGAGATTTTTACATTTTAACACAGTTATTCAATATATTTAGATCACAATCCAAAACGTGTATGCGGGACCTTTTTTATGGAGAAAGAACACTTCCTCTTCGCCAGATATGGACTTTAAGCCTTAGTATCATCCTTCAATTGGTCCAATAGGTCCAATACCACCCGGTAACCGTCTTATCTTTTGCCAGGTTATCTCTAAGCACCATATCACGAGAATTTTAGAAACCGTAGCTGTGACTTTTTCTGTGGATTAGACTGTTTTCACTCTCTTTGATACACTTTCAACTGCTCCCACAGTTTAAGTTGCTACTTTATCTCTGGTATGTAAAAGCGAATCCATGTTTCATATAGTATTATAAAACGTTGCAAAAACTCACCAAAATTGTATTTAAGTAAGTCTCAACATTCTTGAGAAGTGTTCATGCGAATGCGCGAATGAATATCTGGTCGATTTTTAAAAAAAGCGGCGGCCACCGACCTGAGCATCTAAACGCACGCATCTGAAACCTCACAGCATGCCAGCATCTAACAAACCATACCTGACTTACATCATGATCATTTGGTCACAGTTGCACCATCTCTGTGTCATGCCGAGAACTGTTTTGAACGACCTTCCTATATTTAAGAATTTCTAAATGAAACATCGGGTTATCTGGAAAGCTCATAGGGGTTTTTTAAGAGAAAGAGAAACGGTAAGAGTTTATGTAAATAATTATTGGGACCAGGGGTCGCCAACCCGTCAATCTCAGCTCAGTAGCTGGCGTGGTCAATTTCGGTAACTTGGTATACCAATTTAGATATCTTGTATGTCAAAAATCTGTTTTATTATTGCATAAAGTTATTATTATTAAGTTATTGTGTTAAAACACCAGCAAAAAGGTCAGCAGCCCCCTCAGGCTATTGATGTTGTGCTTAACCATAAGTTTATCGAAAAGCCTACCGACTAGCGAATGACAAACGTAGAACATCTCTCAGAAAGCATTCGGCCTTACCCAGCCTCAGTTTTACAATACATTTAAAAAAAGTCACGAACATCCATGCCGAGGAAGGATATCGAACCCGCTACCGCGCCAACTGCACCGACACAGTGGTGAGAAACCACCGCCTTAAACACCACGGCTAACGCGGCCGATGGGAGTGTTATATATGACAATTCGAGGGTGCGATGAAAATAGAAGTTCAACGATTTTTGTCGTTCAACATTTTTCACCCTATCATGATAAAGCACGACGCCTTTCCTCTTTGCTAGTTCTAGTCTGTTTTCTTTAATTGCTGCCTTCAGCCTATCTAATTTTGAAAAAAAACATCGAGGTTAAAGGTTTGGGCAGGTAGAAGAATCTCAAATTGTGTGGGTCCTTTCTAATCAGACCAAATGCATATCTTTTTTCAGATGAAGGCCGTCTTTCACTGACAGTGTTGTACGCAATCGAAGATTCGGTCTAGCAGATTTCACCCACTAAGTTCGTGGCGGTACCTAATCGTTAATTTTTTTTTCAGACTATCAAAAATGGTCGATTTCCCAATATTTCTCTTATCTGATATCTCATGGAGTGTGGAGCGGCGATTTTCGATTATTACCGGCTTTATTTCCTCGGCATTACTGCTTGAAGGATAGCCAGAGCTATGTTGGTCGTCCAGGATAAATATCCGCACTTGAACCAACCAAACCACTTCTGCACCGTGGTCTCCACAACAAAACCTTCTTCGTAGTTGGCATAAATCTGCTTTTTAAATTAAAAAGTATAGGCTAGTTATGGACGAACATTTTTAATTTGAATCAACTTGACCAACTAAAGGCAAATATAAACGTAAACATTGTAAATACCACTAAAATTATTAATATGTAGATAGACATTACTAATTCAGCACAAATTTATAAACGTTCAAAGTGCAACTAATGGAAAATTTCTACGAATTTTTTAGATAACCCGATGTATTTTACTAGCGCCCAGGGCCTTGAACAAGAAGTACAAGTATTTTAATGTAAAACTAAAAAACTCTATTACAATGTTTTTATTGAACAGTATTTTTTAAATATTCATAAAACAACGTTCCATATTCTTTTTTAATATATGTTTTCAAAAATTAAATTATTTTTTGCCGGGAATCTGATTTAGTTATTATGTTTATAATTTAAAATATAAATGCCACGATATAGGCTTAATATTAATTTTGATTCTATATTAATATCAATGTTGATTTAAATATGATATTGCCTTCAATATGAACAATAATTGGCTATATTACAAATGTATTTGATAAACATCTAATGTATTAGCAAACTATATTTTATATGAAAATCATAATATCTGTTCGTATATCCTCTTGAACATATTGGTACCGATACCGTTTATATTATATCGTCAATATAAATCTGGACAAAATAAAAAATGTTTTAAACAAAATTGTATGATAGAGAAAGCAAAATAAAGAAAAAAATGAAAATCATTTTTGCATGACATTAGGAGGACCCCCTAGATTATATGTATTCAATATAACCTTCTTTCAGCATGAATCGCTGCCGCAAGACTTCTCCTGAAGCGCGCAGGCACCTTTTTAACACGATATACTATAAACACACGATAACACGATATACTATAAACACGATAAATACAGTTTCAATTCTGCTGCAGATATGTCACGTGGGAATATTTTAATTTGTTAATTATCCCTTCAACAACGCATAATAGTCCAACGGATTCAAATATGGACTATTAGGTATAACTCTTTAAACAATGTTGTAGAGTCCTCAAATATGTCCCTATATATACCGTCAGTTTTGTACTAAATGTATGTGTGTGCTGGTACCCCCATCCTGCTGAAAAAAGGTATGGTTTCACGATAGTCATATGTCACTATATTCGTCAAAACGCACACTTAAACCTCTTTTGTCAGGATTTCTCCCTTTCCACAAAACATGGTAGCATAATAATCCTCCTTTGATATAACATATAGAGCGAGAACACTTTCTGCAAATTTCATCCTCACAACAATGGAGAAATTTTCGAGATCATGGGCAAGCAAATGGTCTATATAATAAAATATCTATAGTTAAATTTGGCTTCAAACAGTTATAGAAGCCTTAGGAAGTTCTATATTAACGTTGTGTATTAAGTATATTATATATATATATATATATATATATATATATATATATATATATATATATATATATATATATATATATACATATTTACAGGGTGTCCCATAACAATATCCGCCATAGAGTAACTGCTGATATTAGAAATCAAAATAAGAGGAATTAGTCAATAAATGTGTTTGCAAATGTTATTAAAAAGATTCGGGGTGTTGAAAGTGAAGCTAAATTTTCGAAAAATTGAGGTAATTTAAAAAATGGTTGAAGATATCAGGTTCAAAATAGGAATAGTTGGGTTAGATAGTTGGGTTGGATAGCTGAGTTTTTTCAAAGGTGACAAATCCGAATTTGGTACAAGTGTGAGCTTAGTTCCTAGAGGGCGCTTACTACCTACTTTGTGAGGAATTAACTCGCTTATACGTTTTTATCCTATAAAGCTAAGGAATATTTTGATTTCAAATAGTATATATATATATATATATATATATATATATATATATATATATATATATATATATATATAAATATATATCTATATATGTATGTATATATGTACAGTATGTCGCATTTAAGATGGAGAATCCCCCATATTTTCGCTATTTGAAGGAACACAAATTTGAATTTTCGCACAGTCATGCGGATTGATGGGTGATCTCTCTCAACTAGTCGGTCTATTTGAATAAATTTTTGGATTCTTTAACGATCCTGACAAAATATTGTCAAAATTAAAAATGGGAATTTTGTCGTGAAACTCTGTATATGGGGTTAAAATAACATTCTGAACAACTTTTTTCGATATCTCTAACGTGAAGCAAAATATTCAGGATTAACCCCTGTTTTTGAATTCGTAGTAGGGTGAGTTTAAAGTTCAGATATCAGTTGAGTGTCTTAAAAAATGCGACCCATCAACCTGTATGACTGTGCAAAAATTCAAATCTGTATTCCCTTCAAAGAGCGAAAATATGGGGTATCTTCATCTTAAATGCGACACACTGTATTTATTAATATATTATAATATAAATAATAATTTATATATTTAAATAATTTATTTCTTCTATTTTTTTTTCTTTCCGGGCTGCCATTGATATTTATACCATCCTGTTCCCAATCCAGATTACGGAATACTTCTTCCAGGCAGGCTGAGAAAAATATAGGCGATATTTCGTTACCTTGCCGTACACCCTGCTCTAAATTAGTTCCAACTTCAAGATCATCAGGGTGAATTGTCGCTGTAGTTTACCCCCTGGCAAGCAATGTATTCAATTTTTCTAAAAATTGTTATTATTACTCTTTTAAACGGCTCTTGTTAAAAAACTATGTTCTTTGATTATACCCAGCAAAGTTTTGCAGTTCAGGTACCAAAAAAGTGTCCAACATTTCCACATAACGCTCTATATTAACGGTAACTGCGGGTCTCCTGCCGTCTTCTAAAAAGGACAGGTCGATTATTCCTCGCGCTGACATTGCAACCCATACAGTGACTTTAGGTGAATGTAAGGGTTTTTTTATGCTTGTGTTTCGGGTTTGTTGGACTTCAGTAACGACAGTTCTGCTTATTTACATGACCATTGAGATACAAATAAGCGTTGAGATAAAAATGTTGTAAAATTCCCGCACACATAGCGCACGGTCTGCTCCTGAGAAACGCCCCATACCGACTAAATTCCTAAAACACACGGCTATCGATTGACATGCACCCCACGCTCCTCACAGTTATTGCGTTTGTGGAGTGGACCAATGAAATAGAAACTTTCTTATGGGACACATTGTACATGCAGCAGTATCCAGTCTTATTCAAATTCCACTATTAAAGCACTTCCTCGCAATACTTTTTTAGATTATTTGAGGTAGGCGATACTTGATGAAAATTCATATTAAATATAAAAACCAGGATTTATCTCCAAATTTCCAATATATTTCGTTAAAATTTAGTCTTAAAGTAGCAATGAAAGCAGTGTTCTTGTATTTTTAGATTAGATTATTTAGATAAACGCCTATTACGAAACTAACAAATTATTAAGAGAATATCGAGTTCTTTTTGAAATAAATGCTGTGGTGTTTTAGGTATCAATTTAAACTTTTTTAATGGTGTTAAAATTTGAAAAATGATATGTTTCAATCTTATAAGACATCTACTATTCACCTGTTTCACCGCCACACTATCGGCTACATTTATCAAACCAACACGTGGCAGGTTATTTTATGGCGGAAAATAAATTTCTAAAAAGCTGACAAATGGAGACGACCCGCTGTGGACGCACAATAAACCTGACGCCGCTTCGTATTAATGGATAACTCGTAACCGAATAATATTTTTAAACGTGGTGAATTGTTAAGGTTTGATTGGATTGACCTGATATTGTTAAGGCATTTTCCAAAGATTTTTTATTATTCAGAACAGATATTTTTATATTTCTTATTTAAAGACGACATTTTTCTTAATAATCTTCATAATTATGTTTCTAAACATTCCAGACATACGCGAAGAGAAATTAGAGCAGACTCTTTGATATTATTGCGACATTGCTCTGTTCATTCATTAAGAAAAATAAGTCCCTACAAGTCCCTAAGATTTTTTCACCTGTGATGAAAAGATAATCCAAACAGGCGCAAATCCTAGATTAATCTGGTTGAGCCATCAGCGAGTACCGTGATACCAAATATCCATTCCAAAAAGGTGTTGATGTATAAAAAGGTGTTGATGCAAAACACAGAATTTGTGTTTTATGAATCGAAGCATAGTGTGTGACATTTAAACCGGTGAAATAATATCTGCGAAATGACGAGCCCTTGCAGCTCCGCAGACATCCACCATTTTGTCAAAATTTTGGATGACATTTTGGCATAGCCGTGGCTCTATATCACCAATGACTCAAATAATTTTCCTTAATCCTTTAGTTCAGGAATCGATTGTGGATTGTTCTTATAGACCTGGCTTTTCGCGTAATTCCAAAGAAAATATTTCAAAATGGTGTCAAATCACATGATCTTGGTGGTCAATTAACATCATCGTTTCTTGCAATAACTCGTCCAGGAAATTTCTCCCAATAAATCAATTGTTTCACTAGCAAAGTGAGGTGTAGCGCCATCTTGTTGGAACCACATATTTTCCGGATCAATATTATTCAATTCAGCCCACAAAAATCCAGTTATCATCTCACGATATCGAACACCATTCACAGTTACAGCTTCACTAGCAGCATTCTGAAAGAAATACGGCCCAGTTACACCTACTGACCATAATGATCACTAAACAGTGACTTATTTAGGATGTAAAGGTTTCTCATGAATCAATCGTGGATTTTCCTCACCCCAAATGCGGTAATTTTGTTTATTAACATATTCACCAATTTCAAAATGTGTTTCATCTGAAAAAATGATTTTTTGAGAAAAATCATCTGTTTATTCTTTGATCCAATTGACAAATGCATGGCGTTTTGAATGATCCAGTGGCTTTAATTATCGTGTTATTTGAAGCTTATATGCCTTCAGAACTAAATCCTTTCGTAAAATATGCCATGTTGTGGATTCACTGAGTCCAAATTGTTGTGAACGTCGACTAATGGAAATTTCTGGGTCTTCAGCAACTCTTCCACATACCAAATCAATATGCCCTTGTGAATTACTACTACAACTATATATTGCTTTTCTTTACAATTCGATTGATAGTGCTTTCAGATGGGCGATTGTGTAAACCGTAAATACCACGTAATTTTCGAAAAATATTTTTCACTGAATTCCCATTTTCATAAAGTAGCAATTTTAACGCGTTGTATTCTGTACGACTCCATTTTCATAAATGCCATACATTACACTTCTAAAATGAGACTAGACCTATACAAATTCCGCTCAACTTGAAAGACCCATTATGATGGGATCAGTTGAACATCATACATTATGAGTTATTCCAATTCAAACGATCAACAAGTAACTGATTCGTTTTAGTGATGCTCTGAAGGAAACAAAGAAACACCGGCGAGTAAAAAAGGGAAGTCATTTTACTTCAGGACAATGCACAACTACCTAGAGTAAAATGGACCCTGGAAACGATCACTCAGTTAAGCTAGGAGATTTTATCTCCCCGGCATATTCTCCAGACTTAGTCCCTTCGGATTTGTATCTACTCCAATCCCAACAACAATACCTGATTAATAGTAGAGTTTATTCCATCAAAATAATCCTTTCGAAAATTGCCTGAAAGATGGTCAAACGGTGTAAAAACTGATTGTATTATTTTTATCATAAATAGACATCAAAACTAGTCAGAAAAGACTGAGAATTAGTTCGAGGACGTAATACTTATTTCAAATACGAGGGTAATCCCAGAAGTACCCGACCTAACAGTCTCATTTTAGCTCGATGCACTTTTCCCAGCGATGTTCATTAGCTTCGATTCCCTGTTTATGGTGAGAGTCGTCGAGTTCCTCAAAATAGCCAATAACCGCAGACTCCACCTCTTCATTGTTGGAACATTTTTTACCACAGAGCCATTTTTTCATGTTTGGAAACAAAACAATCCGAGGGGGCTAAATCTGGCAAACTGGGCGCGTGAGGAAACAATTTGAACTTTAAGTTATCGATTTTGTCCACCGCGATAATGGATGTGTGAAATGGTGCAATGTCCTGATGAAACAAAACTTTCTTTTTCGCCAAATGCAACCGTTTTTTTCTTGATTTCATCACTGAAACGCTGTAATAAGTTCGCATAATACTCGCCGTTAATAGTTTTTCCTTTCTGAAGATAATCAATGAAAATTATCCCACCCGCATACCAAAACGCCACGACCTGGCCTGCAGACGGAACTTTCTTCGCCTTCTTTGGAACTGATTCTCACCTTTTAGTCTATTGTTTTGACTGTTCCTTGGTCTCAGGTGTAAAGGAATGGGTCTATGTTTCATCCATGGTTATGAATCGATGGATAAACTCATTTTTATTTTTGTGAAACTTCCCCAAATAAACTACTGAAATATCATCACGACGCTGTTTTTGTTCCATTGTGAGTAAATACGGCACCCATCTTGCACACAGCTTATTCATGTCCAAGTTTTCAGTCAATACTAAATGTACAGCACTTTTTTAAATGCCTACCATGTCTGCTAGCTAACGCACTTTCAGTCGACGGTCATCCAATACCATTTTGTGGATTATCTTCAATATATCTGGCATGGACACCTCATGTAATCGACAACGGCGATGTTCGTCTTGGCAGCTCGTACAGCATCGTTTAAACTCTGCCACCCAATATTTTACTACTATAAACGAAGGAGCAGACTCCCCCAAAGTAGAATTTAGCTCCGCTTTGATATCGGTTGGACTGAGAACTTTAAAATGAAAATATTGTATCACATAACGATGACCAAATTTTTCCATGTTTACAAATTCAGTGAGAGTGTTGACTATTAATACCTGCCAAACAAATACTAAATAATGCCATCTATACTTCAGGTTGGGTGTTTCTGGCGCTACCCTTTTATTATAACTGTTTCATTCCATTACGAAACAACAATTTCTGGGTACTCTTATTACAACTAAATAATTGATTGAATAAATTACAGGAACGTATGCAATTTCAGTATCGAATTTATGTTAAAAACAAAGTGAAATGTTTTAATTTAAAACAATAGAATTTGTTTTTACGACAATTCCAAAGCCAAATCAAAAACAGGGACATCCAAAATTCCACAATCTCGTTATAGTCAAAGCATATCTAATTTTGTTATGCAACAGTACGTAAATATTACATGTTATCTCTTGAAGTACTCAAAACACTAATTAGTATAAAACATTGGTTATCCTTATCGATATACAGTTCATTAGACAATTACAGACCAATATGAGTATTGATTAGCTTCTAGGGAATTAGTTAAATGTGCTGTTAACTGGCTTAATTTGAAACAAAAAATGTTTAATAAAAGACCCGATACCACATTTATTGAAGACGTGGGAAGTTTGATACAACCCCATGTTAATGGACGGGTTGTTAAGCACGAAGTGCGCCCTTTAACGCAATTCGGTGAGAACTATGGTAGTGAAATGGTAAAGGTCGATATAACAGTTGATGAAGATGGACGAGAACATGTCGTGCATGCTGTTGGTAAGCTTATTCCACCAACCGATATGCAATTGGAAATTTTCAATACCCAAGTAACATACAAGAACGAGATCGGGTTCTATGCTGATATAGCTCCAACTCTGGCCTTCTTCCAGAAGGAACAAGGCTTAATTCCAGTATTAGATTATTTTCCGAAATTGTACGGGGCTAGAATCAGTTTAAATCAAAATACAACTGAAGTGGATAATGATGCAGTTATTCTAATGGAAAATCTCAAAATCAATGGTAAGTTTTATATGCGCAGATTGTAGATAAAAAAAAAATGCAATTTGTAGTACGTAGAATCTCTAGTTAAGCAACTAAATACAATTTTCAAACCATGTTCTCACTGCACATATATCAAAAACAAAATGATTTTAATTATTTATTTATCTAAGACATTGATTGAAATGCTACTGGCAATATTAAAATATCGCTTAGCTAAGAAATATAAGTCATATATATAGCTCAGTGATAACATGATCAAAAAGTAAGGTGACTTCTGTTTTAAAAATTCGTGCGCTTTATTTATCTACAGAACCATTTGTTTTTTATGTTGGTATGACTAAATAAATAAATATATATATATATATATATATATATATATATATATATATATATATATATATATATATATATATATATATATACTATCTAGGCTAGGCTAGAATAAAACAAGTTGATAGTAGTTGAAAAGGTGACTTTATTCTTCTGTATATTCTCCCTTAAGCTCAATACATTTTTTCCAGTGGTTCTACAATTCATTTATTATATCTCTGAATTGATTTTCTGAAAGTCCTGCAAAATACTTAGCTGCGGCTGATATAATTTCTTCATTTGATGAAAAACTTTTGCCACAAAGGAATTTTTTGAGGTTTGAGAACAAATGAAAATCAGAGGGGGTAAACCAGGGGGTAAACCAACACATTTTTGCATCTAATTAATCCAACAGATTTGAGTAATACTGTCCTGTTATTGTTTTACTGGTTTGAAGGTAATCAATTAATGCCTTTAACATCCCAAAAAATTTATACCTAAAACATTTTGGTCGATTTTGACCACTTTGGCTGCTTCGAACAACCGGGTTCAATTCACTTTGTAGTTTGCTGTCGCAGTTCCAGATCATAGTGGTAAACCTAAGTCTCATCCATAATTACAAAACGATGTTTAATTATATTTTATTCTTTCGAAAAAGATCCAAATGTTGGTTAGAAAGTTGTACTCGAAGTCGTTTTTGATCAGAATTTAACAAATGCGACACCCATCTTGCACATAGCTTTCTCGAGCCCAGTTCCTTTTTCAAAATATGAAACACCCATCCAATTGAGATGTTCATGGTCTTAGCAATTTCACTTCAAGTCAGTTGTCTGTCATCCATGAGCATATGATGTATAGAATTAATTATTGGTTCAGTAGGTACACTTATTGGACCTTCAAAACGAGAATCATCATCCAGGCTTGTACGACCAAGTTCAAACTTTCCTGCACACTTACAAACCATTGTTTTTGAAGGAGCAGGCTCCCCTAATACATTTACCATTTCACTATAAATTTCCATCGCCTTTAACCCTTTTTTTAGAAAGAATTTAATCACTGCACTATTTTTGCATCACTGCAATATTTTCCATTTTAAAAAATAACACTGATACGTTTACTTTAAGCTGCTGGTTTTGTGCGAATGAATTGATATATATTATAGGAAGGTCCGTAATAATATGTTATCTTAACCCAAATGCAAATGTAAATCAGTTAATTCAAAAAAGGTAATCGATGTTTTTAATGTAAACTTGTCACACCAACTATAAAAACTGACCTGCCTATAATTTTTTGATACGATTTGTTATATCCAATGCCTGCTAATAAATTTGTATACTGTTTTGTTAGTGTAGTGCGGAGTGCTCGATAATTACTTTATCTCAAAAATTGTACCTTGTACTAGAAATTTAGAAGAGGTGCTTTTTATGAACAAACAAGTGTTATTTCCAAAAATTTCACAGGATACTTGAAAAAATATCGAATTATTATTTATTTAAATGGGACCGCTACTCCCCTATCTATGGCTTGGAGTGATTTGTACTACACCTTTGTTTCAAGAAATTAATTTCATGTAATTAAATTCTACTGATCATAGTTTAATTAGGAAAATGTTCATTATTTTCTATTACATACCAAAGTACGTTTTGCAGCATCCAATTACGGACTACCCTATATATAAATGGTATACAACTTTGCTCCCGCCGTTTTCCTGTAGATGGCGTTAGCGGAAAGTGGTCGTCGAAATAAATACATCGTAGACGGCATGCAATACCTTTGGACATCTTGTAAACATAACTTCCTAGCACCATTAGTAGTAAAAATAGATTTGTGTTTACATAAACTTATTCGCGATTAAAAGTGTCAGTTTATGAGCCAAATTCTCGTCATTTGCGGGAGGTGTTAATGTATTTGTTTAATATGAAGAAATCTGAAGCTGAGGCTCACCGAATGCTCTCAGACACTTATGGTGAGACCGCAATGAGTGATAGAACGTGTCGTGAGTAGTTTCAACGCTTTAAGAGCGGTGATTTTCACGTCGAAGACCGGCGGAAGAGCGAAAATTTTTGAAGATGAAGAATTAAAAGCATTGCTTAATGAATACTCGTGTAAGAAGAGCAGGCAAGATCATTGGGAGTGACTCAACAAGTAATTTTCAAACGCCTCAAAGACCTGGGAATGACCCAAAAGCAAGGATATTGGGTGCCAAATGAGTTGAAACTGAGATATGTTGAACGTCGTTTGTTTGTTTGTGAACAGTTGCTTGAAAAGCAAATGCAGCAAAAGACACGATAAAGCTTTTTTGCAGCATGACAATGTTCGGTCCTACGTTGCCAAAGTGGTCAAAACATACTTGGAAATGTTGAAATGGGAGGTCATACCCCACCCGCCGTATTCCCCTGACGTTGCTCCTCCTGTTTCAATCGATGGCACACGGCCTGGCTTGAAATTGGATCAACACGGGATTCGAATGCTGCCTGAAAGATTGGAGAAAGTGGTGGCCAACGGTGGACAATACCTTGAATTATAAATGTATAACCAGTTTTTTACAATAAAGCCTTGAATTTCGAAAAAAAACGGCGGGAGCAAAGTTGTGTGTATATATATATATATATATATATATATATATATATATATATATATATATATATATATATATATATATTTATATATATATATATATATATATATATATATATATATATATATATATATATATATATATATATATATGAAACAATTTGAACAATCTGCTGATTGAAACAATCTGCTTGATTTTTCAGGTTACGAAAACATCGAACGTTATATTGGCTTTAACTTGGATACCACCAAATTGGTCCTCAGCACATTTGCCAATTTCCAAGCAACTGTCGTCGCTATAAAACAGAAAAGACCGGATCTGTTCGAGACGAAAATCAAGCCGTATTTTTACGAATGGAAAAATCATCCTCCACCTATGCAGTTAGATACAATCATAGCAGAAAACCCAGAAACATCCCATTTAACTCAACGATTTCTCAAGTTATCGGAGAGAAGTAGACTCAGAATCAAGAAAATTCGAGAACCTTGGGCTACCATTACTCATAACGACGCATGGGTTAATAACATCATGTTCAAGACAGTAAATGACGAAGTTGAAGGAATTAAGCTGATTGATTTCCAAATCTTCGACCATGGTTCATTTGCGTGTGATTTGATTTTTCTACTGCTAACTAGCGTTCAAATTCCAGTTTTGAAATACCATTTTGATAAACTGATACGGCATTATTATGATCAATTTATAACTACACTGCAACAGCTAAAAGTTAATATTAGACCATTCACTTATGAAAGCTTCCAAGAGGAACTGAAAATCGAAGCACCATTCCAAGTGTTTCATACCTTATATATGCTTCCAGTCATTTTTGGACCAAAAGGAATACCTAAAATGCCTGGAAGGGTTCGTGTATGGAACCCAAATAGTATTACTAATAGTGCATCACTTCCAAATCCTTCGATGGAGCCTGATGTATCAAATGGCAAACCTCCAAATGGCCCAGGAGGCCCAAAAGGATCTAAAGGACCGATATTCAAAATAACACCAGAGTGCAAACAGAAAATGTGGTACGTTGTAGAGGAAGCAGCAAAGAGAAACTGGTTATAATTGATTATGAGCTTTATATTATTATTACATAATTTTCATTATATTATTATTAAATTTTACATCCTTGATTTTCTTTCAATTCTTGGCCCTCTATAAATCTAAAATATCCTCTAAATCCCCTATCCTCTAGCAATTGACAACGTCATGTCGTCATATTTATTTCTCTTTTATTTTCCCTTAAGGTGTGGTTTGAAAACCAAATGTAATATTTTTGTAACCATGTATTCCATTTATTTTAGCATAAATTTGCTTTGTTTTATTACAAAAAACTCACACATGATTGTCGTTTAATGTCAGAGTACAAATCACTAGCTCGGCCGCAAATCAATGGTCGGCAGCAGTAAGTATACAGGAGAAGTAAGCATGCGCCAAACGCCAGCGACCAACAACTGTTTAACGTGAAGCCTTCTCTTTCGAACGCAGAACCTTTCGCTTCTGTAAATTAATCCGTATAACCGCAGCCGTTCCGTTCCGTCCGCATAACGGTTCCCATAAAAGTTGTTTCGCTGGAAAAATGTTAAGTGTAACAATAGAGCAACGAATTGTTGTGAAATTTCACTTCAAACTTGGAAAAACCGCTACTGAACTTAAAATTTATTGAAAGCCCAAAGTCAGGTAAAAATAATTTCAATGAGCCCATAATATAAAGGAGAAGCAGGTACTTGAAAACGGAACAAATGCAATTGTTGAAAATGAACATGCAATTGTCATCATCAGAAAAAAAGAGAATATCTTTCGTATATATTTTCGTATTATATTTAAAAGAAAAATAAAAAGAATCGTAATCATGTAATCATTTGGAAATACTTCACAAGTTGTTCAAATAAGTGCATATAATAGAATATCATATAATTGATAGACAATGTCTACTTAATTGGCATATTTAGTAAAAAATTTCCTAATAATTAGTATCGTGAGAGTATTACGCTTATCAGCTTGACGATAAAATGTAAATCACAAGTTTGAGTGGATGTTACATTAGTAATTTAAATATATATATTGGGTTTTCCAGAAAGTAGTTTCGATTTTCTGACAAAGAGGCATTCGAAATCTCACTTCAATTTTTATGAAACAAAATATTTTTTGAAACAAAATTTCTACGTCAATAAGTCCTCGGTCTGAAAAATAATACACACTTTTTCGACTTTATTTATCAATATATTCTCCTTGAAAAGACACTTTTTTATATTAGGATTTCTCTTTAAAATATACTTTAGTTTCGGCAATTACCTCTTCACTGGAGGGAAATTTCTTTCCAGCGAGCATTTTTTGACATCTGTGAACAGGAAATTGGGGGACGGATCTGTAGAATACGGTGTATGAGGAAGCAATTTCAAGTGCAATTCATGCAATTTAGCCACCGTTTTCAAGGATTTGTGACAGAATTCATTGTCTTGATGAAACGGATTTTTTTTGGAGCCTATTTTACGATTTCGTCCTTTAAACCCACCAATAATGCTATGTAATATTCGCTATTGATGGTTGTACTTTTCTCGAGATAATCGATGAACAACATTCCATGCGCATCCCAAAATACAGAAGCCATAACCTTGCCCGCCGATGGTTGTGTTTTTGATCGCTTTGGACGGCTTTCACCAGCTGCTTTCCACTCAGCTGACTGCCGATTTGACCCCAGAGTGTAGTGTTGGATCACTATGCACTATCACACTGTCCCATACAGTTAAAAAAAAATCCTTTTTATTTCGCTTAAACATTTCCAAACATTGCTCAGAATCATCAATACATTATTGTTTCTGGTCCACTGTGAGCAAACTCGGTACCCATTTCGATAGCAATTTTCGCATTCCCAAATGTTCATGCAAAATGATGTAAACATTTCCTTTCGATATATTCATAATATCAACTATCCCCTGCAGCTTTACTTTAAGGTTTTGTGAAATTCTCCGATGTTGTCTGGTGTAACCACCTCTTTTCGACATCCAAAGCGTTCAGCATCATCGTTGCTTGTACGGACACGTTAGAATTCAGCATACTAATCAATTATGGTTAATTCTTCTGGGGCAGAGTCCTGGTAATGTTTATCAAGCCATTGTTTTGCTTCAACGATATTTTTTTTTCATCAAAAGCAACGCTTAATCAACACACGAAATTCTTCTTTATCAGTTGTTTAGAAAATAACAAAAGTAGCTTCACTTAAAGCACAACAACTCAGAAACTAGTAGACTGTCATATTGACTAGTAGATTGTCATGAAATTTTGAAACATGACATTTGAAGGTTGGCACAATCAACCACTGATAATGATTGATTCAGGATTGATTTGCGGAATTTCCTTCTGGTGATTATTTCTGTTAAATTTCTTAACGACTCAAACGAGAGCTCTGATTATTGCTTAAGGTAATACCTTACCAAGGTCTTAACTATCAGAAAACAAGCACTAACGACTATATAAAACTTGAATATGTCAAGTTTGGGTACTACGTAAAACCAAAAATAATTTAACGATGATCCATAATATAATACAATGATCCATTTAAAAATAGTTAATAACTAGTTGATCACTCGAAGAAATCATTAAAAAACATGATAAGCTGATATTCGTTCAAAGAAGAGTATATTTTCATTTTAGTGGAGTTATAAAGAAAGAATTTTTCTTTCAACCAGCGTTTGAAACGTCGCAAACAAACAACTGAATACTAGAAGTGGGTCGTTATTTAAAGATCTGTTAGTTTTTAATAGTTATTTCATATTAACGTTTAACAACTGTTATTCATGCAAAGAAATAACAGGTACCCTATTAATATTATATGGAGTTTCGTAGTCGAGATTGCCGTGTCCCCGCTTCTAAATGAAGCAACCAATAACTCGTCATCAGACGAATAACAGGTAGCGCATTTAATAGCCGATAGAAAATAACAGTCGAATTCGTAGTTTTGACGTTGTTCACTGTTGCCGCGTTTAACAATCTTAGAAAATAATAGGAGTATGTTGTCAGGGGTCGGCATTGGGCAGCGTTATAAATAAGTCACTGTTTCGAAAAGAACATTAGGAATAAGTGTAGTTTTATATTATTAATAAACACTTTATTTTAATAAAACGTTTGGACATTTCCATATATTCTTTATATATACAAAACTAAATTTAAAAACATTCAATTTTTATAATAATATTTCGACTCTACATGCAGAGTAATAAGGGAAACCCCCGCATAGTCCATTGCCAACCTTTAAACTAAAAAAATTACTAGACAACATTAAATATGAGCAATTATGCAAATGTCTGCACATTTCGCATTTATACATTAATAACATGTTTTATTTGTAATAGAACAAACTTCAAAATAAAATTTATATTATTATAATACCTGCTAGTTACTGTTAGTAATATGCACTAGATTATTTAGATGTATTCAAAGTAAGTATTAAGTAAGTACCAAACCTTCTTAGAAAGGGCGATTTTAATAAATCTAGAAATTGTCAACACGCATGGGAATCGGGTCATAAAATCAATTGGAATAATCCAAAACGGTATTCAAAGAATCGGTAACAAAATACAGAAGATTAAAAGAAACCGCTATAATTAATTTAAATAAAAATAACTGTATTGCTATGCCTTCGGTAGATTTAAATTCAATATGGTTCCCGATTCTAAAGAATACAATTAAACACATTTAAATATTTGAATACATAATCAGTACAATAAACAATCACACAGTAAACATTACCTATATATATTTTTTGGTAGTATGTCACTGTCATGAAAATTTATTGTTGTCAATGTAAGTATCGTTGACATATACAAAAAAATATATTTACTTTCACTCGTTATTTTATATATTACAAATTAATATAATTTATTTTTTAGTTTAGTTTTGAAAACGAGGGGAGAGTACCTTCCGAAACGTTAACGTTAAAAGTTTGTAAAATTTTTTATAACATTTTTATATCTTTAAAATTTTGTTCGTTAGGCAAATTTATTACAAAAAAGAATCACTGAGGAATTTGTCTCCGTTTGGTTTTTTGTTTTTACCCAGTGATTCTTTCTTTAAATAAGAACAGGTATTTTTGATATTTTTTGAGTTTTAGATAGTGGCGAAAAACCCAAATAGAAGAAAAAAAAATAACATAGTCACTTGGTCATACTTGCGCGATCTCTGTGAGCTTTTCAAATAACATTATTCACATTAATCTATTAAATAACATTCTTTTATTATATGTGTCTGCGATAACAACTTATATTTTCAAGTATTATACATAAAAGAAATAGAAAATGTTAATTATTTAGTCGATATTGACCACAAAACACATCGATACTGCCACCCATACCTACAACAAATCGGCTGCCTTAAAAGACTATTTAATGCGTTTTAAAACGATATCCGTGACTGACATTTCCCATCAACAGAGCCTCGAAGGTCTTAAAGAAATAATTATTGCTCAAATAATGTCATCGTGGTCGTTCATTAGTTCTCAGTCTATTCTAATTCGACATTGCCCCGGCGCGCTTTCAATAGATTTTTTGTTATCTCGTTCTAATGAAGTTAATCTTAACGCATACGTGTTCATACTTTAATTAGATAAGGTGCATTGTGATATGTACGGGGAAAAAAGATTATGAAAAATGTATAAAACGTGATGAGGTGATAATTCGTTTGTTATTTCTTGGTTAAAGATAACAAAGGAATTCTTGATTTGTTATAATGAGAATATTAAAAGCAAAATTATTATTAATTTATCATTTGCCACATTCCCAGATTGAGATTGTAATGTTTTCTGTTTTCATTTATTTATTAGGTCTAGAGATTGAGAGTCTCAAGTAATGTTGTTTTTTTCTTCAAATTTTAAAAATATTGCGATCTACTAATAATAATTTAGCTTAATATTATATAACCTATATAGTGGGTTTATTATTAATTGTAATTATTATTTATAATATTATATTTATTAGTTATATTTTAGTTATAATTTTTAGTATAGTGAACCCTATAAGAATGAAAGAGCAAAATGTGGATCAGTTCCAAATAAGACATTTGATGCTCTTTGAGTTTCAAAAGAACAACAATGCCATAAAAGTCATTAATGCCGTTTATCTTGGTGCTTTGGATAGCAGAACATATCAGCGTTGGTTTAGATAATTAGGGAACGGTGATTTAAATCTTTCCCGCGGTATAAAATATAGAAAACCTTCCAAGTTTGATAAGGATCTGTTATTGGCTGAATTTGAAGGTGATCCCTAACACACCATCTAGAAATTAGCCACAAAGCTTAAACATGATTTTCATGATTCACATCACAACGGTGTTTAAAATAATTGAATAAAGTGCAAAATGTAAACATAATAGACCTACATAATAGACCGATTATATAATGGTTAATACCCGGGCAGCCATCTTTACCCACTCTAAAACCAGGTTTTCCTCCACAAAAAGTTTTACTCTTACCCACCATACTGATAGAATTTTACAGGAATTAGTCAGTACGAGGTTCAGAATCTTAATGCAACCATAAGTGCTGAATATTACTATGCTTAGCCTGATGGACTAAACATGGCGTTGATTCCAAATCATCTAAGACTGATTAATGGAAAAGGTGTTGTTCTGCAGTATGGCAATGCATGAAAAAATTATTGAGTTAGGCTAGGAAGTATTGCCTCGCCCACCCTATTCTCTTATGATGCATCAACAGATTAGCATCCTTTCAGATCTATGGAATATTTTCTTAGTGGGAAAAAAAGCCTACTGCGACAATTATCAAAACTTCAATCGACAAATATTTTATTTCAAAATCACACTCATTTTACTAAAACGGAATAGAAAGTTTGTCAGAGATATGGATATTTCAATAACCATTGAGATTATATTAAAACTCTTAAAACTTTAAATATAAAACACTTAAAGAAAATAAAATTTTGCACAGTATCGAAAAACATCACTTATGGGTGATTACACTTACTATTATACACCTTACACCACTATTATAACTAATACAGTAAAATCATTTATAATTTAAATAATTTCTTTGCATATATTACGAAATGTCAAATATTCACTCACTCAAACTCTCTTTAAGATAACCTCGAAGAAAGAAGTGAAGAACTTTCGAAGATTTAAGATTTTGAACAAACGAACATTTATATTTTGATTTATATAGAACTAATACGTGTTTTAGTTTTTATACGTAATTAGATTTACTGAAATATATTTATGTTATTTCTATTTTCATACCACTCACTAAACAAAAAAAAATGTATTTTGAATAATGTGTGTGTATAAATGACAATATTTTTCAAACAAAGCACCTATCTGTTTACCGATGTATCCATATTAATCAAACAATAAAATATATATTCCAATGTAAAACAGTATACAGAGAACAAAATGTCCTTCGATTTCTCGGTAATAAAATACTCAATCGCACTGAAAAAATAATAGTTGTATTCGTTTTATAAAAATGTTTTCAATTAAATTTAATGGATTTCCTCAATCGGTAGACACAAAATATAATAATTCATCAAAATAAAAACAAAAAAATGTTATATTAAATGATTCAAACAATATTATGTAGATTGTTAACATAACAAATCAAAATTAGGTTTATTATTATTATAACCTATATTATATTCAAATGATACTAGAGGAGTTGGCCTATAATGGAACAGAATAATAGTTGTATTCATTGTAGTCGTATTATAAAAATGTTTTCAATTAAATATAATGGATTTCCTCAATTACTAGTCACAAAATGTAATAATTTGTCAAAATAAAATACAAAAATATGTATATATATCAAAAAAATCAAGGTAAGGGCAGCTTTCTCGAATATCATATTGTAACAATCACAACATTAAACTGTGGAAACTTGCTGGCATCTTTGGAATTTGGCTCTGTGACATAGAACTGTCCGTTTTTATATGTATTGACACATGGAATTTCGAAAACCACTCCATATATTCCAAAGCTCAATACAATGAATATGATACCTGCAAAACTTAAACAAAATACTTTGGATGCTTACACGCGAAAACTCTGCAACGAAGAAAATGAATACCGCTATTATCGCTTGAACGGTGTACTATCGATAAGAAAACCCATCTTTATCAGGTCTGTCCACGATCTCATCACTCAGCCATAATTATCGTCGACTTAACGATTCGAAAAATGTAATAACGGTTAATTAGTAATTTATTTTTATATATAAATAAAAGGAACTGGACCCTGACTGTGCTTGAACCCACACAATTCTTTTGATATATGAGTGTCATCAGATTCTGGTAGTCATAAATGTTAAAAATTCTTCAGCCTAGACTACAGTTTAGTGCACGTTCTTAATAAGTAAGATCAATCGTTAACGTTAAATAAAACATCAAGAAAACTAATTATTAATTTATCACAAATTAATTTTTTGTAGGAAATAATCTTTCCATTTGCAATTTAAGTTTTTTAGTAATAATTATATACCAGATAAGACATAAGACACATTTAGAATGCTTATAATAAGTTATTTGATGTTTAGTGGTAAATCTCTTCGAGTTTAGTGCTACACACCAAAGGTTAGAGTAAAAGAATTAAGAAAGAACATGTCTTAATCAGTTAAGTTTCTTCATCTGCTCACTGCAGATACATGAAAATGTGAGATGATGAAAATACTGTATATTACAAAATACTGTATATTAGAAAATACTGTATATTAGAAAATTTGCGTGTTACAGAAAATCTATGGGTTCTAGAAAAATTGGGTTTAGAAATATGTTTTCAACGTATCAAATTATACCATCAACACCTGAAAATTGCTAGCCACAAATACTGTGTTTGTCAGTGTTGTTGAATGACTTATTTTAAATGTAACGAGTCTTTCAAATTAAGTTTAATACTCGCCTTGCCTGGTACATTGAATCTCACAATCTATTAGATCCTTATCAACTGGGATTCAGGCAATCGAGATCTACCATTGATCATCTCACGGGCTTCCATAATGATGTTTGTACTTCATTCCAAAGGAAAAACCATTTAGTTGCTGCTTTCTTAGACATTTCCAATGCTTTTGATATGGTATGGCGGCCCACCATCCTGAACACTTTACATCAGTGGGGCCTCAGAGGCCGGTTACCTAAATTCATATCAAACTTCCTCTCTGATAGACTTTTTAATGTCAGGATTGATGGTCATCTATCTGATCCACTCCCCTTACTAAATGGAGTCCCTCAGGGTTCAGTGCTGAGCCCTACCCTTTTTAATATAGCCATGAACAACATTCAAAGATACCTTAGCCCTACGATCACTCACAGATTATACGCAGATGACATCCTACTATATTACCAGTCTCCCAATCCAAGAGTCTGCGAAAGAATCCTCCAATCTAACTTGAACTCACTGGAAAAATGGACCAAAGCCACAGGTCTCTCTTTGTCGTCCACAAAATCCGCTATTGTGCATTTTTGCAGAAGACAAAAATGTTCCCGTCTGCATTCAATAACTCTTCAAAACAAGACTTTACCAACAGTTTCGTCTCACAAGTTTCTCGGACTCACCTTCGATTACAGACTATCATGGAAAGATCACATCCAATCTCTGAAGGCTAAATGTACTCGCGACTTGGGAATATTAAAGATGCTTTCAAACCACAACTGGGGTTCGGATCATCTCTGCCTTCTTAAATTATATAAAGCAATTATTAGATCCAAACTGGACTATGGCAGCATAATTTTTGCTACGGCTCCCAAATCTTATCTGCGCTCACTGGATGTCATCCAGAATACATCACTAAGACTTATAACTGGAGCTTTTATCACCAGCCCAACTCCCAGTTTACATAGCATCATGAGTTTAGAGCCCCTATCCATCAGGAGGAAGTATCTACTCTTAAAGTATGCTACGGATCTCTGGCAGAGACCATTCATTCCTGGACATCAGTCATTCTTCCATCCTCCCCCAATACCCCCAATAGCCTCCACTCATAACCTAACCCTAGACCTCAGACGCACCTTCCAGCAACTATCTGAAGAGTCCAACACCCAATTGCAAGTTCCTCTCCCAATTAGCACTACTTCTACTCCTCCGTGGTTATTACATCCCATCCAGGTTGATTTTTCCTTACTAAAATATGATAAAGAATCTACGTGCTCTTCTGTCTACAAATCCAGTATAGGCAACATTATCCAGTCCAAATCTCCATGCCAAACAATTTATACAGATGGATCTAAGTCAGACCATGGAGTCGGTTGTGGCTTTGTTCATGACAGATCCTCCTCAGGCTTTAAGTTGCCCGCCACAACAAGTGTACTAACCGCTGAGCTAGTGGCCATTGAAAGATCCCTCAGCTATATCAAGTTAAATCCCGCAAATTGCTGGATCATATTCTCAGATTCTAAGAATGCACTATCCATGATCCAAAATCGCATCATTTCCCATCCAGTTATAGTGCTAATTATGGATCTTATAGAAGATATTATAGCACATGATTCTTCTCTTCTCTTCGTTTGGTGTCCCGGTCACAAGGCCATCAAAGGTAATGAGGAAGCAGATTTACTTGCAAAATACTCCATTCAGCATGGTCAACCTTATATGCGCTGCTTCTATCCAAAAGACCATCTCTCATCGGTGAAATCCTTCTCGCAATCTTTAATGCAATCCTACTGGGATGATCCACAGAAAGTCAATAAGCTGAGATATATTAAACCATTATTCTCCCAACCTCCACCAGAACATCTGGTAAGTAGGAAAATTACAGTAAAATGGATGAGACTCATGATTGGTCACTGCAGATTTACACATGAATATCTACTAAAACGAGAAGGTCCCCCGCTCTGCGAATTTTGCAACGATCCCCTATCCGTCAAGCACATTCTTACCGAATGCACGGCATTATACCCTCTCAGATCCTTTTTTGACCTCAATCAGGACCTTTCTCGAAACCTTTGCTCAGACAACATATCTAACACCTTAGCTTATCTGAAAGAAATTAACTATCTCACTAAAATCTAGTCACTGCTAGCGACATTTCATTCTAGTGTGAGTTATTTGCAGCAAAATCAAACTTATCAACACATCTGTGATAGCTTATCCTGCGACGAAACCCATCTGTGATAGAAGCCATCTGTGATAGAACTGATCTGTGATACTAATAACCTGTGATATTTATTAATCCATTCAATGTCTGTCTTTTAAGTGAGTTCCATATTCATAAGTTAAAGTTCCTGGTCGCTAAATGATCTTGATATCGATGCGACCTAAACTTGAAAATTCTCTCTCTCTCTTTCAAATTAAGCACTTTTTTAAATTCTTGATTAAAACACAGATGGGGTTATGAATTTGCCTAGGTCTAATCTCATTTCAGAAGTGTAATATATGACATGTATAAGAATGGATTCGTACGTAATACAAGGCGTTAAAATTGTTGAATTATTTTTTGAAAATTGGCGTTCGGTAAAAAATGTTTTTAGAAAATTACGTGATATTTACGGTTTGCACAATCGGCCATCTGAAAGCACTGTCAATCGAACAGTTCAAAATTTTCAAGAAACTGGTACGATGGAAAATAAAAGAAGGGCAGTATATAGTCGTAATGGTCGTTCACAAGAGCATATTGATTTGGTACTTAAAAGTGTTGCTAAAGTTTTGGTCAATATACCATTCACTTATTTTTTTTGTTTGTGTGAAAAATCAGCAGATAAGAGTGCTTCTACTATTTGTACTTGATAAAGGTATAGTAATTTCTCTTTTAGTGTTCAATATATAAAATTATAATTATCAATATAAAAATATATATTATCAATATAAAAAACTTCCAAAAAACGTCCAACTTGTCATAAATAACTTATTTTTAATTTAATTTAACCCTATAGGTTTGCTTTTGCCCTTTAATTTAAGCCCTAATAGGTAAGGATCTATTTGACCCCGATCAACTTAATTTTTCATAATTTTTTATTTGATTTAACGAGATATGTGTTTTTAAGTATTACTTCTTGTATTTTTTTATCTTTTCCCCTGATTCCTTTACTACTTCATATGTTAGTTCGATTGCAATCTACTACTAATTCTTTGTAGCTTATCGCTTGTTAATTTTTATTTTAGGATCCCGTATATCATTACATTGAAAGATCCAATATATATATATATATATATATATATATATATATATATATATATATATATATATATATATATATATATATATATATATATATATATATACAAGATGCATTGGGTTTTTTCCGGGAGTACATCCGGTTGTCCAGTTGATCCCTGTCGGGAGCTTGCAGACAAAATCTCTTTTGGCATCTTCGGTGCTTACTGTCGCGAGGTTCGTGACTGTCTGAGGATATCAGATAGTCATGAACCGATATATATATATATATATATATATATATATATATATATATATATATATATATATATATATATATATATATATCACGGGCGTAGCCAGGATTTAGTTTTGGGGGGGCGGGGGTTTAGTTTGAAGTAAATAAAACAACAAAAATATACTACTCGACAAGAGATGACGTTGCTGTGCGCAACGTCCACTGGTTCGGATACATATTCAATTCAAATGGAATGATTTAACTCTCTTCACTCCTCGTATTTTTTCGGTATAATATTAAGTAATATTTGGCTTATTTCGGGGGGGGGGGTTCAACCCCCAAACCCCCCCTCCCCTTTGGCTACGCCCGTGATATATATATATATATATATATATATATATATATATATATATATATATATATATAGATTATATATATATATATATATATATATATATATATATATATATATATATATATATATATATATATATATATATAGATTTATCACATTCTAAAACAATTTAATAATCTACTAACAAACTTTCACTGGAATTATTTAAGATCCGCATCCAAGATGACGCTCTCAGCTACTGGTTTTTATGGTCCAACATTCGAGATCTTTAATTATTCTTAATTTCCTTATCTCCATTATCACTACCAGACAACTTATCTCAGCTGAGAAACTTAATTGGGCATATAATGGACTTCGACACCTTTTTTTTCAGAACTAGCAGCTTTTACCTGAAAGAATCAGAGATGGATTTAGAATCCAACCTAAATTACACGGGTCAACAAATGGAAACTTTTTTGAGGTAACATTGATAAAAATAGATGTATATAAAGTATTTTGTAGCCTGAATCCGAAAATGATATGCAAATTACTGTAACATGTACAGTTTTTTTTATTACAAGGGGTTGGTGGTGGTGGGAAAAAAGGAATCGACATATTTTTACAATCTAATATTTATTTAATATAAACATTTACTGAGGCTTATGTGAATAAAACAATATATGAGATGTCATACAGCGACAAAAACTTTCACTTTTTCCTCCTGTATTCTGTAGTATCATCTCTTTTTAAAAACCCGCAGTAGTTGCGCAACATAGATGAATTCCAGCTTCCCTAGTATGTTGATTCCATCGTCCCAATGTCCTGGTGAAACCTCCCTTCTTGTTCGACGCTTACTACACCCAAATTTTCCGGAAAAATCCAAATGGGAGTGTAACAAATGCATTTTTAAGGACATACGTCACCCTAGTATTTCATAGGCTTTCAAGACTTTATCTATGAGATTTTTATAGTTTTCATCTTTCCCGTTTTCCAGAAATCCTTTCAATACACTTCCAAGCCGCCAATTCCTTTTCATTTATTTTATTAATTTTTTTCATTATTTTTCTTGAAAACGGAAATCGCCTAGAAGCTTCCTTATTTGAGGTCCAATAAATATGCTTTCTTTTAGTTTTGTATCACTGAATTGACGAATTATTTCTTTTAGGTACTTGAAATAATTACCTTCTTTGTCCGTGACTTGGACAAAGTTTTTTATTAGTCCATCTTAATTTAAAGTGGCGGGAGAAGCACCTTTTTTGAGTTAACAAAGGGGCATATTCTTTGTTTGAAGTACCAGGTTTAAAAGAAGTTCTGCCAATCTTTCTTACTGTAATGTTCTTTTATTACCCTACTATCTCATAGACACAAAAAAGCAACATTTTGTTTCAAAATACTCCTTACCTTTGTACTCCAAAATCATGTACAAATAATCTCAATATCTCCATGATGTAAAGAAGAAGCAGATACTTGAAACTGGGACATGCTAGGCCATTTCTGTAAAACGGTGTTTTAATAATTACCTAAATGAAACGCAAAAACAGAATTCTCATCAATGTTTAAAACTATTTTTGTAATCGGACTCAATATCATATTATTCAAGTTGATCTTCTGAGGTTGTTGTTCTTTAAAAACAGATATTTCTTCTTAAAATTTATACTTAAAACATTCTTCTTGTAAGAAATTCAGTAAATCAAAGTTTTCTAGATATAATGAAGTAAACATATTTTATGGCATTTCGAAAATAAGCGATACCATTTTATTCTTGTCAAACCAGACCAAAAACTCGGCTGAAAACCAAAATAGCCGACCTTAAGATAAAAGCCGGTCCTGATTTGCTTTAAACCCTTCCTTTGAATTTTATTTTCCAGCCATCTAGTTGTACGAGACGAAACTGTTTTTTTTTTATCAAGATAGATCTGCCGATCGGTATTGTGGCAGTTCTGTTTTATCTGTCCCCTAAAACTACTTACATTGTTAGGTGGTCCAAGGAAATGATAAGAAAAGATACGCTTGGAATCTATTAAGAGGTTTTTATGTGAATATTTTCAATTCTAGTGGATGGAAGAACTATCAGATTAGTTGATACTTAATTATTTTATATAAACTTTACCATCTGCCATCGAAATATCTGGAATCTTATAAGATTTTGTTAAAATAACGAGTTCATTGTTCTAGAGATGGATTTTTTTTTTTACTACTGACAGTCAATTCTAAAATCAGTCCTTATAAAAAGTGACTAATTTTGAACATTAGAAAAAATATTCCCCTTATAATTACGTCAGACTTTATAAAACAGTTTGAAATCGTATTTCAAATAATGAAAATCATACATAAGATATTGAACAACTTCTTTATGTAGATTCTGTGTTATCTGATAACAAAGTATTTTATGATTAAGAAATGTTAGTAGGTCTATTTCACATAGGTTAGATGCTAAAGCATTACCCAGACAGGATCCTTGTAAGTAGTATGTTGGTAAATTTTTCATATGATATGGGATAGTTAACTTCAAATCTAATAAATTAACTAGTGGCGGCTCGTGAGGGAGGGCGTTGGGGCGCCGCCCCACCAGCCTTTATCACAGTAAACAATTTTTAAGAGCAAAACACCAATTTTTTTTTCCATTCAGTTTCTTTCATTGAACTCATTTTCCTGATTCACCTCCTGTACAGTATTTTAATAGCACGAAAAGTAAAAAGGAGAAAGGAGAAAGCAAAAAAATTCTTCAGTAGCACTATTTTCTTCTAAGCCCTCCTACTTTAAAAACTCACGAGCCGCCACTGAAATTAACTAATTAACAATCAATTATTCAGATTAAATTCTTCTAGACTACAGGTCAATTATCCCACTAGAGCATTTGATATGGAACACCAGGCTCAATGTTTTATCATTATCATTATAAGGAGATCTAGAACAAGTGCCTTATAAAAGGTGATTTTTTTTAGTGTGGTCGAACTTATATCCCCGATAGGGTCTCTGTCACATGAACTGTGAGTTTGCGCGACTCTGTGTCAAAATTATTTAGCCTGGCAAATCACCATGGAATGTTTAACATCAGTGTTCTGTGCGCCAAGTGTGTGTGCACCTCGTGAATTTTATGGTGCACATAATCGCCCAACCAAACGATATATTCGCCGAATTATCGACAAATTCCGAACGCATTTCACACTGCTCGATGTTAAAACAAAAACAAGATAAAAAAATTTGTGTTCTAAAGATCGAAATTTATCAAATCGCTGTTACTTAAGGTCCAAATTTATCAATTCATCGCCGTTCTCGAAGTTCAATAATTATTTAATTCCGAATATGAATGGTATTAATCTAAAGAAGATGTAGTCCCAACAGGACGGTTCAAATCGATTGAATGGATTGCGGGAACAATTCGGTGAGAAAATTATTTTGAGGACCTGTTAACTGGCCACCAAACTCATATAATTTAACGCCTTTAGACTTTTTTTTTATGTAATGTTAAATATTTGCTTTATGCTGATAAACTAACAACTATTGACGCCTTGGAAGCTAACATAACTGAGACCATTGCGTACATAAGACCCCAATTGCTTGAAAAAAGAGGTTGGAAATTCGATTGACAGAAAACGCTTTGGCAGAAGTAGCCGCGGGCGACATTTGTCGGAAATTGTTTTGAAATATACCATTGAATGTTAATTCACATAAAAGAAATAGTTTCAAGGTATCTAATTTGGTTATTGTTTTATTTGAATTTCAAGTTCGAACGCACTAAAAAATCACCTCATATTTTTGGCCAGTATTTCTGATATTGGATCCGCGAAAAAAGAAGCAAGTAATTTATTGGTGATTGAGAGCAAGAAATTCTGATGATTTGTAATATAAAGATAAAACTAAAACTCAAGGGTAATAATTGCACATAAAAATTATGAGATTTAAAAAATATATATATTTACCGAAATTTCTTACACAGATTTAATAATAAAAATTACAGAAATGTTGCTGACAAATTTAAAATAGAAACTAAATATACTTAGGCCCAATATGGATTGGTAAAATCTTGACGGTTCGGCTTCCACTTTGAAGCCATTTTCAAGAGAATCTAGTTGATTTACTCCGAGGCCTCAATCTGCCTACTCCCCAGAGTTCACAACTAGAAAACAACGAGGACGGCGCGGCGCTACCTCTGTATTAATAGGTGAGGTTGTTGGTGGGGAGTTCGGTTGAGGGGTGGGGGTGAGACGGGAGGTGAACGTTTGACTGGAAGGGTTTCGGATGGGCACTTTGGAAATAAGTGGTTTCCATGTATTTGGAACTCTAAGGCCGTCGTCCCTCTTCTTTAAGCAGTCTGGACGGTTTTCGATTTCAATTGCTTCACGAATTATGCGGGGTTTGTAGGAATATATAGGTGCGATTACTTTAACCTTGTCGAAATCTATTTTGTGACCCATTTGGATACGATGTTCTGCTAAAGTCGAGGAAAGATCCGATTTTCGGACGGCGAGAGAATGATCGTATATGCGATTTTGGATACGTCTATTAGTTTGACCGATATATGACACCATGTGACTCTTGAGGAATATTATCCTTCACTGGTCTAAGGAAACTTGATATATTCTTTTCTGTTGTAAATATTGTTTCGATATTACGGCATCTGAATAGGTGGCAAATTTTATCAGTAAATCTCTTGATGTTTGGCAGAAGAAGTTTGGGGTTTTGGGACAATTCTCTAGTAGATTGGTTGGTATGACCAGTTGCCTGAAATTTATTAATATGCATTTTTATTTCACGCATGTCATAGCCGTTTGGAATTAGTACCGTTTCTAGGGAATTAAGTTCTGTTTGCCTATGTTCTCTATCCGCCAATCTTAGTGATCTCGTGAATAAAGTTTTGACTACCGAATTTAGTTGGAATGGATGATGATGTGAGCTCGCATTTAGATAACGGTTTATGTGGGTGGGTTTACGATAGACAGAATAAGAGAAGCTTTGATCTTGCCTTTTTGGTATTAGAAAGTCCAGAAAAGAGAGATCAGAATTGTTTTCAGTCTCCGTTATAAATTGGACCTGAGGATGTATACTGTTCAAATTCGAAAGGAAAAGATTTAAAGATCCTGGTCCGTGTGGCCAAATGACGAAGGTGTCATCTACATATCGGAACCAGTAAGTAGGTTTCAACAGACTGGTGTTAATGGCTTGAGTTTCAAAGTGTGCCATAAAAATATTGGCTATGACCGGAGAAAGAGGGGAGCCCATAGGAGCTCCACGAATTTGTTTAAAGAATTTATTTTTGAAGATGAAATATGTACTGGACATGTAATATGCAATAAGACTAAAAATATCCGTTAATAATAATCATATTCGTTCAGCTGTTCGAATGCCGCGGAAGCATCATTGGTTGTCCCTTCCACTCTCACCTCATTAGTTGTCCTACACTTCATTTTTCTCTCCATGGCTTTCAAATAAATTGTATTTTTACCGATCCATCTTCTGACATTCACGCTATGTGACCGCCGGTAACCTACATTGAACAGATTACAGTTGTCATCGTTTCAATGATATCAAAAACCTGGTTGTAGCCTACAAATACCACATGGTTCTCGATATTATATTCTAGACCCTGTTCAATTCTGTTACTCCGTATTTGAATGAATTTTTCATATTGTACCCTTTTCTGCATCCAGCTTGTTATGGAACTTGCTATTAGTATAGTTTGTCCATTATTCTGTTTAGAATTTTTTTCTATATTAGTTTATATATTTTAAGTTAACTTATGGACTAAATTTTCTAATTTTAATTTGTCTATATTTATTATTACTAACCACGACATTATTTAAATTATCTGATATTTTTAGCTCTAGACAGTTGTTAAAAATGACCTTTGGGTTTCTCAGTAGATCATCGTCGACTTCATTTATAAATTCCATATTCTGCCCATTTGTTCATTAAAAATTATTTTTCCATACATAAAGACGTACACAATATAGAAATGTGAAGGAATAACTAAAATATTCTTTAAATCAGCTTAATTGTGGTTTGAAAAATTAGGACTAGTGATTTTAACTTTAACATTAAACGACAATAACGTTTAAGTTTTCGTTTCGTTTTTGCAACAAAATAAACCAGATTTATGCTGAAACGAATGGAATAACTAAGATCTTTAAATCATCTTATACTTTTAAACGTTATCTGAAGAAAAACACCAATCTTCTCGCAACATAATGATCCAAACAACTTCCGTTACCTTTCGAAAATAATGCGAAACTCCCTCAATGACAACTCATGCTATTTGATTCAAACCAAACCAGACCGATAATATGATTGAAATATAAAAAATCGCCGTTTCAACTTGAACTTTGTAAATAGAAATAAAAGTTGAAAGCCGGTCGTGATTTATTTTATCTCCTTCCTTCGACTTTTGTTTTGCGACCATCCAGTTGTGCGGAGACGAAACTTTTATGTCAAGATGGATCTGTCGATTGCAATTGCGGTAGTTGTGTTTCGCCTGTATTAAAAATAATTTGCATTGTTAGATAGTCCCAAGGAAATAATAAGGAAAGATACTTTAGGAACTTCGAATTTAATAAGAGGTTTTATGTGAATAAATTCATTAGTACTTTATTTAAATATGCAGTTGTGGTCAAATAACCAGAGTATGAATGCTGAAATTATTACAGAATTATTATAATATTATTAGCGTTGCGTAACGTGTCCTTGTATAAAAAATATTGATAAAACAAAACATTATCCTAGTAGTACAAAAGTTACTACAACTATCAAACAATATGTGCTTTTTTTCTGGTCAAAAAAATAAGAGTATATCAATTATAGTCTTAAATTGTGAAACCTAATGCTTATTAACAAACTTAATAAATATAAAATATTTCTATTTAGTAGAATATCCTTTTTGTTTAACCACAGCTGAGCATCTCCTCGGAATAGAGTCTATTAACATCTGACAAATTTCAACCGGTATAGAATATCAAGTTTTATTGACTTCTTGCCACAAGATATTTTTGTTTGATGATTTTTTATTAGCAATGCCCTTTTTCAATGTTGGCAAAGATTTTCTATTGGATTTAAATAAGGAGATTGCGACGGCCAGGGCAACATTTTAATCTTATTTACGAGAAACCATCGTTTCACTACTTTCGCGATATGTTTCAGATCGTTATCCTGCTGGTAGATCCACTTTAGAGGCATATTCATTTCGGCATAAGGAAGCATAATTTTTTCTAACATTGCCATGTAGGTTTCTTTGGTCATGGTATTTTTGATCCAATATAGTGGACCTACACCATTAGAGAAAAAGCAACCCACAGTTTACTTACAGTTTAATATTTCCTTCTCCATGCTTTACTGTTCCTAATGTATTTCGCGGATTTAGTTCTTCATTCTTATATCGCCTAACGTACCGTTTCCCATCTGATCCAAAGAGATTTATTTTTGTTTCATCACTAAATAAAATATTTTTCCAATTACGGCTGTAGTTTTCGTTTAACTTAAATCTGGTAAAACTTAATCTATGCTGAATATTTTTTTTTTACTTAAATGTTGTACCTTTTTTGCAACTCTTCCATGAAGATCCATCTCTACCAATCGTCTTCGAATTGCCCGTGTACTGATTTGTACAAGTAGAAAATGGGTATTTCCGCGCATCACGTACAATACATTTATCCAATCTTTTGCTTGTTCTTCTTGGGTGACCTCTGGTTTCTGCTAATATCTTTATTAATTTTTGCTCCTTTAAAACTTTAGCAATAACGCATTCAGGTCGCTTTAGTACAGAGATGAGAAATAAATTTATAGGTTTTGTTTTGACTCCGTAACTGCAATATTAGATCACTTCAGGAGTGCAATACTTTTCGCGACCCATAGTAACATTTAAAACTGTATGGATACATGGATAAGGTATACCAAAGGTATTAAAATATTTTTGATAGCATTGAACGAATAGCAAACAATTTAAAAGCTATTCTTTGTCACCTAAAGTTTTTATTATCGTCAAGAAATATTAACCTTTTATTATTATAATTACCTTATATTAATGATACATTAAATAATGGTATTTTTCGGTGATACTTCACACTGTTATCATTTTGACCACAACTGTATATTATATAATTAATACATGTATATTCAATCCTCTGAGATTAGATTTACAAGAAATGGAGTAAATAATTTCCTCAACAGCCATGTTTGGGCAGTAAAAAATCTGCATGCTGTAAGAAGAACCCATTTTCAGCATAGATTTTCAGTAAATGTTTGAGCTGGCGTAGTAATTGGCATGCTTATTGGGCCTTTCTTTCTTCCCAGTCGATTGACAGGTAAAAATTATTTAAACTTTCTTCAAAACAATCTGCCACAATTTTTCTAAGAAGTTCCTTTAAATGTTAGACAGAATATGTGGTTTCTACATGATAGAGCTCCGCCATATTTTAGACGAGAAGTTAACGAACATTTAAATAATGAATTTCCTAACAGATGGATAGAACACAATGGCCTCATTTCTTGGCCTGCGCGCTACCTAATTTTTTAAAAGTTCTGACCAATTTTCCGCTTAACGAATTGCATTTTGGATACATATTTTAAGAAAAATAGCTCTAAATATTCGAGTAGCTAGAGTATATTATCGTGCATTAACTTGCAACGGTTGAAATAAAGGAACTGATTTATGCGAATGATCTGGTGTTGCTGGGGGAAACAGAAGCCCAATTGCAGAAGAAATTCACAAGAAATGGTCTAAGAATAAATGTAGATAAGACAGATGGTGGTTTCAGAATGCTTGGAGGATCTTCATATAAAGCTGAACAACATATGTATGAAGCAGATTGATAAAATGAAATATCTAGAGGTCATCTTGGAGCAGAAGGGAAATGGAGAATGCGATTTAACAAACAGAACTAAATAGTGCGACTAAAGCTTGTTATGCAATGTACAAACCTTTTTTCTGTAGAAGAAAAATCACTAAGGAGAATAAAGTTAAAGTTTATAGCTCGGTGATAGTGCCTATAGTGACTAACGGTAGTGAATCATGAATGATGTCTTACATCAACAGCAAAACGCAAAACTACAACTATTCGTGATGAGAGTGTTATGAAGGATTGAAGGTGTTTGGGCACCTCGTGCGGATGTCAGACGTGCAAGTGGTGAAGAGAGTGTGGGGCCATGGGTGTGTATGGAGGAAGGTAGAGACGAAGACCGAGGAAAACTTAGTACAAGTCGATCGCTGAAAGCCTGGCGAGGCAGGGAATTGATTGAGACGGAGCAATGGTGATAGCCAGAGACAGAATTGGAGAAGATTCCACTCCCCTTGATCCAAGGAAACAAAAAATAGCTTGGGAGACTGGACTCCACATCTACAAGGTGGTTGGGACATCGTTGCCACGTTGTATTTGGCCAGTGTCTCGCCTACAATTAGCGACGTGTGACTAGGCGCTGATTCAAGGGAGGTTGATGGAAAACCTAAACCTCTACACCCACTAAGGTAGAAGAAGTGAAGATTTAGAGAGAGAGAAGAAAGAGTTTTAAGGAAAGTTTTTATTCAAAATGATGTGAATGATCGTTGGGCAAATTTGCGACAGTTATTTCCATTACATCCTGTATATACAGAAAAAAGGGCTTTATTTGAAGGCAGTGTATACTTCCAGATACAAACGATTAACTATAACTAACAATGACGATGAAATCTGTAAGAGTGGAGAAATTAGATGTACTTATGTAAGATAAGATAGTAAGCTAAACCTCCTCTGAAGTATGGGTTACGAGATATTTGCAATTTGAATAAAAAAATGTTTCTATCTTCTCATGGAATACCGAAAATGATGTATTGTGTTAAATTATATTATCTAATTACACTGAAAAAAAAAATAGATTTGCTTTGAAAAAAAAATCAATTGGCATCTGAACAAAAAAAACTATATTCAGAAATTACTCAAATGTTTTGATTGTTAGCGTTGGTAACTAACTAGCTACTTTCCAATTATGACTTAACACCACTGAATATAAAAAATGAGTACCATCTAACACCTAAAAGAGTACCCCTTGTATAACACCAACAAGAATACTTTGTTCATGATCCATATTTAATGTGTAAATGACGTTACAATTAGAATGGAGTGGGAATTCGTTTGATGGTTCCATAACACAAAGACAAAGCAACTTATTTCCATTATAGTCCATTAAGGATGTTTTCGATTTAGTTGGTTTCACTGGAAACTCAATGAAATATGGCGTCTTCCACTAAAATTCCATTTTGCTAGTCTTAATTGTAATGTAGTATACAGGACGTATAAAAATTATATCCTTTTAATATATTTATTCAGAAATAGATAGTGATTATATCTCTTCATGATCGACCTACATTTTCAGAATTATAGAAAAATAACCTTTCGGTGATGATGCCAGGTTTAATAAACATTTTTATTTCTTACCCAGCTTTTTTGCTTGAGATAATTTATTTGTATTTTCCATCTATCGTTATGAAAAAACATTATTTAGCAGTTTCAAAAATAATTAGTTGTATATGAGGCTATCAGTGCAAAACCAAAAAAATACCAAAATAACAATTTTTGATGCATTCAAAGCACTCGAGCGACGTTCAGCATAATTACAAATTGTTTTTAAAGATATCCAATAGATAGTGGCACATTAGCCTATCCAAAACAGGCTCCAAATTAAAAACAAATTCATACATCTCAATTAGATAGGCGGGTGGGTTAGGCCACTCTTGCTCTAATGGCCTCATATAAATATAATAAATATATTGCTCTAGTATATTTGATGAGGATATATATACAGGCTGTCCACTAATTAATGGTATACAGCAACACTGAAAATTTTTTTAGTAAAAATAATGTGATTTAACCCAATTTACCTTAGTCCAAAAGTTAATAATAACCAAGATACAGCCTGTTAAAGTTATAATTTTATTTTCAATGTTCGTCAATAAATGTCTTAAAAAGTATCTTTTTTGCATGAAATTTGCTAGTGAGGGGTTTTTTTTAATATAAGAAATTTAAATATCTCGAAAATTTTTATGTAGATTGTAGAAGGTCCTGTCTCAGACACTTTTCTACGTTTGAAAGGTAAGAACTTTTTTACGCTTTAGTGTATTTGCATTTTTAATAAAAATATTATTTTGTCCACCTTTTTGACGTAAAAAAGGTATACCTTGCAAATGTCACCTCGAGTTACCATTTTCTAGATATCTGCGTTTAAATTGTTCATTGCACCATTTTAAATTGGGCTTTTGAAACATAAAATGTGTGTTTCCTTTCCCTTTTTTGCGTTAGTTCTAGAGGAAACTTATCTAAATATTTGGGTAAATGAGTTTGAAAAAAATTAAGATATAATTTGCGGTTTAAATTAGATGGTAATTCGAATGGACCATTGGGTTATTACATAATCACCATAATCATTACATAATCACCAATAAGACCACATCAAACATTAATTTAAAATTCGTATTGGAAATGATGTTCAGATACTAATAAGTGTGAATTTTCTAAACCTCTCGCGTGTTTATTTCAAAAATAGAATACACCTCTACGTGTAAACGTTGCTTCGTATGTAAACATTTTTTTGTACATGATAAGGGTAGAGTAAAAGCGCTTTAGTGTTCTATATACAATCTATTGGAAAACTCCAACTTGTCGCGCTACACTTGGAGTACTTCTGGTAGAATCCTCTTCAACAAGATGTAAAATTGGTTCTTCGACTTTAGGACCGATTTCGCTCTGCGGTCCATATTCTTGAAATTTTGAAATCACACTACCTCTATCCAAAAGTCTTTTAGAAACTTGGACAAATATTTACTGAGGCGGCCTTTCGGGATATCGTGACCTGAAAATACGCCTCGTTCCTTCAGAATTTTGTAGAGGTTCTCCGTAAATAAGAAACATCGTGATATTCGCATATAGAATATATTTTGTGCATTTAACCTAAATGCACGCACTGAAACACTGAATCAATTTTGTCGCAATGAAATAACAATCTTTGTCGTGGCGATTTTGCGACGTTGCTACATCATTCAGGACTGATTCCTAATTAAAAGAAAACTGGTCTAACAATATTCATTAGTTTATTTGTATGTTTTTCACATATTTGCTTCAAATGTTAATTTTTATCACAGCTTTTCGATTGGTGATAAATTTTGCAACTTTTTTTTCGCTGAAACCCTTAGGTATTTGACTCTTGTTGTAAGGAACTGTTGTATAGTGCGTTTCAAGATATATCTTTGACCGATTGGCTGCATATAAACTCTTAACAACCCCTGAGGTTACGAAACCCGGCAAAGTTGCAAGAAACGTAAACAGAGCCGGGCCTAATAAAATAACAGCTAAAAAGATAAAATTAGTTTTATACCTGGTTTAGTAGTTTCGAAATATTTTAGTTTAGTTTACATTATTTTCTTAAATAGAACAGTTCTATATATATATATATATATATATATATATATATATATATATATATATATATATATATATATATAACAATTAAAGCCAAAAAAGTTCGTAGTGATTTTGGTAAAAGCAAATGTGTTGACGAAAGCAACAAAGACTTAATTCGAAGCCAAATTTATGCTATGTATGCAGCGCAAACTGTGCCTACATTACATTCATTGCAATAGCAGCTAAGGAAAGATGAAACCAACATTCTTTCTAGCAGAACTAGCCTCCGGAGAATATTATCTTAAATGAGTTTTGCATATCGGACCATTAATAAAAGACAAATATTAATGGAATCATAACGATAGCGACGATGGCGGTTTGACTAGTTAAACTCTATAAAAAAAATACAGATAAGAAAATCATCCCATTATCTACCTTGATGAAACATGATTCGATACACATGAGACGCCAGCAAAAGGATGGGTAGATACATCAAGAAAATGCAAAACCAAAGCCCCGGCGAACAAGGGAAAAAGGATTACAATTTTGCATGCTGGTTCCGAGGATGGATGGGTTCCAAATTGTTTACGGTTGTCCTCCAAAAATATTAAACATTAACCTTTGGACTACCATGACGACTTTTTGAAGTTTGGTTTATAAACGGCTTCTTGCCCAATGTGCCTAAGGAAAGCGTAATTGTAATGGACAATGGTAGTTATCATAACCGCCAAAAAAATAATTCCTAACACAAATAACACTAAATTGGAAATTCAAAAGTATATGTTAAAAAACGATATATACTTCGAAAATACATATACTAGAAATATCAAAGACATTTAATATTAAAAAGGAATATGCATGTGATACCATTGCTGCTGATATGGGACATACGGTTTTAAGCCTTCCCCCATATTACTGTATTTTTAATCCAATTGAGCACATGTGGTATCAGGTAAAATCCAATGTTAGAGCAGAAAACATTTCTCCAACTCTAAGTGCAAGTGCTGAAATATTAATTAGGAAGGTTGTAAATAGTATTCCCAAAGAAAGTTGGATACATTCGATTAACCATATTATTAAAATAGAAGATTCCTATGTATCATTTACTAATAATATGGAACCCCTTATTATTAATGTAGATCAAAGTGACAGTGAGAACGAAACCGAATTAAATTTAAGTTATAATTTTTTTTACAAATTGATTAATTTATTTATTTGTATACTTATTTTAACTGTACTAATAAATTCAAAATACACAAACCAATAAACAATGTTTTAGTCATACATAATGATAATAATAGTTTAACAATATTTTATTTTTCCCAAAATTATTCAGAAGTTAAACCACTTAAGAAACTAGAAATATTTTTATTGAGATTTATTGGGGCAATTAACATTTTGCGAAGAGCAACGAAATATCTTGAAACGAACTATAAGAATCGTTGGTTAAATTTACGAAAGTACTTTTTCTTACACCCCGTAAATCATATTGATATAAAAACCCTTGTGATTAATGCGACCATAAAGTTATAGCCGTATGAACGTTTTGTAAGCACATTAATATGTTGAAGACACTGTACATGATATGGTTAAGGTATTAAATTAGGATCTGTTTGTTTACCAATATTTCAATATCGATACGCTATTGGTATATTGCCAAAATATCCCACCAACAATAACTCATACCGAAATTATGGTAATTTCTCGTTAAGGTTATTGATTAGTGGCCACTTAAAACGTTGTAACAATGATAACAATATGCACATTAATTTTAAACTGGCGCTGTATAGAAAGTCCGACGACTTTCCATAAATCACCGTCGACCTGTGTGTGTTCTCTTTAGTGTCCGTAAAGAATCATCCGCAATTAAGTTCGTAAATGGCAAACGCATTCCTGACAACAATAAAAACAAAACAAATGGACAAAACGGCAGTTTCGTTTCACTGCCAGTAACTCTTTTATGATTCACTTTTTCATATAATATTTTTTAAGACTTTGAAGATTCCTCATATTGTAAATCATCAGTTTTAATTATGTATTTATTTATTGATGAACACCACAAAATAGAAGTGCAAGTACTATTATGACTAAAACGTAAGGGTATGTTTGTTTCAATTTTTTTTTAAGTTAGTATGACTGTCCTTGAAATCGTATAGACCTTTCACGTCATTTCGCATTATTAAGTTAAAAATTATGGCATCTTTTGTAATAATTTTAAAAAAATTGTTGCCACTTTTTCAAATGAAAAAATTTATCGAGCAAAACATACGCATTGAATTTTATTTAAAAAAGTAATGTGTTGTGCCGTTGCATTAAAAATTGTAATAAAGTGCCGAGAGGCGATGAAGTTATGTCCAAAACTGCTTTCAAGGACTTTACTGATAGTAGAGAAGCAGTTGAAAGTGAACCTTGATAAATATTACCAAAATCAATGATCGTATACTGAGTAATCGCGGATTAAATTACAGAGACATTATAGAAATTACTGAAATCTCTTGGGTTAATTCAATCAATTTTAAAGAACAATTTAATCTTAATCTGATTTTTTATGATAAACATTGTCATGTTGAAGTTTCTGACAAGATACTTTCTTTCAATGATGACATTATAAAATATATAATTACTGGTAATGGAGACATAGATTTATGGTTGTCATAGAAACAGTTCAACATTCAAGCAACGAACCAAAGCAGAAAAAAACACGTCAAAATCGGTCATGTTTGTTTTCTCAAACTTCGATTACCGAGATATTATTCACTAAAAATTCCTTCCAACTTGTCAAATAGTTACAGAGTAAAAATAGTCACACAGTAAACGTCATCTATATATTTTTTGGTAGTATGTCACTGTCATTAAAAACTAATTGTCAATGTAAGTATCATTGACATACACAAAAAATATATTTACTTCCTATCTTTACATTATATAAAGAAATTAACATAACTTATTTTTTACATTCGTTTTGAAAACCGGAGGAGAATACTTCCAAAACCTTAAGTTCAAAAGCTTGTATTTATTTTAGAACATTTGTATATCTTTAAAATTTTGTTCGTTAGGCAAATTTATTACAAAAAGAATCACTGAGAAATTTGTTTCCGTTTGGTTTTTTGTTTTTACCCAGTGATTCTTTATTTACATAAGAACAGATATTTTAAAAAAGTAAAAGTAAAGTGTTTGGGTTAGAGGCGCATCAGCAACTAGGCTATTTAGCGACTGGACCTACAGCTTAACGTGGGTTCCGAACCACGGTCATCAGCTTCCGACAAACCCAGGCCAGCACCCCCCTCGGGCTATAAACCCTTGGTTATGTGCCTACCCATAAGTCTATCAGGAAACCTACCGACTGGCGAGTGACCAACGTAGAACACTTCTCAGAAGGCATCCGGCCTTACCCAGCCTTTAACTGGCGTGACTGAGGGGTAATTCGTAGTCGGATTTTACACTCTTGCCTAGAAACAATCACAAACATTTAGGAAAGATAAACGGACAGAAGAAAGAACAATAACCATCCGAGCGCTGGAATCGAACCAGCTATGGCTCCAGCGCGGATTCGGCAAAGCAGGCGCTCTTACCGCCGCACCAACGCGACCGGCAGAGAGAGAGATATATATATATTTTAACATTTTTTGAGTTTTAGATCGTGGCGAAAAACCAAAAAAAAAAAAATAAAATAAAAACATAGATTGTCTCTTAATACGTGGGCTGATATTATCGGAGATCGTCTCCTAAGTCCATTTATTTTTTTTTTGAAAATAGAGTTAATGGTGATAGTTTTCTCAATTTTTTGCAAAATAATTTTGAAGAGTGAATTGAAGGATTGCCTTTGACTGTAGCGAGACGAAAATATTACAGCTAGATGGAGCTCCTTCACATTTTAACATACAATACACAGGTGAGACAATATTTGGACACAAATTGTGAAAATAAATGGATTGGTAAGGGAGGTCCTGTACCGCGACCAGCTAGATACCTGGATTTAACAAAACTGGATTTTTCTTATGAGGTTTTGTTAAAGAACAAGCTTATCAAATTCCACCCACCACAACACAGGACACAAATTAGAATAACAAATGTGTTTATGGATATCAATGTGGCAGTGCTCATTACAGTCAATAATTCTTTTAAACCTAGGCTTAGAATTTGTATTGCACAAAATGATAGACATATTGAACATTTAATTAAATGATTGTAGTGACTTCTTCTTTATAAATGGTTGTACTTAAACTGTCTTACTAAAAACTAAATATTTATGACGTTTTGTTTACTATAACAGTAAGTTTTTTGGTATCCTTGATGATAAATAATATGATATGATTATTATATGATTGATAAAACAGGGATATGATTGATAAAACAGCTGTAAAACCTTAGTTTTAAAGTAGTGTTTGAGAATGTAAAATCGTTTTACGAAACTATAATCATACAAATTTAAAAATAAAAGTGATAGATAACAAAGTATAAAATTGTTTTATTCATTTTTATCATATCATTTCTGAAATTAATGGTCTATTTGTTTTTTTTTATACAAATCACTTTATATTTCTTTTTTTATATTGTTTTTCACAATCTAAAATGTGTATGTTATTAAAATTAAAATTGTGGTCATTGTCTATGGCATGTTTTGAATTGTATTAATACAATTGACCGAAAATCCCAATAGCAACGAAAAAATTTACATTTTAACCTAATATGTGTAAAAGCATATCTAGCAACTATTAATTGATTATTACGTAGCGAATAAACTATAAATAAACTAATGAACAACGTTAAAAAAAATCATTAAAAAAACCTCATACATTAGCCAATATCGATCGGCAATATCAAAGTCGCAACCGATATTATTTCAATATTGCGACAAAAATTATTTCACTGTTGGTCAGTAAATACATTTCAGTTCGATTGAAAACCAAAAATATATTCTATACACAAATATATGCTTCGTATTTACGGAAAAAACTCTTCAAAATTCTGAAGGGGTTAAACGTCTTTACCTCCAACGATATCCAGAAAGACCACTTCCAGCTCGGCAAACCTTTGTGCAAATTTCTCATAAACCTAGCCAACCTTAATGTTCGGAAGCTTGGATTCTAAATAGGACAGTTGAAAACATGATTAAAGTGAGGCAAAGAAAAATATTACGGAACGATATACTAGAAAAGCAAGACAGCAATAGGATTGGAGAGATACAAATAAAAAATAGAGAAAGAATGAGAAAATATATAAGCACTTGGGAGAGCCAATAATAAGTGATGTCTAAAGTCTAAATATCTACAATCGGCAAATTAATTACAATAGGCGATAATAAGTATAGAAAGACTAGTTAAGAATAGTGGATGGAAAAAATCGAGGAAGAAAAATACAGATAGACTTGAAATGAAAGATCCGATCAGGGAAGATATGGAGGGAAGAAAGATAACGGAATGTGTCGAAGGGCCAAAGATAGAAGCACTTGAAAAAATTACAAAGCTATGATCTGGCAAGAGCTAAAAAAGATATAGTTTACAATGTAGAAAATTTCAACAAATGGAAGTCCCTTGACAAATGTATTTACCTTTTGTCAATTAATGTAGAACAAAACAAAAAAAGAACGGAAAATAAAAAATCGGTTTTAAGTGAATTAAAACTCCCTTTCGACATATACTCATAATAACCACATTGTTTCCAGCAAATTGCTACCGTGTTTGCGAATACACAAAAGTATTCTCCGGCGATTATTTATGGAGCCATTTCATATTTATAAACCGAAAATATCAAAATGAGAGAAGTATGTTCGAAAATAACATACAAAAATATAAAAACTGTTTTAGGGGCTCCATTATACAAATTAACATATTCCAAAACGATAAAGAAAATATTATATAATAATTATACAGTTACTTCAAAAATATATTTAACACGTTACTGATGACCTAAATTGGATACCGGATTAGAATTTCGAGACATTCTTTTTGGTTTCCAGTAACTTTGGAACTTTGACAGTTAAAACATCTGAATATTCTGAGTAGAACGTATGGAACGCTATACGAAAGAACACTAATAAGAGGAGGAGAGGAGAAACACATAATCTCCAATTATTGTCATTAACATAAGGGTTCTGATGTTTGTGGATACAAAATTCCTATTCATGTCCTACAATACGCTCATTCACACCAGCGATAACACAAATGTAGATAAATTGTCAGATTGAGCTCCTCAAATATGTTCCTGAAATAATCACCAGAAGCTAAATCTGGAGAATAGAAAGGCTACTCAAATAATTTTAAACCCTCATTTTGGATGGTTGTTATTGAAACGCAAATTCTAAGACCTAAGTATTGTCACGATGAAACAAAGTTAGCTCGTTTTTTCTTGTTGTATCTTTCTGTTTTCTTTTCTGTTCTCTTTTATTATCCTTTTACAGGGTGTTTAATGTCGCTTCTATTAATATTTCTATCATTTGTTCCCAAGGTATCGATGGTAATTTCTTCATCATTAGTGATTTGTTTTGCATCGTAAGTTGTTATTTCTCGTATATATTTCTTTACTGCTGTTTCTTCCTTTGGCATTCTATATCATATTAGAAATACAGTTTTTGTTGACTTTCTCTTCCCCCTTCTATCTCAATGTTTTGGAACTTTGTCTAAACTTATCTATATCTATATCTTTGTCTATATCCATAGACATACACATATGCATATACATATACATATACATATACATATACATATACATATACATATACATATATATATATATATATATATATATATATATATATATATATATATATATATATATATATATATAGATATATATATATATATATATATATATATATATATATATATATATATATATATATATATATATATATACATATACATATACAAATACAAATACATATACACATACATATACATATACACATACATATACATACACATACATATACATATACACATACATATACACATATACATATACATATACATATACATATACATATACATATACATATACATATACATATACATATACATATACACATGCATATACACATACATATACATATACATATTCATATACATCTACATATACACATACACATACATATACACATACATATACATACACATATACAAATATGTAGATATCCACTTCCACACTTCCAAAAGTTTCTACAGAAAGGGTGTGGCATTATCCGAAGAGTAAAGAAATTGAAATGAATGTGTGCAGCCCATATAGCGAAGCGATATGATGACTAGTGAACCAAAGAGTGGATACCGTAGATGATCAAAACACTGTCAAAAGCATCTGCATATAGACCAGCTGCTTAATATACCTGACGAAAATGATACCAAAAAAGAGATACAACAGGTAGAACCACCTACAATGAGTGTACATTGTCGGTGTACAGTACAAGTCGTGAGACACGATCAAAAGATTAAAAACAACAGATCCCCTGGAAGCGATGGATTACCAGCTGAAATGTTTTTCATAAAATGAATGTCAAATATGTCATGAATGTCATGAAATGAATGTCAATGTGAAATGCATGTCATTTACGAGGGAGATAATCTGACACATCAAGTGCATAAACTTCTAACTGGAGTATGAGGAAATTGTTAGTCCACTTACAGAGGCATCACATTGGCTAACATTGCCCATAAGATCATAGCTAATATCATATATAAATAATTAAGCCGGCATACTGTAGATCTCATACACCCCCATCGCAGATCAAGTGTTCGTCCTTCGACAGATATAAGAGAAAACCAACGAAAAGAATATTGACACCTACCGACAATATCGACTTTAAAGCTCCACACGACGGCATAATTAGAACAAGACCCTATAAAGTGATGACGGAACTCACGATATCTAACTCAAGATATCTACTAGTAGTTTACGGGTGAGAGTGAGTTTGCGTGCCTCCTGTTCAAAATTGCCTTAAAAAATGTTGTTAGAGATTCTGAATTCGATAATAAAAGCACGATATTTTATAAATCCACCCAAACTATGGCAAATGATGATGAAGATCTTACCATACGCACACTTTGAGCACCAGAGATATTTCTGGAATGTTTCGCGCTTGCTCATATAGGGTTCATATGAGCAAGCAGGAGAAAAACAAAGTTTATGACATCACAGCTAAGAATGCTACAACTATCGCATATAGCATCAAATTCGATTTAGAGGTGGTGAACAATTTTACTAGTCACTTCCACAAATAATACAAGCGAAAAGAAAAATTCTTCTTTTCACTTCAACTTTTTAAGTAACCTACGTATTTACTGATTAATATATAAAAATTAACGTTACTACCTGTAACAGAAAATGTCTGACCTAAAATTCCAAATCTAAATAAAAGCACATAAGACAACACCCGCTCTCAAAACTCAGATTTAATTCCTTTTAATGATGTCTATACTTAAACCATTTTAACAGAACGCCTCGAGCTTCATTATTCTCCACCCAAAACAGATCCGAAAATAGATCTTGTAATCCGATTTGAAATAGTTTTAATCGTTGAAACATCTCTCAATTCTCGAAACAACACCGGAACGCATAGATGTCCTTAGAAAGAAAAGAACCATTCTCACGAGTGAAAGAATGCTCAACGGCTTATACGGTAATGGATTTTTAAAGTATGTGATGCACTTTGAAAGGATTATATGGGGGTTGCACAAATACGAAGGTCGTTCGAAAGGTTCTCGGTATGATATAGAGATAGCGCATGTGTGACCAAATTACCATGATAACTATCAACTATAGTTCGTCAAATGTGGCGTGTTGTGATGATTTAGAGGTAAAGCAAGCACGTTTTAAAATTTTATTAAAAATTGATAATAATCAAGTTTAAGCTATTACATACATTGTTTTGATGATGGTTAAATTCTTTGTTTTCAAAAGAATTAGATTCTACCTTAAACGATTCTTTCTTATCGTTTTTAACGATAAATATTGCTGAATTTAAGCGATCATTTTCTTTATCATCGCCTTCTTCACTCCAACTCCCCGTGGTAATTTTAGCATTCATTTTTTCTTTCACTGTATTGGAGTCCAGTGCCATACCTTTGAGAGCCACCTTTCCGTGCTATATATATATATATATATATATATATATATATATATATATATATATATATATATATATATATATATATATATATATATATATATATATATATATATATATATGCCCACAAGGTAGCGTAACGGAACCGTGGAGGGAAATATTACAGAAATTTTTCACCCTTTCTCCACGTGGTGCCACCGATCGCGTTCGCCGAACTGTAAACCATGCGACGTCACGTGTCTCTCGGGACCGGTTTCTAGCTTTTCAGCCGTCATCAGCCGAGCTCTAGACGAACGCAAGGAAAGCAGTTCGGAGAAACGATCGGGGCCAGACCAGATTAACTGGCCGACACGTGACGTCGCATGGTTGACAGTTCGACGAAGGCGATCGGTGGCACCACGTGGAGAAAGAGTGAAAGATTTCTGTAATATTTCCCTCCACGGTTCCGTTACGCTACCTTGTGGGCATACCTGGTACTATACCCGAGGTTCCAGGCAGAATGTTACGAGCGGTCCTGACTGCTACGAGCATTCGCCGTATGATGGCGTGAGTTGTGTGCGATCACGACCCGTCATTAAAACGGCCAGTTAATCTGGTCTGTCTCCGATCGTTTCTCCGAACTGCTTCCCTTGCGTTCGTCTAGAGCTCGGCTGATGACGGCTGAAAGGCTAGAAACCGGTCCCGACAGACACGTGACGTCGCATGATTGACAGTTCGGCGAAGGCTATCGGTGGCACCACGTGGAGAAAGGGTAAAAGATTTCTGTAATATTTCCCTCCACGGTTCCGTTACGCTACCTTGTGGGCATACCTGGTACTATACCCGAGGTTCCAGGCAGAATGTTACGAGCGGTCCTGACTGCTACGAGCATTCGCCGTATGATGGCGTGAGTTGTGTGCGATCACGACCCGTCATTAAAACGGCCAGTTAATCTGGTCTGGCCCCGGTCGTTTCTCTGAACTGCTTTCCTTGCGTTCGTCTAGAGCTCGGCTGATGACGGCTGAAAGGCTAGAAACCGGTCCCGAGAGACACGTGACGTCGCATGGTTGACAGTTCGGCGAAGGCGATCGGTGGCACCACGTGGAGAAAGGGTGAAAGGTTTCTGTAATATATATATATATATTATATAATTATAATATTAGCCGTGGTATATAAAGCGTCAGCCTAACGATACGGCAGTTCGCGTGGATCGGATCCGATTGCCGTACTAATTAAGGAATTTTTCTACAATACTTGTAAATGTTTCTAAGTAAAAGTGTAAAATCTGAGAAGGAATCACCCCTTAGTTACACCAGTTCGAGGCTGAGTAAGGCCGGATGCCGTCTGAGAGGTTTACGTTAGTCACTCGAAAGTTGGTAGGCTTCTCGAAAAGCTTATGGTTTTCAGTAGCCGATGATTGATGATCGTGGTTCCGGAACTCACGTTAAGCTATAGGTCCAGTCGCTAAATAGCCTTCTCAGTTGCTGATGCGCCTCTAACCCTAAAACTTTACTTTATATAATATAATTATTTGCTAAAGTGTATGTTTGAGTTCTTTGTATTGAACACCCGTAATATGTTAATATAAGACTAGATTATCTCTGCAAATTAAATAATTTGTAGTGACATTTTTTTTTAATTTAATAAGATACATGTGCAATCGATACATTCATACATACAAACATACACTAGCTGTACCCGCCCGTTTCGCTGGGCATTTAAAATTAATATTATTATTTATTGTCATTATTACAGTTTCTTTAATAAAAACATTTTTAACTTCCCCTTCCCGTCTTAAAAATCAAGCTTACATATAGTGCCCTCAAATATAGTATTTAATCTTCCTGACATTTAATCTTTGTCGTCTATCTCATCTTCTTCGATGATAGTTTCGATTGGCCGCAAATCGTTCATGAGCCCCATGTACTTATTTAGTTAAAACGACGACATCTTCATTGCACCGAATGATGTCATTTGGAAAGCATTGTTGTAAGGTCTGATATATTTTAAAAATGCATTTGATTTTACATGTGTTCCAGGGAGTAGCGATTTTAATAGCTCTGGCAGTTGTCGCAAAGGTTCTAGTTTTATTTTGCCAGCTGAACAGCATAAATCTTCACATTCACCAATCCATTTTAATGCTTTACAATAACCACAAATTTTTGTCATTGAACTTAATTTTGATTCTTGTTTATAATGAACTGTAGGATCATACGAAAAACCACAATTTATTTTTACTTTCCAACAAATTTTTAATTTCATACGTCGTAAATCTTCTTTCCTTTTTTGTTCTTTTTGTAATCTATTTTCCGTTTCATCTTAACTTTCACATGCACGGTTAGCTTTCATATACTTTGATTTAGGCGTTACCAAATTTAATTTGGACTTTCGTTTTTTAGGCATTTATGACTACAACAAATAATTGGAAATAATTAAAAACTATCTTGAGATTGACAGCCGAAAATTCAATATAAAAAGTTGAAATAAATATCTTACTAATTTAATGCTGGGAAACTAATTTTTCGTTTTAATCTAATTATTCCACGCTTCCTTCTTTTGTTCTTTTTCTTTTTTAATTAATAAATATAATCATATACATATATAAATATAAACATATACATATAGATATATATGTTTTTAATATATTTTTGAATCTGTCAATTGACATTTGGTAAAAATTTGTTTAGGTTAGAAAAAAACAAAGTTTCAATGCTACAGAAAAATATTAATTTAATAGTTTAATTAATAATTAATTTATTAAAATTAATAATAATAGTAGTTAATGTACATGATAATGATAATAATCAATAATAAGTTGATAAAAGCTGAAATTTTAAATTTAGCGTTTTTGATCATTAGCGCCCTCACAACCACTTTAGGAGTTTGAACTCCGTTGCAGACGTTCTTAATTAGTCTTAATATAGCCCAAGAAAGAAAAAATTCATTTCAAATTCAAAATTAATAATAAGTTTATAAAAGCTATAAAATCAGATAATTATCGATTCTCATCATTAACGCCCCCGTAACTGGTGTAGGGAGTCCAACACTCATATAAATATTAGCCTATCCATCTATACTCTATATCTATACTAATATATAAATCTACAGTGGTTTTTACGGATGTTCCGTTATAACTACTGAACCATGCATCCGAATGACTTGAAACTTGGTATCCATGTAGAAAATACATGTACTTAATGGATATTAGTATATATTAGCCTATCCATTAAGTACATGTATTTTCTACATGGATACCAAGTTTCAAGTCAATCGGATGCATGGTTCAGTAGTAATCACGGAACATCGATAAAAACCACTGTAGATTTATATATTAGTATAGATGTGCAATCAATATATCTCGAAAACTAAGCAACCTACAACAAAAGTTGTTGCCAATTGCTGTCCGTTGCTCCGATATAATAAGAGAACCATTTGTTTTTTTTTCGGCGTAAAAAAAATATTACAGGTCATCATAATTTTTCAACTATACTCGTATAAAAACACTTAATAAGGACCACGTAAGTATTTAAAGATTACTTGTTTGTTGTCCTTTCGATTATAGATGGTTATTTATTTTTAACCCTTATGATTTTTTATAACCTAATTTTTATTTTGTTGCCTCAACTGGGGCTAGTTGAGCAACGCGCGTTCAATTCTTGCTCAACTAGCCCCACTAGATGTTCATCGTAGAATACCAAATTTTTCTTTAATAAATTAATAATCATCAATTAATTTGTGCATGTGATGATTTTACACAAAGTTTACTAATTAAAACTACTTATATTGATAATTGTATTAATGATTATTATTACTGTTTAGGATGCGTACATATAAACGAAAGAATTCAGAAGGTTTAGCTACTAGTCAACAATTGAGTTATGCAGCAAAAGCTTTAGAGGAGGAAATTATTATTTTTTTGTAATTATTCTTAAATATATTATTTGAAATACAAAAAGGGTAATAATAATCCAAAAATTGGAAACATTTAATATTGTTTGATTTTAATAACAATATGAGTATGTAATAATCATAATAAAAAAATATTTGCTTGTTGATTACAATTATTTTGTATACAGATCATTATATACAATCACCAAGTCTATTTTAGCCATTGCTCAACTAGCCCCATACCCATGCTCAACTAGCCCCACTAGTGGGACCCGTTGAGCAGCTTGGAGCGCTGTCGCATTTCCGATAATAACTTTTAAACTTGTACTCGGATCGTTTTTACACCCCTAGACGTTTTAAAGAGGAGTAAATTACGAACCTAACAGAGTATGAGTCAATTAAATCCGAGGCATATTCTTAATGTTACGGGAGATCAATCGAAAAGTTGCTCAACTAGCCCCGCTCTACCCTACTATAGTTCTATAAAAATAATATATTACAAAATCTTTTCTTTAATAGGTTTTCGACCCAAACATATCTTATAAAACAACTAGTAGTAGTACTAATAATAGCTACAATAACGATAAATTTTAACTCCACAAATAGTCAATATAAGAATTTACATCTTTGGAAAATAACCATAATTATATTGTTAAAAGCCGAAAAACAAAGCTTAAACATTCTTCAGAATGGTACACACAACCAATATTCAAAACAAATTCACAATTCATCTTATACTCAAGAATAAACACAATCAATCAAGATAAAATTTAATAAATTGCAAAGATTTTAAATTTTTAAAACGTTACATTAGCAGTTAGGTTATTAATGTAAAATGTCCAAAAATTAAACAAATATAAAATATATTCCGACTTCTCTACTAGTAGTAAGTATGTAGTTTAGTATATAGTATATGAGAGTCCAAATAGGAGAGAGAGTCACTAATAGACTGCTCTGTTCAGCATGTAATATAGTAGTATATTATATAATGTGTTTGTCAATAAGAGCGAGAATCACTAATAGACTGCTGAGTTCAGCACGCATTGTTACAACTCACCATAAAAATATATATGATACACGAATTGGGCTCTAGAACACTTGGAAAAATAATCTTTTTCGCACTTTTGATTTTACAGGTTTGTAAACAAGCATAACTGCTGGATTTGGGTCGATGAATATCCTCAACTGACTCAGGAATTATCTCTTTATCTTCTCTCTCTCTCAGAAAGTCTCGGTTTTGTGCGGTTATTGGGCTGAATTAGTGATAGGGCCTATTTTTTTTTTGAAGATCGTTGATAAAAATTGTATTACTGTTAATAGTAAATTCTAGAAGGATATGCTAACAAAATATATTTGGCCAAGACGAAGCGACTTGTCACACATCTCGCCATTCAATCGATTTATTAGAAAGGTTTCCTGGACACGTTATTTCGCGAAATGGTAATGTCAACTGGCCACCAAAACCATGCGATCTCACGCCCTTGGATTATATTTTGGGGGGTTACGTTAAACATCTAGTAATTATCAATCATTTGTCAGCAGTAAGGCAGCTGAAAGGTATTAATGAAAATATTAATTCTAGTGCATTTTGCTAAACAATAAAAATAGTCAATCGTTAAATATAATGCTTTCGAACTTTGTGGGATTCAGTGTCTAGTGATTAGCAAACCTTTGAGAATTTAAACGTTGCATGACTAAAAGAATGCAGAAGAAGAGAAAAGAATGATGTCAAAACAAACTTTCAGGCACATTCTGTTCAATATTTTTAACCATTTAAAAAGCTGCAGAGCGCAGTTGACATTTACTAACTTAACCAACTGCTTTAAGCAAACTGAACAACACATGGCGCCAAAACTTTATTCGATAGATAGTTGGATTGGTACTAACTTGAAGCAAAGTAACATAATGTACATATATAATAATGCTAACTACACCTCTAGTACTAAATTTTTGAATAGAAAAAATTTTAAAACGACTTTTTTACATCAAAGGCCTTTCTGCATTTTTAAACACATTGTGACCAGTCCAAAATCGCTGGTTAAGGCACACTCAGCACTAATACAATTACCATTGATTTTTAAGACATGTTAAAATAATAATGATTCACATTAACAATGAATAAATGATAGCACTAATATTGGAGGATTGTAAACAATGAACTTTTATATTTAGGACATTAATTAATATTCACGAAAGGAGAAATTAATTAACAAATTAAATCAGTTAATATTTCTTTGGACAAAAGACATCGTTAACCCCCGAAATTGCCAAAATCCAGTGTTCACTAACAAAACAAAGATCGGTGTTAGTTCGTTTCGTATCACGCTGGAACGAAGTTCTTCGGTATTAATTTCACCTAATGCCGTTGCACTCATTTTAATTAAACAATGTATTTTCTTTTGTATCCGTAGCCGGGGTACAAAAGACGGCCGGGATGCGGATAGAGACTTAAATAATTTGCCGTTTCTTGTTGCATTCGGACTCCGCATAGGTCGCAGTAATAAACCTTCTTTGTTAGCATTAATTAAAATTAGAAATGAAACAGTAGGATAATCCTGGATAGAGTGAGGATGAGCAAAATTGTTGTTTTGTTTTGATGTTATTATTTTTTAAAAATAAGTTTCCATTAATACACGTTTGTTGTGTATTGAAATATCTCCAATTACCATTCTCCCTGTTTAATTATAATCTTATGAATGTAAAATTAATATGTAAAACTAGTAAATTTTCTAATTTCAAGTTCCGATATATACTATTATGATCAAAAAGTAAATTGACTTTTATTTTAAACACTCGCGCGCTTTATGTGTCGATACAACCATTTGTTTAGTTTTTATGAATACAACCATTTTATTTAGTATTTGTTAGCATGACTGAAGATGGTATAACTGCCCTTGACATGTGATAAGGGTTTTATATCATCTCCCTTGCTAAATTAGAAATTATAACGTCTTTTTTATTGGTGATTTTTATAAATGAGTAAATTTATCGAGCAAAAAAATTAAATAAAATGTTGTCTAAAGAAAAATTAAATTTCTTGATTGCTGTATTAAAAATATTAAGAAAGTGTTGCATCGATAAAGCCATGTCGAGAATGAAAATGTCTACGAAATGAAAGTGGTAGGACTTTAATGTTAGTTGAGAGACAGTTAAAGCTGAAACTCGTTCAGGAAAATCTTCCACGTAAACTAATGAAGAAAATTGAGGATATTGTACTGAGTGACCTCGAATTAAGTATTAGAGACATTGTAAATTTTACTGAAATATCATTTGGATCATTTCAATTAATTGTGTAGAACAATTTAGGTGTGTTCCGTGTGTCTTTTAGTTTCGTTCCTAAAACATTGATTTAAAAAAAAAATTGCATAATAAGATGTTTTATTAAATGTTTGACCAGTTAGGAGTTCTTTGTTTACAATACCATGGCAACCGAAAAAAAAAACAGTTACCATAAGATGACTCTGCTTTGGACTGATCTTATCGCAGATTTTCCCGCTTCGGTTCATCTTTGATTATTGAACTGTTTCTGGACAAAAAGCGAAGATCCATCACCAATAATTATGTATTTTAAAATGTCCATCCAAAGAGAGTATCTCTTCAACAACACAATGATGTTTTCAAAAAAAAGTCAGTGTTTTCGAAACAGGACGAATTATTCTTCAAAATTGGCCGAATTGGACCAAATAATATTCCAGTAATACCTACAATGTCTCTAATAGGCAAAAAATCAGTAAAACATCCTTCATTTTGATAATATTTTCTTCATTAGTTGATGTGAAAGGTCTTCTTGAACAAGGTTTATCTTCAATTGGGTTTTTAAATAAAAAATAATTATCGATTTTTTAGTTCATTTTAAAACTTTATCAGAAATAATATTGATAATCGTTACGAAAAACTTTGAAAAAATTGTTTGCAAATAATTATAAATAAGTTAAAATGTTTAAAATTTAAAATAAAATCACGTGACTATGAAAGCACCATGATTGGCTGTCATGTTTGTAACGTCATTATATTAAAGTGTTTTCACATAAGTACTGTCAACAGCTTTTACCTGTGTATATAATGTCAAAATTATGGAAGTTTAGTGCAAACAAATATTGTTGGCTACTAACTTAATTCAGTAATGTATCACAAAAGGTTCATAAAGGCTAATTCTGGTAATAAACCTGGTGTGGATATTTTTATGGTCACAAATTTTCTCAAAAATTACATTCGATTCAATTCAGCTGAAGTTCGAGGTGCTAAAGCATCAATTTGAGTTTTTTTTTAAATAATAATGTAAATGTTAATAAGAAACAAAATGAGTGCCACGAGAAAGTTACGGTGAGAAAGCTATACATTATATTCAATTGAACCGCAAAAATTGTATTTGCACGGTGAAAGGACGTGTATGAGTAAAATTTATAGAGTTACTTTAATTATTAATGAAAAACTAAGAAAAGTCCAAAAGACTCAATGCCACGATTGTGTAGCTTCAGCAAGTAATAAATACTTAAACATAAAAAAAATTAATATAATGTTATAAATAATATTCTTTTGTATATATTTGATGACAGGTGGTTGTAAAAACTTGATGTTGTTTTAAAACATTTTTTCGGTAGTTGTTTTTGTAATATTCCTATAAAATGGTATGAAATAGGCACGGCAACTAATTATATTTGACATTTTCAATAAATTTATTAATACACTGATGATAATAACAAGAATAAATTGATTAAAAACTAAAACTTTCTTTTCAGCTGTCTATAATGTTGAGGGGAAATAAACATTGTGATGTCCACGCGCTCGGGTTTTTTCAGGAACTGTCGGCGCGTCATCGGTACTAGGTTTAAAAATGTGTTTCCAATTTGATATAACAAGGAAAGGAAATAAAATTACAAGGGAAAAAAATAAAATAAAAGTGGTTTTGTTATAAAACTTATATATGATCTTTCCATTTATGAATTTTTTTTTTTTTTTTTTTTTTTTTTTTTTTTTTTTTTTTTTTTTTTTGCCGGTCGCGTTGGTGCGGCGGTAAGAGCGTCTGCTTTGCCGAATCCGCGCTGGAGCGGTAGTTGGTTCGATTCCAGCGCTCGGATGGTTATTTTTCTTTCTTCTGTCCGTTTATCTTTCCTAAATGTTTGTAATTGTTTCTAGGCAAGAGTGTAAAATCCGACTACGAATTACCCCTCAGTCACGCCAGTTAAAGGCTGGGTAAGGCCGGATGCCTTCTGAGAAGTGTTCTACGTTGGTCACTCGCCAGTCGGTAGGTTTCCTAATAGACTTATGGGTAGGCACATAACTGAGGGTTTATAGCCCGAGGGGGGTACTGGCCTGGGTTTGTCGGAAGCTGATGACCGTGGTTCGGAACCCACGTTAAGCTGTAGGTCCAATCGCTAAATAGCCTAGTTGCTGGTGCGCCTCTAACCCAAACACTTTACTTTACTTTTACAAAATTTTTGTTTTCAAATCTCCAATTGCTGCTCTGCTGCCTCCAAATTCCTTATACCACTTATAAACATTTTTTTTCTGAAATATCTTCATAACCGTATAACATGTTCTTATTTTTTTTAATGCATCAGTATAAGATATTTCGTTTTTTGGACGAAATTTGATGCAAATTCATGCTAAAAAAATGTATCCATTTTAAAAAACTGCCCGCAAACTTTATTAAAATTACAAAAGACTATAATGTATAATTTAACAAGCGATGATATGAATCTTCTGGCAGATGTCAATGACAATCATATCAACTTAAAAAATAAGCGGGTGCATCGATGCGTAATTCGTGCAATTTTTTACAAACAAAACAATCACCTTATTACTTGATCTTAGTAACATAGACTGAAAAATAATATAAAATGTACGTTCATGTTTCTGTAAAAATAAAACAGAAAACACCCTTTAGGAACAGATGCTAAATATATTTGAAGTAGCAAAATAAAACTTTACAGGCGTTTGTAAGAAGAATGAAATATCCTAGTATCCGTTTTTTCCTCCTGTTGAGAATGTGTTTACTTAAACTGGAATGTTTTGTTTTTTATTGCCAAAGCCATCTTCGAAGTAATATTAAATCTATAAATAACGGCTTCGTTAAGAAAATCAGAAATATTATTTGACTAGTATTAACAATAATTATCCTTTTGATTGCCTGTTTCCCTATTAGAACTTTAATTTAAGTAAATTATTCCAGTTTGTGAAAATTGCACACCTGAGGAATGAGCATAACTATAAATAATAATTGCGTCTGCACCTCCTCTTTTAACGTTGTCTTCATTAAAGTCACCATTTGTTTATGATATGTTTGTTTTTTCCAGTTCCGATGCAATTTTCTCGCGCATTAACAACCATAAATTATTTATTCAATGATATTATTTTGACTTTTTAATAAAGTTATTCTAATTATAGCGATTGGTCTTGTAAATGCTATGCCATACCTTTTATCAGCGCTCCCAAACGCAACAATCTCAAATGCTCAGATAATTCTAGAGATATGTGAAGAAATGAGAATTGGACGATCATCATAAAACTCATTAAAGAACATTATTAACAAATAAAACTGCCGATTTTGGGGCTCAGAAAATAAATTTGCCCGGTGAATTGCACCCGAGAACACTCACTTGGAGTCTTAAAGTTGGTTCTAATCTAAATGTGAGCTTCTATATTTTCATTCCTGCCCTCTATCTATCACCACCGCTTTAATAAACTGCACCAATCGAGAGTCCTGTTGAAATATTTACGAAGGAATCACCCACTCCTTAAAGAAATCTGACCTGATCACATAGCCTGTTCTATTATAAAGCATCAGATTATTTCAAAATAAACAACAAGAAAGCAATACTTCTATTGAAATATTTGGTGTGGAACACTAAACTCAAATTACCACTAAACACCAAATCACACTTTTAAATTTCTCGATAAACGTTTCGTTAACCATATTAGCATCATCAGGAGATTGAATAATCTTAGAAAGGTAATTACTGTCTTAAAAATTCAACGAGGATACAATATCCGAATGAAAAAAAATCAAAAACTGTATTTAGGATGGTACCGGGATCATTATTGATGGCAAAATAATAAACTCTTATTTTTCTGACCACATAATCTTTACATACATTGATTGAAGCATATCAGGTAGATAAAAAATAACAGTTCAAAGTTCTTCATAAAACTTTTATGAACTCCATGCTACAGATACAGATAAACTTAGAAAAGTCAAAAGTAATACCAAATATCACATATATAGAAAAAATAAATTGCATTAATGAATCCCCTATGCAAAGTATAAAGGCTAAAAGGGAGGACTCGAGAGCAAAGTGTGCTTCTTTACAGTACGTCTGTAAAAAGTGGTGAATCTGATTAAAACGCAGCGTGACTTCAACGTCGGACATCATGGTGAGATCATCGCAACACTATTCTCAAATGGGTAATTGCACTTCATAAGAAAAATTCATTAATGGAAATAGAGCCCTCAGTTCCTTCTTGATGCTTACACAGCGCGGAATGTATATATGGCAAAGGAGATGATTCTGCAAAGTCCCACTCACTCGGTTAGGCTACATGCTTCTGAACTGGGGTTGGGAAAGAGCACTGCAAAGCGTATTGCGAGTTTTACGCACCTAAAATAATGATTGTTCGAGAGTTGATTAAAGGGAACAATCAATAACTTCTCACGTTTGCCAAGCAATGCTATAAGTTTATAGAAAATGATGATTAGCATGTGCGGAATTTTCGGAACATTTTTTTCGAAGAATATGGAGCCACTGTAGGCGTTAGTTTGGCTCACCAGGTAACTTGTTTGGTTCATGTTTGGAAACTTTTTCAAACCAGAACTTAAGAGATGAGGAATCAACAGGAAGGATATATGGTTTCAACAAGATGGGGTTCATACGGCCGAAGCTGCATTTCCTAACTGAGTAATTTCTCGCTTTATTTTCTTTTTAATAATAATTTTATAATTATTTAATAATTAATTTCGCGCTAATTTTTCGCTTTATGTCGCGTGGCTTGCTCAATCACCAGATTTCCTCTCGTATGGTTTTTTATCTTTGGGGGTACTTGAAATCATGGATGTATTAAGGTAAGCTTTAGCCACTATAAACCTCGCGCACTGGAAGAATTGAAGACAATAATCAAGTTGAAGAAATCATTGAAGAAACATTGGGAAACATGGAAATAAACTCTCGAGAACAGCTTCAAAATTATGATCGTGAAAGTGGCTGTCACTTGAATAACATTATTTTCCGCATTTAGGAATTAAAAATGACGATGTCAATAAATATATTTTCACAAAAAAGTAATGGAGTCATGCTTCTTTCAAAAAACTCCGTTTCCACTGGGCCGACCTATATGAAGATGACCAAAAAATTACGTGCTCCAATAATTCAAAAGCTAGACCAAATTGTTTTGGTTTGGAGCTATTTATAAAAATATAAGACCGAGTAAAATAAAACTGTTTTTTATTTTTCCTTAATGTCTATCAAATCCATCGAACCTTTCCAAAACATTAAATAATACTCAACATCTAAATTAAACTTTCCAAATGATCTCCTGATTTTTTTTTTCAGAAAAACGTCAATTCGGAATCTCTCACCATTACAGAAGTTTCTTCGAGCGTCAGCTTTTTCCTGTGTCCATTTTTTTTACTTTTGGGTTGTTCCGTTCTCGTTAAATCTTTTAATCACGTATTCTAACGGTGGAAAAATTCACTTTAACGATATTAGCAACTCGACGATATTGTAATAATTTTATAAGGCCGCGTTCCGAAAATTCCAGTTTTTGAAAAAAAAATGTTTATTCCTAGCAGAAATTTTAATTTTTAAAATAACATTTCAAATTTCTGAAACTTCAAATACCCTGAACAGAATTAAGAAGTTTTCGAGCACTTATTTTTCATCTTATTCAGTCTACGCTCTATTTAAGACAGCATGGAATTAAAGAATAGTTCACGAGACACAAACCAGGATCTTTCGAAAAGTGCTCGGCCTTACCTAGAATAATGAGTAAAGTTTAGAAAGGGTGCATAAACTATTCGAAGGCAGCAAATGTCGATCAAATCATTACATACAATGAAAAATTATTCATTCATTGAAAACTCCAAGTGTAAGAAATCATGAGTGGACCATAGTCAGTCAAGCAGGTTTTACTCTACATCTTGTGTGACCGGAAAATGAAAAATTGTATACTGAAATACAAGTTCACAACTGAGTAAAGAAATTATGGCAGGCTCTTATTAATAGGCAAGGACCAATTTCAACTATGAGTTGAAAATAAAGTGGTCAGTTTCTGGCCAAGGAAGTCTTTCTCTATCTCAGCTATACTGTTAGCGATGTCCTTAAGCACGTTAACAGTTTTGAAAGTATTGGCATTGGGCACTCTTTCAAGACCGACCATCACAATAAAAAACTTCTACTGTATCAAGTCAAAGAATGTTCACTCGATAGAGCTATTGTTTCATAATTCGTATACCATATAGAGATACATATCAATGAGTAATGACTATATCCGACCACATATTTTGAAAAAAACACTCTGCGACTTCGCTCCTATCACGACACACATGGTGTCTTCCAATTATAAGATATTCCGTTAGCTGTAGCATCACTGGACTGACTTCAAGACTTGATAAAATACGATAATACATTGATGGTTTTATCTTCTTCTTTCTTCTTTTATTTTCTCGAACTCGATAAGTTTTTATCATCAGTGAATTCGCAAGCAGCCAAAGAGCCAATAAAAGATCATTAATGCAAACGAGGATTATTTGTTGTGATCTTTCTTATATATTCTTGTTTGTTTTTATATTAAAATTAAATTTTACAAAACAAAATTTTGAACTTTTTTACCTCACCTAATTTTGCTAATTATGTGATATATAGGGCGATTTTTGTAGTGAGTCCGAAATTAAAATTAAAATAAAACAACCTAATTAGATGTCTCGAAACTATTTATTTTATGTGAAATAACATTTAACAACATTAATGTTTGAAAACAGTTTCGGACAAATATCTGCAGCGGCTGTTTCTAACAGTCCTATATCCAATTGTTTGAGTCTTATGTCCAACAATTGTACGAATTAAATTATCTTCCAAGGCGTCAATAGCGAGTTTGTTGGTTTATCGACATAGACCAAAATCTTGGTAGCCAATTAACAGGTCCGTTCCTCGAAATAATTTCTTCAGTGAATTGTTCCCTCAATAAATCAACAATCGATTGGCGTTGGCTGTATGACAGGTGGAGCCGTCCTGTTGAAACCACATCTCCTTCAGATCAATTCCATTCAAATTTAGAAGTAAATAATTATTGATCATTGCTCTGTAGCGATCCCTATTAACGAATCGATAAACTTGGATCTTCATCAAAACTTCCAACAACAGCGACGATATCTTCCTCAGAACGCACAATTTTTTTGTGAACAGCGTGAAATGCCTTCGGAATTTGTCGATAATTCGGCGAATATATTGCTCGGTTGGAGGATTATATACGCCATAAAAGCTTGAAAGTTTGACGCAGAGAACAGTGATTTTGATAATAAATTTCGACAATTTGCAATCATTGCTGGAATGACATTTGATGTGCCATGATAATTGCCATGATGATATTTGCCATGATGATTTAACCGCGACTCCTATCGGAAGTTCGGACACACTAAAAAACCAACCTTTTTAATAGACTAGAGTCATAAGCAGAACAAATCATCAGAAATATCAGAGTGGTTTTTCAATTTTTCTATTGGAAGCTTTGGTGAGAAACACTAAACTTGAACTTGAAGAGATTCGCCATTAAAACTTGAACTAAAAACAAACTAAAACTAAACTTGAAGAGATTCACCACTAAACACGTGCGTCGAGAAGTTCAAAAAAGTGATACGGTGTTTAGTGGTGAATCTCTTCAAGTTTAGAGTGATTTTTGTAGAGAAAAATCTAGAATAGACTCGATCTTTATACTTCGTCCAACCTTGGAATAAACTTATGAATTTGACATGACAGTATATACCGATATACATTATACAAAGCGATAAAAAGTTTAATATATCTCCATGCTTATTTAAACGGATTAAAGAAGATATTCAAAAATAAGGATAATTTTAATATTCTCCACGAGCAACTGTGCCATAATGCAACTTTTCATAATTAAAGAAACTCTGTCTATTCCTCACGCCCTGATTGTAACCTATTCTGTATCGCGCCAATGTGATAATCTATCATGCCTTCTGTGCAATATAGTCCTTGAAAAAACATTAAGAGACTCGGACATTAACACACGAGGCACAATCATAAATAAAAAAGAACGAAATGTAAAAAATTGGAAAAACAAGACAAAAGATAGGATGCCAACTAATGGTGCCGACTCAGAGAACAGGCCAAAACCCATCTGAGCCCATCATATCTGAGCTAATGCTGAAAAAGATGAATTTTGCTAATTTATTGTCTTCATATCAATGCAATCAGCAATCCGCACATACATTAAACAAGGCATTTTGAATTGATTAAAAAAAACTGATTATTTCAATTTTTTTCAAGACAGCTGTCGCATTTAATTCAATAGTTAGGTGACAAAGGCGTGGGTTAATTTATGAATATTCAGTTACAGAATCGCATAAAATTTGTATATTTTAAAAATGTAAGTACACACGTGAATCGTTTCGGCTCTTAAAAGATATTTAAATAAATAACGGGAAGATATCCAGATAAATACTACGTTATTTATTGCCAGTGCGGTTAGATAATATCTAAATAAGGCTTGAGTAAATACAGAATTAATAACAAAATGTTATAAAATGTACAGGTCAACGTATTCCCAGCAAATAATGAACAATAACAACCGAATATCAGTTTAAAATAATATCTCAGTTAAAAAAAATCAAATTTTATATAGTATTGTTTATTGTTAATTAGGTTCATTCATCATTAAATTTCATTTTTTATACTGTATTTCATTATTAGAATAATACGAACTTCACATATTAATAATATTAGTGATAATAATAATCACAGTTTAAACCATATATAGGACAAAAATTAAACACACAAATCAATATACAGGGCATAAGGAAATGTACTTTCATAAATTTAAACAATGATACTGAAAAGTTTTTGAAATATCAAAATATATCAAAATGCGTGCGTCCTATTACCCATCCATTACAATGCAGTGTTATATTGCATTTGCCTCTTAAGTTCTTATTTAAATATAAAATGTAATATTTTTATAGCCGCCATATATTCCACGCGTTTAAGCATAGCTTTAGTTATAACACAACTTTTTCACACAATAACACGTTTTAAATTAAGAAACACCTGATTATGCCATTTTTTGTGAAATAAGCTTCGTCGGTTGATAAAATATTGAACAAAAAAATTGGATCCTTTTGGTTTTGGCCAATAAACTATTCAGAATATTTTTGCCTGTGTGAAAAATTAGCGGATACGAGTGCTTGTACCCCTTTGAATAGTAATAAGAATAGAGTAATTGTTCTTTATTATTTTATCTACAATCCAATAGGAAACTCCAACTTGTCGCGCAACACTTCAAGAACTTCTGGTAGAATCCTTTTCAAGATGGTATAAAATTTGTTCTGGACTTAAGGACCAATTTCTCGCTGCCCACATTCTTGAAATTTTGGAACCACGCTACCCATACTCAAAAGTCTCTGAGAAACTTAGACACATGTTTGCCGAGTTGGAAGAGGTCTTTCTGGGTATCGTTCCCACAAAATAAGCCCAACCCCTTCCGGATTTGACCCCGCAATGACAGTTATTGAACACGCACTGAGCTACACTGAAATATCTTTTGTCGTAATGTTAAAATAATATTATTTGCGGTTGATTTGCGACGTTGCCGCATCTATATTGGTTGATGTGATTCTTAGTTGTTAAAAAAATTGTTTTAACAATGTTAGTTTATTTTATTTGTAGTTTATTCGTAAAATAACAACAAATGAATATTTGCCAAATAGGCTTTTACACATATTTGCTTAAAATAGCTTTTCGGTCGGATATTTAGTCATTTTGCGATTTTTTTCTATGGAGCTTTTAGGTTTTTGACAGTGGTTGTAAGATTTTTTTTTTATATGATGTACAGAACCGATGGTTAAATTTACGAAAGTTCTTTCGTTCACTACTTGTTTATGTGGCCCTATAGCCCGATATTGAGCCTTGATTTCCTTCAATCTTCGCCTCCAACCGCATCGATATATTGAATCAATCCAATCTGAGACTGTGTACAAGGTTTGCTAACAAATAAAGTAATGAGACTGGTGGCGTAGCGCTCCATCGGATAATATTGTTGGCTTTCCTTTTGGAGGGGATGGTAGCCTAGCATCTGATGCATCTTCAACACTAGTTTGAACTAGTTTTGCAAACAGGCCTATAAGAATAATGTGTTATCAAGAGCCCAGGTGGTTTAAGGCATTCTCGGATGGCCAAGACTCGATTGTACCTCGCAGCGAAATACCTTCATCTTCAAGAAGTGATGAAAATGTCCAGAAAATCCGCTATTTTGTGTGTTGTGATTGTGGTTGGCATAATGATCAGGGATGACACAACCGGACACAACCGTTCATCACATTTTGGTCAATGAATTGGGTACGAAAAAATTCTACGTGAAAAGTGGTTTCAAAAAACCTTTCGCAAGGATAACAGAAGGAAACCATGTCTTAACTTTTGGAGCTAATTGAAAATTATTCTCATTTTCTAGAACGTGTTAGATTTTTTAGAATTGGTCACGATTCTTGAATTTTTTAATTTAATCACCAGACATTAGTCCATGTGACGTTTCCTTCCTCAGGATTGAAAATTCACCGCTTGGGACATTGAAGAACATTGAAAAAGTCGTAACCGACCAGATGAAGATGATTTCGGTGTCTAAGTTCCAGCACTGCTATTACAGAGTAACCAAATGGTTTCTATGGCAACTACTTTAAAGGAGACAATGTAGAATTATATTTTCAATTGGATCAAAAAGTTACAAAAATCAGTCTGTCTGATTACTCTATTTAAACACCTCGCTTCAGGTTTCGTAGTAACAATTGTTCTCGTGGCAAAATTTTTTTTCGGGGGTGGGACTGCTAAACCCACATCCAACTTTCCCTGTCATAATACGCTTCAAAAAGTCTCTCGTTCCCATTCGGATGTTTTTTTTGATCTTCGGTCAACAACTTCGGGACCCATCAGGCACAAATTATATTGAAGCTAAGATGATTTTTGATGATTGTTTTTAGCCCTTCCAAAGCTAATACCTATCTTTAAAGCGATTTCATGAATAGTGAGCCTCTGGTCACCTTCGATAAGGTCGAGAACTGCACCAATATTGTCAGAAGTGACTCTTAAGGCCGGTTATGACATACATTTGCCACACTTTCTCGTCCCCACTCTTAAACTTATTGGCCCAAGCAAACACTAGGGTCTTAGACAGGGTATCTTTCCCACACTGAACCTTCAAGCTAGTTAATATTTCGGATTGTTTAAGGCCTTCTTTGGTTAAAAACTTTGTTATAACCCGTTGCGCAATGGACAGTGGAACCTGTTGTTCACTCATGTCTGTATTGACAAAAGAACTAAGTGAAACAGCTCACCGAGCATTTCCCCACTCCTAATAGACAATGACCTACACTGGCATCCCGTTCCTAATTGGTTGAGGATAGTAATTGTAAAATTCCGGTTTATACTTGATTCATCCTTGTTTAAATATATATACGAGGTGTGTAAAGCAGTAAGACTGGGTGTGTAGCATCCGATCTGGCAACACTGTTACCTTAACCTTTGGATGTAATGGGGCAACATCTTCAATGTGAGTTTCCACTCCATGAAAACTTGGTGATCCGTTCTAAAAATGAATAACAACAATTTCTAGCAAACAGTGCGCCGTTAAGTTTTGTTTGAGATTTGGACACAGTGCAACGAAACCTTCTGCAAAACTTCAACAGGCCTATGGAAACAGTGTTTTGTCAAGGGCCCAGGTTTCCAGGCGGTTAAAAGGATTCCCAGACGACCGAGACTCGATTGAAAAAATCTGATGAACGATTGTGTGGATCAAATTCAACTATTTCCCAGTCATTTTGACCGTAAACCGACAAGTGTAGGATATATAGGTAGTACAAATTGAACTTAAAAATATTTTTTTAGAGGAAGGATAAAATATTTTTTTGGAAAGTATATTAATTAATTTTAGATCATAATCTTTGTCATGCTGAAAAGTCGAAAGTGCTTCCTGAACAACCATATACAAGTTCGATATCTCAAATTTTAAATTCAGCAAATAACATATTCTAATCAAACAGAAGTTTTAAAACCACTCTCGTATTTTGATGACAATTAAATAATGTACGCCTTAATGTAGCACTTTGACACGTTCTACTTTAATTCATCAAATATTACGAATAATGTAATTAGAAATTACGCTGAAAGCAAAACAATATCGATTTGTATAAGGAATGAATAAAGGCATAAATATATAATGTATTCAACTACTATCAGAAATACTATTACTATTCCCAATCTAGTTAATTGACCTTTATTTAATAGTATAATGCAACGTAACAAGTAAGGGTGTATGGTACTAACAATATGGCTTAGGTTTCCGTGCTTAAACGCAATTAACCCTACCTTAATTAATATGAATATCTACAGTTCATTCCTGTACTAAGTTAATTGTTAATTACATACCAAAAGAGAAATCCATTAAGCGACAGCACTCGATGTTAACTAATTGAATTCTGAATTTAATGATGTAAATAAAAATTTTAATATATATGCTTTGTACGGTGACATAATGTTGATCAATGGTGGTGCACGAAAAGTAACCATAATTTCCTAAAACTACGAGGAATGATAAACTATATTTAATTATTAAAGTTCATATACGCGTGTATGCAGGAATTGAAAGAAAAACGGGAAATAAAATTTAAAATAAAAGCTTTTATTCAGAAAATTTTTTATTGTTCTAAAATGTGTTATATTAAAAAGTTCTGCTATGATCAAAAAGGGATGTTACTTTTATTTTAAAAATTCGCACGCTTTATTTATTTTAAGTTTTAAGTTGGTACTACTGTTCTTCATACCAGATAAAAGTTTCATATCATTTCGCTTGTTAAGAAAGTACGAGCCATACTTACGAGTCATAATAATAATGATTTTTTTTGTTTTCCTAAAACTTAAAATAGTTTTAGAAATTCACAATTTTTATTTATAATACTAAAAAAGTTTATAATTATTAATAAGTGATGATTAACACGTGGTTCGACAAAAAAGTTTAGATTGATTTGGAATGTCCAAAAGTTTGGAAACATTTCATTCTTTCATTGATATTAAGCTCTTGTTTTAGTCATTTACGTAATCTCATTTTATTACAACTCTTACTGGTACCAAACAAAACTCGACATCAAATGACCAATATGTTTAAAATTGATTTATTATTTTGGAGTCAAAAAATTACAATGTACCAACTGGCGTCAAAAATAATTAAAAATTAAAAAGAACAATTTTCAATAAAACTAATAAGCAGTGGTTCCCTCATGAGTCTGTATTCATGCTGGTAGGCGATATGGCATGCTGTCGATTAAATGATCAATGGAACTCCCTCCCATTCTTCACGAACAGTATCATTTAGTTCTCACAGAGTAAGAGGAGGATTGTTTCGTTTCTTGATGCGTGTTTTCAGAATGTCCCAAATCTGCTTAATGACATTCATGCCAGGAGAATTTGCTGGCCACCTTAACTTGGTTATACCCTTATCTTCAAGAAAAGTTTGTAATGCTGCTGTTCGATGAGGAGATGCGCTGTCATCCATGAAAACAAATCCGTCACCTATCGCGGCTCGAAACGAACGCACAACAGGATTTAAAACTTCCTCGATGTACACAGCACCAGTGATTCTTATCTCCATGACCAGTAACAAGCTCCCTTGATATACCACTTGCAGATTCCAGTCGATTTCTTCGAGCTATCATTGATACCTGCCAATCTTGTACATCGCTTTCTACCATTTCTGGTGTGATCCTTTACGTCATTTGTTTCGGAATTTTTTAAGAATTTTCGATACAGCACTTCAGGAAACACCTACAATTTCCGCGATATCACTTTGATTCAAGTCTTGGTGTAACAACGTAATGACTCTTGATCTGTTAAAATGAGATATCATGTTTCTGGGCATTTTTATACTGATTGAAAATTGAAAAAAAAATGAAAAAATACGTAAATAGCAGTATCAATGGAATAGACATAAATCGAAAAAGCTGTGTTATCAGCAAAACAATGTTTTTGTTATTTTTCATTTAAAAACGGTCTAAAATAAATAACCATCACAATTTTTAGAGTATCATAGGTGTAGGTATCCTATTCACAAATATTCCAAACTTTTGGATATGTAATTTTTATGTGGGTGTTTGCCTTTGTTTAACAGTTAATGTCGTTCATACTACTATGATCAAAAAGTACGGTAAAGTTTATTTATTTATTGTTTTTTTAAGTTGATATGATTGTTCTTGACATCTGACAGAAGTTTCATATCACTTTGCTTGTTCAGTTATTATATAAAATGAATAAATTTAAAGCATTACATTATATATATATATATATATATATATATATATATATATATATATATATATATATATATATATATATATATATATATATATATATATATATATATATATATATATATATCAGGTGTCCCATTAAGGATGGATCGCGGCCGTATCTTGAAAACTATTTATCCCACAGCTTTGGGGAAAAAAAAATTTTACTAAAAATGATCATGAAAAATTCACCAAAAATATTTTTAAGCTTCTAAAACGACCGCAAGAGGGCGTGGCGAGCTAAACATTTTTAAAAATCTTTTTTTTGTGTATTTTGAAGTATTAACCGAGTAAGGAAAATTCTCAGTTATAATTAGCAAACTGTCTCCTACAACTTTGTTTTATGACATTTTGTCGTAATTTCACGAATAGAGGGGAGGGGGGGAGTTTTACCTATTGAGATAAAAAGTCGTCTAATGTCCGTTTGCCTTAACCGATTTTCCTTAATTCGGATTCGTTTAAAAGGCAATTGTTGAGACAATCAGATAATCTTGGAGATAACTTATTTAGTTTATAAATGAAACCGCGAGGTGGCGTTACATTCAACAATAGTTTTTTGAAGTTTTGTTCAGTTTTTTCAGATAGAATGGTACAGCTTTTATTACATTTAAGGTAAGGTAAGTAAGTAATTTAAGGTAATTTAAAGAGGAATCATTCAGTGAAAACCCGAAATCGATATCTCTGACATGTCAAGAGATATTTCGATTTTTCTGAAAAAATCAGTTATTATTTCACTACTAGTCCAAATTCTTCGTGCCATATTAATTTGGAGCATGTTTAAAGGCCAACGGGCCAACCACAAAGATAATAATAATAACAACAGTCAAATAAAATTAACAGCACAACAGTCTAATAATTAACAGAATCTGAACTTTAACGCCTTTCTAAATGTTCAAAATGCCTTCACCACAGAAATCAACCACCAAAATAGATGGAGTGTGAACGTATGGTGTGGTGTTCTGGGAGACAAAATTATTGGTCCCTTTATTTTTAATGGACATTTGAATAGTAAAACATATTTAAATTTTTTACAAAATGGACTGCCAGAACTAATGGAAGATGTTTCGTTGGAAACAACAAGACAAATGTGGTACCAGCATGATGGATGCCCTGCCCACTTCTCGCAGGTGGTTCGAAACTTCTTGGATGCTTCGTTTCCAAATCGTTGGATAGGACGGGGTAGTTTATTTTCGTGGTCGGCGCGCTCACCGGATTTGACAGTCCTCGATTTTTACTTATGGGGAAGACTAAAAGACCTTGTTTTTCAAACTCGTCCTACCACTCGAGAAAACATGATTGAAAGAATTCAAAATTCAATAACCAGCATTTCAAGAGCGGAAATTGAAGCTGCCGTTTTGAGTACTCGTCGAAAAATAAATCTTTGCATTTCTAAGGATGGAAGGCATTTTGAACATTTAGAAAGGCGTTAAAGTTCAGATTCTGTTAATTATTAGACTGTTGTGCTGTTAATTTTATTTGACTGTTATTATTATTATCTTCGTTGTTGGCCCGTTGGCCTTTAAACACGCTCCAAATTAATATGGCACGAAGAATTTAGACCAGTCCTAAGCCTGGGTAAAGTGTGAAGGAAGGCAAACATTAGGTTAATATTTTTTAGCTTAATGCAGGTAGTAGTGAAATAATAACTGATTTTTTCAGAAAAATCAAAATATCTCTTGACATTTCAGAGATATCGACTTCGGGTTTTCACTGGATGATTCCTCTTTAAATTACCTTTCTAGCCATGTAATAAAAGCTGTACCATTCCATTTGAAAAAACTGAACAAAACTTCAAAAAAACTATTGTTGAATGTAACGCCACCTCGCGGTTTCATTTATAAACTAAATAATTTATCTTCCAGATTATCTGATTGTCCCAGCAATTGCCTTTTAAATGAATCTAAATTGAGGAAAATCGGTTAAGGCAAACGGACATTAGACGACTTTTTATCTCAATAGGTAAAACTCCCCCCTCCCCTCTATTCGTGAACTTACGACAAAATGTCATAAAACAAAGTTGGTGGAGACAGTTTGCTAATTATAACTGAGAATTTTTCTTACTCGGTTAACACTTGAAAATACACACAAAAAATTATTTTTAAAAATGTTTAGCTCGTCACGCCCTCTTGCGGTCGTTTTAGAAGCTTAAACATATTTTTGGTGAATTTCTCATGATCATTTTTAGTACAATTTTTTTTTCCCCAAAGCTGTGGGATAAATAGTTTTCAAGATACGGCCGCGATCCACCCTTAATGGGACACCTGGTATATATATATATATATATATATATATATATATATATATATATATATATATATATATATATATATATATATATATATATATATATATATATATACGCCAGGAGATTAAAAAAATATGCATTCTAGAAACAAAGATAAATTCTGTAAGAATAATAACTTTTTTAACCTCAAATTCCGAAATATCTTTTAGTAATCTTTCTTTTGTTGTCTTGTCTTGTTGCTTGATGGCTTGCTGCAGAGCAATACGCCAGCCTTTGGAGGCGACCGCGGAGGTATTTCGATGTGAGGTTCTCAGTTAGTCAGACAACACAACAAACATTATATACACACATTAAGGAGTGTGAAGAAAGTAAGTTTATCAAGCAAAAAATTTGCTTTAATAATTGTGCCACAATTATTACAAAATGTTCCTATAAATGTTAGACAGCATATGTGATTTCTACATGATGGAGCTCGGCCACATTTTAGACGAGAAGTTCACGAATATTTAAATAATAAATTTCCTACAGATAGATACAGATGGATAAGATGCAATAGACCCATTTCTTGGTCTGCACGCTCCCCGGATTTAACGCCCTGCGATTTCTTTCTGTGGAACTATTTAAAAAAGTTAGTTTATCACGATGAAGAAGTAAATGCTGTGGAAGAACTACAACAGCGCATTGAAAATGCTTGTGATGTTATTCGTGGACACCTGGATTTTATTTTTGACGCGTGCAGTGACGCATGGGTTCGCCGAGCAAGATTTTGTGCTGACTGAACAAATTTTTGTTTTTGTTATTCTGCAACTTTTATATAAAGGATTTTTGCTAAATTGACTTCTCTTTGAGAGTTCTATAACGCTGTGGCCGAGCATATCAAAAAGTCAGGTCTGTTTTCAAATGGTGTAACTGTTAATAACTTCTTTATTTTACGACTTTTATATAAATGATCTTTAGTAAAATTAACTATTTTTACGAGTTCTACAACCTGTTAAAATAAATGACTCAACTAATGAAACACCCTGTAAACAAATATGAACGCAATATTTGAATTGAATGCCATTTTTACTCTCAAGGTTCGATATGTCAATGATTGTGACAGGCCGATATGAGACAGATAGAAGTCAATAAACATAGAGCGCTACATGATACTGCAACGCGTTCTTATTGCTAAACATTACTGTCAAAATGGTGAAAGTTTGGTTGCTACGATTCGTGCATCCTATTTTTGGTAGAAATAATGTTCCAAATGTGTCAACTGTATCTACATGCTTATAAAGTCCAATTGACTGCTAACAGACCATGCACTGTATCACCATGATTGTATGAAATGTATCATTGGACAACAAGAAGTGAATACCGATTTTGAGGACAAAATCATTTTCAGTGACGAAGCCCATTTTCACCTCGATGGCTTCGTTAATAGATACAATTGCCGCCTTTGGGGCTCAGAAAAATCACCAATACTTCATGAAAAACAAATACATCGCCAACGTGTCACTGTTTGCTCCACATTATGGTCTGGAAAAATCATTGGACCATTTTTATTTTAAAATGAGACAGGTAATGAATTAACTGTAAAAGACGAACGTTATCGTGACATGATAACCCAATTATTTGTCCCTCAGTTGAAAGATATCTAAGATATCCCCTTGAAGGCATGTGGTTTCAGCAGGACAGTAACACTTGCCATATCGCGCGTGAAACATGCACGAGTCTTTTCCTGAACGTGACATCTCCCGTTTTGCTGACCACAATGAGAAAATGTCATTATTAGCAGCTCATTTCCTGATATTTAAGATGGTATTAACAATTATTAAGGGCACCAACAACTAAGAACTTGAGAAACAAAGTAACACTTTTACATAGATATTAAATTGTATAAACGGCAGTCCAGCTGTTACGTTCAATGTTAGTATTATTCTTATAATTATTTGTAGAGGACCACCTTTGGACTCAATTTTGTCTCGCATAAGGCAGATGTTAAAACTGATGTTGAAACTTTTATTTACGTCATAAAATTCAGAAATCGATTTGATGTCCTCGAGCGTGAAAATAATAGATTTCTTTTTTAAGCTATAATTAATAATTAACTAATTGGTCAAGTAAATTATTTGTTAATCCTATTTTCAAAGACAATATTTTGTTATAAGTTAATAAGTTTGATAAGTTACTTACTTAAATATTGACGATGGAATTCCAATAGCAAGAAATATTTAAGATAGTTCATATCCTTATATTCGGGGTGTGAAAATAAAGTAAAGAGACTGGTGGCATAGAGTTCATTCTGGCAACACTGTTGAACTCCTCTTTTTAGGGGAAGCAAGACAATACCTGATTCAACTTCAGTACGAGTTTGAACTCCCTAGAGTCGCTTAGAAGGTCCGTAGCATTTATTTTCGTGAACTGGGGTTTTATCTAGTACGTTCTGCAAATGAGTGCAGTTGCTATATAAAGCAACGGTGCGCCATCAAGGTTTGTTTCACACTTGGACACAGTGTGAGGGAAACTTTTATAAAACTTCAACAGGCCTATGGAAACAGTGTTTTGTCAAAGGCCCAGGTTTAAGGTATTCTTAGGTTAAGAAAGCTCCCAGGTTAAGAAAGCATTCAATTGTAAAAGTGTTGAAAATATCCACAAAATTGAGCATCTTGTACGTTCTGTTTGTCGGTTGTCGATCAAAATGATCGGGGTTGAATTCGAGTCACACAAGAGTTCATCATATTTTTACCTATGAATTGGGTGTTAACAAAAAACTACGCGAGATGATTCCGAAAAACTATTCATAGAATCATAGGAACACCTAAAGGGAAACATGTCTTGACTTTTTGAAGAATTGAATCAGATCCTCATTTTCTGGAACGTGTCATTACTAGTCCTCGCTTCATAAAGAGAATTGTTATGAACCAATAAGTGACTCAAGGGAGTTGAAATTCTTATTGACTTCCCTCCAAAAAGGAAGCCAACAGTGTAGTTAGATCGAACGCTACGACACCTTATTTCTTTATTTACACACCTCATATGTTGTTCCTGGACCGGGACGAATGGTTAATATAGCATTGATGATATGTTAATCATCTGTCTCTAAACAGTATTAAGATATCACACAGGAATCACTCTAGGGTCCACTCAATCCTATTTAATGCCACTATTATTACTTAGCCTTAGAATATTTTGAAATTTTTAAAAAACAGCTGTTCTATAACAAAGTTTATATTTCATTGGCTCACTGTGCAAACTCAACGGGAGCAGACCGTGCGTTGTGTGAACGAGATTTTACAAAAACAATGACTTGAGGTTCATTTTCATCTCAATTGCCATGTAATAATGCCGAACCCAAAACACAAGCATCAAAAACCCCTATATTCCATTCGACTACCGTAAGTCACTGTATGGGTTACAATGTCAGCGCGAGGACTAATCATACGTTTGAAGACGGCAGGGGACGCTAAGTTTCGTCAATTCAAAGCATTATGTGGACAATTTGGACAACTGTGGACAACTGCAAAACTTTGCTGACTATAATCAAAGAACATCATTGCAGCATAACGTTTCCCAAACAAATTGATCTCCAAGATAGGTATAAATTAGCCTCCGCGTAGTTCTGATTTGAGCCCTATGCCTACGGGTAAAAAAGAAGAATAAAAAAATTAACGAATAATTATTGCGATATAGAATGATATATTATCAATGATGCAAAACCATGAGTTATTTTGGCAGAAATTGGGGCGTTTTTACAGTGAAGTTTATTACTCAGTACTGCATGAGATGCGTGGCGTTTATTACTCAGTGACCGATATTACTCAATACTAGATTCTTGACGTTGGTAATATTTTCTTCATTGATTGACATAGAAGATCTTCCTGAGCAACGTTCACCTTTTCAACCATCGCTAACGTCCTTGTATTATTTGTGTATTATTCTTGATATATATATATATATATATATATATATATATATATATATATATATATATATATATATATATATATATGCTAGACTATTAGTCCGAGAGTACATCCGATCGTTTGTGTCCCGTTTGTTGGGAACGTGCAGACGTTTCGCCAAGGGCACACTTGGCATTCTCAATGCTTGTCTGAAGACTGAAAAAAAGACAAAAAAAGACAGACAAGTATTGGAGAATGCCAAGTGTGACCTTTTCGAAACGTCTGCACGTTCCCAACAAACGGGACACAAACGATCGGATGTACTCCCGGACTAATAGTCTAGCATATATATATATATATATATATATATATATATATATATATATATATATATATATATATATATATATATATATATATATATATATATATATATATATACATATATATATATATTTATTTTTTCATTTAAAATTTATTCATTTTATATAATAACTGAACAAGCAAAGTGATATGAAACTTCTGTCAGATGTCAAGAACAATCATACCAACTTAAAAATATTTGATTTTAAAATTTTTTGGTTAAACATATGTACTAACAAACATTATTTTTTTGACATAGCTTCATATAACATTTACGCATTAAATTTATCCATATTAAAAAATCACCTACGCAAAATTTAAACAATTACAAAAAAAAATAATTTCTAACTTAACAACTGAAATGACATGAAACTTTTGCCACATGTCGAATACAGTTATATCAGTGGCGGCTCGTGGGTTTTTAAAGTGGGAGGGCTTAGAACAAAATAGTGTAGCTGAAGATATTTTTGCTTTCCCCTTCCTCCTTTTTACATTTTGTGCTACTGAAACCCTATACAGAAAGTGAACCAGGAAAACATTAAAATTTTGTATTGCTACTACTTATAAGGACATTGGAGGATGGGTTGCTGTTTGTTGCGCTGATAAAGAAATGAATAAGTAGGTATGAAAAAAATATCATAGTTTTATGACAAAAAAAGGTTATTGTACACACATTTTGATTAGTAGTCGTTATTAACTGTTTTAAATCAGACACCTACATGTTTGCAATTAAAAGTTGATTATTTTTATTTAAAAAGTACTACTCAGTGTGTACACACGTAGCAAATCCCAAATCAAAGCAAGTATTAGCTAGGCGAACAAAAAAAAGCGACGCGAGACATATGAAACGCTCCGTACCCGTCAAATCAGCGTTTAAAACGAATTAACGATACGCTCGGTCATAAACCGTTTTTTTTTTTAATTTTAACAGTCCGTTTTTTTATCAGACATTTATTTTGCTTTCATTAAATAACAAAATTATATTAATTCATTATGTATTCATCACTATTATATATGACCTTCTCCCATCTTCCTAGCAGCTTATCAATTCCTACATTGTAAAATGTGGTTGGTTTGGACTGGAAGAAATTTTCGAAAGCCTGACTGACTTGCTCTTTTGAATTGAAAGCTTTTCCATTCAAAAAATTTTGTAAGGAACACAAAAAGTGGGAGTCTATCGGGGCAAGGTTCAGGGAGTAAGGTGGGTGTGGTAAAACAGACTATCCAAGCTCAAGAATTTTTTCTTGAGTTACCCTTGCTGAATGTGGTCGCGTATTGTCGTGTAAAAGAATGAAGTTTTTGTGATTGCCGAGTTCGCAGGACTATTTTCATAAAGTTTCTCTTTCACTCTTTGTTGCTGCTGAACGTAGGTATCCGCAGTAATCGTTAAATTTGACTTCAACAAGTCGTCATGAATTATACCTCGACAATCCCACCATACATACAATACAATCATTTTTCCATGGATGTTTGCTTTCCGATCCGGTAAGGGTGGTTAATTTTTAACAAGACATTGTCTTTTGCGGACAATATTATCATAAATAACCCATTTTTCATTGTCTATTATAATCCTGTTTAAAAAAGGCTCAATTTTTACCAGTGAGAGCAAACTTGAGACGATTGACACTTTTTTATTTCGTTTACTGTAATTATGAGGTTCCCATACTCCTAATTTGCTGACTTTATCTATTTTCTCCAGGTGGCGGCAAACAGCTGATTACCTGATCGGTTATTAGTCCTTCATCTCGCATACTGCATATTTTTCAGCTGTTGCCTTAGCACAGTTGTCTTGTTTAAATTCGGAAAACATCACCTGATGAATATGCACTTTTTCACTCTCCATTTTAATGGTTAGGAATGTAATGGAATGTCCACCACCAAAAACAGTTGGCAAAAGACTAACTAAACCCTTATTTATTTAGAGAAAGCAAAATGTCGTTTGTCCCGGTGACTCACTTGAACTTAAAAAAGTTTGGTTTTCATTAGCGATATCATCACAGCTCAACTTTATATTCAAATAATAGTGGATTCAAGTGGTAGTGAAAGTGAACCGGAAAAGAAATCCTTATTAATGTGATGCCACGTTCAGGCAGATTTCCTGATCTTGCCCACAGAGAATTTTTGAGGCACTACAAATAGACGTTATTCACCTTTCCAAGAAATTTCGAAAATCCTTAAAAAAATTTATCTATATTTTAATAGTTTACTTCTTTTAATAATATAGGGTGGTGTAAAAGAAAGTTCCTCATTTTAAGTTTCATATTTTAAAACAAGATCTCCAAATACATCCAGAAAAAATCCAGTTAGTGTAAGAGTTTAACCCTCAAGATTTCCAGCTGCCATTAGAATTCAGTCAGACACCTGCTTTTGCGCCACCTTGCACATATATTTTACTAAAAAAGTATTACATTCAAACACACATTTCACGATATTGAAATGCATATTTCAGTCTATAAATTGTCTCTTTCTGCTTATATTTTCTATCTCCTTCAGTTTACCTAGATAAAAATACAAAATGGCATAGCTATGAAAACAAACGAAATAATGAAATTTCGTCAGTAAAATAAACAAAGTTGGCGATGTCGCTCATCGCTTTATCGGGTATGTGAACGTGCATGTGAGTGAAATGCAAAATGTAAATAGTAAAACGGGCGAGACTGCGGTACCAGGTGTTCGCTCCCTGCAAATAAGGTGTCGGAGGTGGCGGGTGGCGGCATACGCTGCCGACAAACGCGATTTACATCGCAGAGGAAACCGAAAGATCGGATTTCTTGGACCGGTGCACCGCGAAAACTTTCAATTTATGGTCGGTTACGGAGTTGGTTGGTTTTATGGCGTCGTGGTAAAATAGTTGGTTAAATTTTCCTAATTTACTACTGGGAAATAAAAAAAAAGTATATAAGTAAAAGGAAAATTTCTTTCATAGAAAAATATTGAACACAACTGTTGAAAATTCTTCATTCTAAATCTTACTCAACATCCTTAGTGTACACTCAAGAATTTTTTTCTACTCTATACCAAAAATCCTTTGACATTGTTTTTAAACATAAGTATTCGACTATCCTATGTCTCGGAACTGATGTTAACTGATGTTAAGTAACGTCGGTTGCCGTCGAGACCTGTATGGACGACCGTAATATAAGGAACTCTACAAACTAAGCTATGGGCCAAATCGACGTGAAGAGCGAAAATTATGAAAAAAATCGATTACCCTAAATATACTGCAGAAAAAATGGATCAAATCGTAAAAACTATAACAAAAAGCGATACTGCAGAAAGCGGGAAGACATACTTTCTTCTTGATATTCCTTTTACCATTCCAAACAATTTATTTTCATATTTTAAATTTGATTACTAAGTGCTAAGCTAAAGAGTACCAAAAACGTGCCTTCAAAATTTCAATTTCCTCCGATAACATCCGGAGTACTTGTGCTTGATAGTACTTGTCAAAAACCTAAATGTTTCCGAGAAAAATAGTAGTAAATTTTCAAAATCACCAATCAAAAGGTCATGAAAAGAATTAACATTTTAAGCAAATATGTGTTATTGTATATTTGGCAGATATTAGTTTAGTATTACTTAACGAATGACTCAAGTGAGTATTATTCACTTAATAAACAGTGTAAAAACATTTGTTTTTAATGAAGAATAACGCCCAACATCAGAATAGAACGATAAACATCCCAAACTAACCGCAAACATGTTATATCAACATTGCAACCGAAATTATTTAACTGTATCGGTGCGTGCATTTAGGTTCCATTTAAAACCAAAAAGTTATTCTATATACGAATATCAAGATAAATTTCTTATTTACGGAAAAGCTGTCCAAAATTCCAAAGAGGCTAGACATATTTACGGACAACGTTACACAGAACGGCCGCTTCCAGCTAGACAAGCATTTGTCCAAGTTTCTCAAAAACTTTTGGATACGGGTAGTGTGGTTCCAAAAGTTGAAGAATATGGACAGCGAAAAATCGGAAGAATAGAAGTCGAAGAATAAATGTAACATCCTTTTGGAGACGATTCTACCCGAAGTACTCAAAGATTGTACAAAATGTACTCTTCCCTGTTGATTTTTCACACGGGCAAATATATTGTGAGTAGTTTATTGGCCAAAACTAAATAAAACTGAATTTGGTAGGGTCGAAAAAAACGATTCTACGTTGCGAATTGTTAAGTTGTCCCCATTTGGAATAATTTTATTTAGGATTTAGGAGACATTTTGTTCTGTCTGGAGACATAACGTTTGCTACCCTTATTGGCCGCTTTTTCTAACCCGTTTTACATGATTATTTCACCCAAATATTTAAATTGAGAGACTCATCTGATGTTACCGTATTTTGTTTTTAGAAATAGTGTTCTTAATCTGTTGCAGGTCATGTATTGTGTCTTTTCAAAGGAAATTTGGAGTCCTACCTTTTCTGCTGTTTCTTTTAGAATTTTAATCTGTTTTTGTGCCATTAATATATTTAGAGGTAAAATTGCTAGATCATCAGCAAACGCCAGCCAATCTATTTTGATGTTGGTTCTCCCCAATTTAGTGGGCTGATCAATATTCAGGGCCGATTTTTTTACACTTTTTTTACACACAAGTATCTTTCCAATCCTCCGGAATCCGTTCGGTTCGCCAAACTTCTTGTAGAATGTTGGTTATTTTCTTGATTGTATGGGATTTCCTTAATTGATGTGGACCAGCGGATTTTAAAAGTTCGGCAGTGATTCCATCTTCACCAGAAGCTTTGTTATTTTTAAGTCATTTGATTGGCCTAATTATTTCATCTTCATTCGGTGGTAATGAATCTGGGTTTGTTTGTTTAGGGTTTAGTGTTGATAATCTGCTTAAGGGCTCAGAACAATTTAGTAGTTGTTAGCAAATTATTTGCAATCGTCTTGGTTATTTAGAGCAAATTGTCCGTTTTCCTGTCGAAAGCAGGGTTTGGGGTTGATAACTTGTTAATTTAGTTTTAAATGTTTTTTTAAAAATCTCGGGTGTTATTTTTTTGGAAACCTTTTTCTATTTCGTTAAGTTGATTGTTTTCATATTTTCTTTTAGTTTGTCTAAATAGCTTCGATGTTTCTTTTCTTACTTCCAAAAAGATGTTATAGTTTATTTTTGTTTTTTGACTGTTCCACTCTTTGAATGCTTTATTTCGGGTTAATACTACTTGCTCGCAAACTTCATCCTACCACGGATATTTTCAACGTTTTTGTAAAGAGACCAACTTTAGGGCTGTTTTAATAATTTTTTATTTCAGTTCTTGCCAGTTCTGTGCTGGTTGTTTATCAAGCACTTCTGTTAAGGTTGGTTTTATTTCCGTAAGATCGAACTGTGGGATTAATAGTCTCTTTTGAATAAGATTTCAAGGTTTTAAGCTAAGTTTGATTCTAGTCAAGTAATGATCTGTGTCTATGTTAGCTCCTTTCCTAACTTGAACATTCAAAATATCTTTATAATTGGGGTACGAAATGGCAATGGTCAATTTGAAATTCACCCATGTACGTGTTTGGGCCTCTCCAGATCTTTTGTTTTGTTATTTTCTTCTTAAAATGGGTTGACAGTATTTTTAAATTAAACTGCGGACATAGTTCAACCAATCTTCTGCCATTATGGTTAGTCCATTTATGAACGGGAAAACTGCCGACTATTTTTCTGTACTTTCTTTCTTTCCCTAGCTGGGCGTTGAAATCACCCAATAGGATGTATACATGATTAGAAGGAATTTTAGAAATAGTCTATTCCATAATTTCTCAGGACTTACTTAGTTTTTCAGGATTAGACTTATTTTCTTCGTTAACTGGAAGGTGTGTATTGATTAATGTATAGTTTTTGTTAGCACACTTGAGGGATAGTGTCAAGTCGATTATGTACTGGCTGGAAATTAGTTATAGAACCAAGAATGGTTTTTGAGATAGCGAAAGCAACACCGAGATGTGGTGTACTTTTGAGTATTCTTTTGTCAGGCCTTCTAAGGATGTCTTAAACCACCTGAAAACCTGGGCCCTTGACAAAACACTATTTACATAAGCAATAAGTTGAAATTTTACAAAAGTTTCGTCACATTGTCCCAAAGTCTGAAAGAATATTTGATAGCGTACCGTTGCTCGAAATTATGACTCATATTCATAACGTACTAGGAAAATCCAGTTCCCGAAAAGAATTTCTACGCACCACCAAGTGACCCTAGGGAGTTCTAACCCGTGATGATAAATATAATAAACTCTCAATAAATGAGCTTCCCATTTTACAAAAAAACTCAAGCAGGTGTATAATCATAAAAGTAAAAGGTTTATTCTGTAACTAGGAGAGAAATTTAAAATGTCCAATGTCATTTCCTTCTGATGGAAGCATGCGCTTTAAAACTAAACTTCAATCGAAGCCCGATAAATATACCGGCGAATTTACACTATTTCATGTCGCTCCATCTTATCTCGAGCCGACGTTCATTCTTGTTTGCTATCCAATTATATCGGCGGTACGAAATGAACCAATCCATTTTCAACGCCGAACAACCTACGTTCGCCGTTTAATTATAATATAGAACTAAATTTTACTGCAACGACAGTGTAAGCCTTCAATCGTAAAACCAAAACATAAAATTATATTCCTTATCTACCGCCTTAAAGTGTTTCCGATAATAGCTGTACGGAATATAAATTAGAGACCTTAATTGTTGAGGATATTAATATTTCGTCGTTCTTTCATGTCTGTGGTGCACGGTAGGGAGTTTTTGTAATGCATCTTGAACGTTGTCTCTTTAATTTCGTTTGACTTTTAATTTTTCCTTGTGAATGTAGTCCGTAAATTACACAGGTCAACAAATTTAAACTTTTTTGATGTGACGTGGATGAAAATCGGTGTATATGTATTTTGTAGTCCTAAATCCGAAAATGATAAACTAATTACTATAACACATACAATTTTTTTTTGCTACAGAGGGCCGATAGTGGAAAAACAAGGAGACGACATATTTTTACAGTCTAATATGTATTTGAAATAAACATCTAAAACGTGTTAAACCTATGAAAGACATTATTGAGGATTATGTGAATAAAAAATATATTACATGAGATATCATATAGCGACAAAATCTTAAACTTTTTCCTCCTGTGTTCTGTAGCATCATCTCTTTTTAAAAACCAGCAGTAGTCGCTCAACATCATAGATATGTTCCTACGTCCCTTGTATCTTGCTTCTAGCATCCTGATGTCCTGGTGAAACCTCTCTCTTTGTTCGTCACTTAGGGTGAAGCGGGGCTAGTTGATCATAGGGCAAGTTATTCAATCGAAATAACTCGAAAACTAAGCACTATATTAAACTAACCACTACTACTACTGCTACTAAACTAAACCTACAACAGAAGTGTAAATGATGAAAAGAAGGGGTTATGGGAGGAGAATGCATAGCGCTATTGTCAATTGATATCCGGTGCTCGGGTAAAATAAGAGAACGCTTTGTTTTTTTTTTTTCGGGGTAAAAAGAATATTACAGGTCACCATAATGTTTCTACTGTACCTATATAAAAATACTTAATAAGAACCACGTAAGTTTTTAAAGATTACTTAATTATTGTTCTTTCGATTATAGATGGTTATGTATTTTTAACTCTTATAAATTTTTAACAACTTAATTTTTATTTTGTTGCTTCAACTGGAGCTAGTTGAGCAACGCGCGTTCAATACTTGCTCAACTAGCCCCAACATGAACATCTAGTATGTTCAATGTAGAAAATCATTTTTGTATTAATAACCATCAATTAATTTGTGCATGTGATGATTCTACACAAAGTTTACTAATTAAAATTACTTTACGATACATTTTAGGATGCGTACATATAAAAGAAAGACCTCACAAGGTTTAGCTACTAGTCAACAATTAAGTGATGCAGCAAAAGCTGTAGAGGAGGAAAAAATTAGTGTAATCTATAGTAACGTTGGTCTAACCTATGTTTGTATTAATTGTGATAGAGACAAAGATGATTAATACTTTTTTTTATATTTAAAATATAGTTTTAAAAATAAAAAATTTTAATAATAATCCAAAGGTTGGAAAGATTTAATTTTGTTTGATTTTAATTATATTTTTCCAGAGATATTATAACAATATGAGTATGTAATAATCATAATAAATAAATATTTGCTTGTTGATAACAATTATTTTGTATTTAGACCATTCTATACAGTCATCAAGTCCATTTTAGCTATTATCAACTAGCCCCATACCCATGCTCAACTAACCCCACTAGTGGGGCACGTTGAGCAACTTGGAGCGCTCTCGCATTTCCGACAATAGCTGTTAAACTTGTACTCGAATCGCTTTTACACCGCTAGACGTTTTGGAGAAGAGTAAATTACGAACCTAACCGAGTAAGAATCAATTAAATCCGATGCATATTCTTAGTTATGGAATATCAAGCGGAAAGTTGCCCAAGTAACCCTACTGCACCCAAATTTTCCGGAAAATCACCTTTTTTGGATTAACAAGCATGTACTTGAAAATGGGACGTGCTAGGCTATTACTGTGAAAAGTATTTTAATAACTACCTAAATGAAATGCAAAAAGAGCATTCTCATCAATGTTACAAAAAATCATGTCGACCTGTATTATTTTTAGCCGTAGAACACGCTGATAAAGTTTCATACAATAATACATACATATAAATACATATAATACATACAATACAATACATTCCATACAATTCGGGACACCCTGTATATACACAATATGCACAATGCACCTTTTTTAGCAACATATCTGCTGAAAAGTCGTTGAGTTTCTATACGGTTGAAGGATTACAAAATCCCCATAAAAAATAATCTTTGCTAATTATTAATTCTGCATAAAAATTATCAATTTTGTGGAAGTGGCTTATAATGACATTACAGTATTCTAATCACTTATTATTGTCTGTAAGTGACAGGTCTTGAACAATTTGAATTTTATAGGAAAACTTGTACAAATCATTTCTCAAAATTCGGCATAAACTCCATCAAAAAATTCCCAATTGTGTACTATGTCATCGAATTGACGTTCCTGTAAACCCCTCCATACGTGCAACATTTTCAAAGCTTCACATTGTTCTTGGACCACTGATGAGGAAATTGTCGTTTTATGATGTGTCGAATGATTAGGATATTTTCGCCTGAATGTACTTTGAGCTGCAATAACTGATTTTTTAATACAAATCAAACCATCTCATCCGGTTCTCTTAATGTGTATTGATCCATAATAAAACTTGCATGTCTGCACTACACATCGGCCAAAACTTTCGCAAATATCACAAAAAAATCGTGTCAAAACAAAATTATAGCGTGATACTTGTCCTAACCGACACAAATATAAAACGTTCACACAGAAAAGATTATATAAGTGAAATCCACCCAGAGACCACTTTTACCTAGTGTCACACGTCTAGTGGATCATTGAGGACAGTTTTTAATCGGTTTGTTTTAAATTTTCAAGGTGGTTCATTGTTTTGCCTTTATTTTTAATATGCAATATTTTGAAATAACTACTAAAACAATAATTTACATTTAACAAATGTGAGGCATCATTAGAATTGTATTTCTGATTAATAAAATGTCTTTCATATTTCATTACGGGAGTGGGGAGTTAATAATTCTTAAATTTTTAAAAGATGGCGCCTGGAAATCTGTTGCACCTGTTCAACATTTTGTTGCTAAGATAGTGCCTTTCACAGTGCCACTGATGTTTAAACAATCTCGAGTTAGCGTCATATTTTTTTCGTGTGGTAAACAAGTCGAGTTTCGTGCCAAATAAAGAGTTTTTGTACATGTACTGTTTTTCTTGTTCGATCGAAAGGAAAACGCAAATGAAAGCCATTGTATACTTGTGGAAACTTACGGTCACAATATCCTAACGCAAGATGCTTGTGGGCATTGGTTTAGAGGATTCAAAAGTGAAAAGATATCGAGTTGAAGGACAAAGAACGCCCAGGTCAACTAAAAAAAAATTGAAGAATCGGAATTGCAAGCATTGTTGGAAAAAGACGATATGCAAACTTAACAAATGGCAGAGAGGTTAAATGTTGGTCGCCGAACCATTTGTGATCGTCTGCATATAATGGGAAACATCCAGAAGACAAGAAAATGGGTGCCACCATCAGCTAAACAACAGACAAATAGAAATGAAAGGCTTTCTTGTATCGGATCGTGACTGTATATAAAAAATAGATATACATAGTGCGTCCATTAAGTATCAGTATTGGTCCGGGAAAATGTGATTAAAACGAAATACCTGGCATTTTTTATAAATAATAATTCGAAGTATTCTCCTCGATACATTTGTTACATCGATTCAATAGTGATTCAAATGCGTGATCCAGCTTATTTTGTGGAATAACATCCAAAGCACACGCAGAAGTTGTTTGGATCGTCTGAATGTCTTCAAAAAAACACCCTTTCAACTTTAATTTCAACTTTGGAAACAAGGAGAATTCACAAGGGGCTATATCTGATGAATACGGTGGGTGGCTGAACACACAGGCTTGGTTTCAGGCCAAAAATTGACACACAATTAACGATGTGTGATTTATTGTGTTGCGCAATATCATGCAACAAACTACAACTATTTGGATCGCGATATTCTGGCCAAATGCGACGAATTATGTGCATCAATCGTTTAAGGACTTCTAAGTAGTACTGCCCAGTAACACATTAACTAGTTGAAATGAACAGTTTGTGGATTATGCCTTTGCTATCGAAGGAAACAATGAACATTGTCCTGATTTTTGAAGGAGTTTTTTGTATTTTTTTGCCTGTGATGAGTTGTTCGACTTCCATTCCGCACTTTGGCGTTTAGTTTCTGAATCGTATTGAGTTTCTGAATCGTATTGAAGTTTTGGTCCTTTCTAGCGACTGCGATGACCTCTCTGGAATGATTGACACGAAGTGATTTCTGATCATCCGTCAACGTGTGTGGAACAAATTTTGCACACACCTTTATTTTACGCAAATCCTTCTGAAAAATGAATCGAATCGTTTCTTTGCCGATATTCAAAACCTCTTCCATCATTTTTAGTGAAGCATTGCGGTCATTTGCTATAAAATCGCAAACTTTTTTGATATTTCGGGTGTACTAGCTGAAAATGGTCTACCGTCTCGTTTGTCATCCTTCAGCGACACTCTGCCATCCAGAAAACATTTATGCCACAGAAAAACTTCATTCTGCTTAAACAATCATCGCCGTACATTCATTACAGCTCATTGTTCCATGATTTTGTTTGTACATGGAACTTTTTTGGCTTGTAAACAAAACATTATAAAATCAACAAATGTCAACCGACCATGGTAAAGTAGGTTTCGTTAGGTGCAGGAATGTTCAAGCTTTGCAACGTCGCCGTTCGTCAATAGATGGCGTGAATGGTTCATGAGATATATCTTCTAAGATGTATCTATATCTAAGTACTGATACTTAGTGGACGCATTGTGTATTTCGAGAACTCAAAACGCAGAAAATGATCGGTTGGAAAAAAGACAATACTCTGTATTTGGTGTGATCAGGAGGGTGTCCTGTACTATGACCTTCTGAAAGCAGGTGAAACAGTTAATACCATTCGCTACCGTCAACGAATGATCAATGTCAATGGTGCAAGACAAGAAACGGAAAAGTGATTTTGCAGCACGACAGGACCCCATCACACTCAACGAAAGCGGTCAGAGGCATAATTTATGTTTGTCCTGAGAGCTCTTGGCCCACCCGCCGTACGCTCCTTTCAACTACCACTCGTTTTCATCGAGGTCTTACGCACTTTCCATAAAACACTTCAACAATCACGGAGATGTCTAAAACATTGCTTGATGACCACCTCAAAAGAGGTACGGTTTTTCTGGAAAGGCATCCACAAAATGGCAGAAAGATGGGCAAAATGTACAGCTAGCGATGGCACATACTTTATATAAACCATTTTTATCTTTCTCCCAAATTAAACGTGTTTTTTTTTAAGATTAAGAATTATTACTTAAAAATAGCAAACATTCTACTTCTAAATAAAGCACTTGAAATGCGGTATGACCAAAAGGTAGCACCTCATGTCGTTATTTAAATATTTATTGCCTCATAAAAATTCTACGACTTAGAAGAAAACCACGATTGAGGACTGGTATCTATGTAATATTGTTTACCATCTTTATTAACCATCATGCGAGTTAAACGCAGTGAAAAGAATAAATAAGAAAAAGCCGCACCTTTCATCACGAAAGTGTCGTATCGCGCCATAAACTTTATTCTTTGTTCAAAAATGAACGTTTTAAAAATTAAATATCCATTTTTTCCCCTTCTTAACGATCCCTAGGACCATGCATTTTATACTAAGTAGGTCTTTTTTTTCTTGATATCGGTCAATTATTCAAATATTATTTTTATTTTTCAAAAGAGAAAGAAAAAATTTACTTTTTAAACTAAACAAAAATATTTTTTTGGTGTTAATTAGAAACTTTAAGTATTTTACTTCTTCACTCCACTTTGTACACCGACGATATATAAATACAAAAATAAATTATAGTTTAAAAAAACTAAAAAAACACGCTTTAATAGTAAACCGAACTAAAAAGTAAAAAATAATTTTTAGTATAAGAATAAAGCGATGAATGAGAAAATTTATGTATCATTGTGAAAAAAGCGTGGGGTGCTCGATATCAGTTGTTATAAATATTCCATCACTACCGTTTCTATAAGTAGAGTTAGTATGAAAATATGCTACAAAGCACCTCACGCTTTTTTACAATGAAACATTAATTTTCTCATTTACCACTTTATTCTTATACTAAAAATTATTTTTTGCTTTTTAGTTCAGTTTACCATTAAAGCGTGTTTTTTAGTTATTTCAAACTATAATTTATTTTTCATTTTTTAGTTCAATCTGCTATAAAAGCATGTTTTTTAGTTTTTTAAATTATTATTTTTACAATGACACAGAAATTTTCTCGTTCATCACTATTCTTATACTAAAAATTATTGTTTACTTTTTAGTTCGGTTTACCATCAAAGCGTGTTTTTTATTTTTTTTAAACTATAATTTATTTTATCTGCTATATTAGCATGTTTTTTTAATTTTTTAAACTATTTTTTATTTTTCGTCACTACCTACCCGTGACGGGGATGGGTAATTTGCGCGCCTTCTGCCTTCCTTGGGCATTGTAAACGTGTCTCAGGCTGCCCCTCCGAAAGCAAATCCTTGATCTGGACGATCCTATTCAGGATAATGGGACGAACTTATTAAATTATTGTATTGTCATCGGTCCTTGATAAGTATGCAAAGTTTCAGTTTAATAATCTGACATTTTGAAGTGGGTGAAAAGGACGTTCAAAAATTCCGTTACATAGATAGATACAGGTGAAGCTAATAAAAGCGTGTTAAAAACATTTTAAGCGCTAGGGCCGAAATAGAAATCTGTATGAAATTTAAAATAAAGACTCAATTCAAAAAGATTTCCCATAAAAATTCAAAAAGATTTCCCATAAAAACAGTAAATTATTAGGTTGTTAAAAAAGTTATTACTATTTTTGTTATTTTACTTTTGCTGTATGCTGTATTTCCTATGTAACTATGGTATTAGTTTTGCTCTAAAATAATTTTGTTTCAAAGCGTTAAATGCAACATGGACAAAAAGTAAATTTGCACAAATTTCTTGTTCCAGTTCAAATTAGGCCGAAAAGTTCGTGATATCGACGATGTGTTTGGTCCAGAAACCAAAAATGAACGTACTGCACAATGGTGGTTTGAAAAAATTCGTAGCGGTGATGAGAGTCTTTAAGATGATGAGCGTAGTGGTCAGCCATCGGATGGTGGCAATCCGCGTACAAAGATACCAATTCACCTCCATGACAACGCCCGGCCACACGTCTCAATGATCACCCGACATGAGTTAAGCTACGAAACTCTCAATCTATGACTACCACTTTTTCAAGCATCTCGACAAATTCCTGCGCGAGACATATTTTAAAAATCAAAAGAATCAAAAAAACCACATTCAACGACTTCATCGCTTCCAGGACTCCGGAATTGAACACAACCGGTATAAATAAACTTGTTTCTCGTTATGTGTTGATTGTAATGGTTTTCATTTCGATTAATAAGGTTTTGTTTGAGTTGAGATATGTATATTTCAATTTAATGGTTAAAAACCGCAATAACTCTCTTAACAATCTAATAATTATTTCCAATTACTCTATTCGCATTGCGCTAGGAATGTAAGCATCATGAGGAGATGATCCAATCAAATTATATCACCTAATACTTATTTCCCAAGAAGCAATCGAAGTACAGGATAATAAAAGTTGACACCAAAAATTTAAGGAATGCCAGTCATATTATGTATATCACATAGCCATAATAAAACTCTTCAACGAACAAAATAATTAATTACAGAAAATTTTATATATCTGAAATCATCTACCCAGATAATCGTTTTATTATGTAAATATCATCGTCGTTCAGAATAACGCAGCGATAATGACGCTTCTTTAAACCGACGACATAATCAACACTATCCCTCACCATTATTTCTCGCGTTCATTCAAATTAATCTTTTTTTCAGCTCTTAATTATCGTGCAGCGTTAATTGATTTAGCACCTAATTACATCCTGGTAATTTGCTGAATCGTTCTCATTGAGAAAAAAGGAAATTAAGAAAACGCGAAAAAATAAATCAAGAAGATCGGACCGGCCAATCAACAAGTTTGATTATTTAAGAATCATTTTGTGCTTTTTTGGCGGTTGTTTCTCTTCAATTTGCGAAGGGGGTTTTAAATGTTATTGTCATGACAATGTCAATTAAAACTTTTACTTGAGTTAGAGTTTCCACATCTCCGAGTGCACTGGATACTTTATATGTACAGGATCCGGCAGGGATGTATGATGTTTTTGAAACCACTGTTACGCGCGGCAGTGTCGAGCGAATGTTTTCATTATGGTTGATATCTACTCGTTCCGGGATGCCATCTCAGTAGCCATGGAGCCGTGGTCTGTGGCACATGGCGTGTTTATTTACAACACTTTTATTGAAACCGGTCGTTCTGTTGTGCTCACACAGCAACGAGTTCGAGCTCATTTAAGTGAGGAAAATTTGTTAGGATTGTTTAATTTTAATTTTTTTTTGATGTAGATAATAGTAAGGTATTAGTGGACCATACCACTGAACCCCCTGGTTCTACTACTATTTTACTTTAAGCTTTTATATCATATGTGCTGTTTTATTCTAAAATTATGCTAGTGTTCATTAAATGTACAAAATCAAATTTATCTAAGACTGATCCTTTCCCAGTTTTAGGGTCTGTTAATACACCAAATAATTCAACGAATTGGGTGGCGCCCTTTTGATGTGCCGCATCAATTCGTCCATAACCTACGCCTATATGCCTCCGGCAAACAGCTGTCGTCACTGTAGCCAGGATTTTTCAATTTAATTGATCAAAAGAAAAATTTTGGTTACGTTCTTCTTCGTCATTATATCAAAATCGCCAGTTTTAAAGCATTTAAACCATCGTTCCCAACTATCAATAACTTTCTTCAAATGAAAGAAGTTCTTCCTCGCAAAACGTCTTTTTCTGATATAATGAGACATATTCAAAGCTATGAAAAACTATGTTTTTTGCACAATGACAATTAATCGTTATTAATTGTCAAAAGCCAGTTCGGTACTGGCTTTTGATGCCGTATGTTTACCCTCCAAAACGCCATAAACTTTATTAGTTTATACCAACAAATGTATTCGTAACGCCATCTCTTAACAAAATCGACATTATTAGCCGAAACATCTAGTAAACAAACATAACTAAAAGATTTAAGCCTATGAAAAGTAATTCAGGAGTTTTTCACCCCTTCATCCTCAGAAAGTAACTATTTGGTGCGGTTTTTGGGCTTCAGGAGTAATAGAACATGGTGGCCGCAAAGAAATTATTTCAAAATTCCCAGTTTTTGAGTAAAGTTGGTCATACTTTTAACTGATTTAGATATGTTATTCGATTCATTAAGATATTTAAAGATATGATTATATTTTAATTATCAATAATTAAACCTAAAAATTAAAATTAAAAAAACATGTTCAACTATGTTTATTTAAATAATTTATTTTTCATTTCATTTATTTTTTAGTACATTGCCATATCTGGTATTTTATAACTAGTTAAATAATCTTATATGGTGAATAACATAAGAATATGCTAACAGAATATCTTTAAATAAATAAGCAAATATTATTGAAAATTTCCACTATATTTAAAATTGTATGAATAACAATTGTTTCAACACACAGTGCCTTTTTCAAATACAAACTTTCAACAGTTTGTATTTGAAAAAGGCTAACGTATCGACTAAGGCTAACGTACGGCTAAAAGTATCGGCTACCTCAGTTAAATTTATTATAGAAGATCTTTGGCCAGAACTGATAAATGTGGATATAAACAATGTTTTCTTTCAACAAGGCGGTGCGATGCGTTCGACAAAAATTCGAAAAATTAACTGTAACTCCTAAAAATAACTTGCTATTGCTGTAGAAAAACATTATTTCTAACATAACGGAGCTCATTCGGTCGATTGACACCTGTTTCCCAGCGTTATCTCCCGTCGTTTCCGAGATAGTGGAAAAAATTAGACAAAAATTCGAAAAAATTTCCAACTCCTAAAAACAAGTTATTGGAGTAAAATACACTATTTCTAACGTAACAGACCCCGTTCGCTCGATTAACCCGTATTTTATCGAGTTATCTCCCGCCGTTTCGACAAAAAATTCAACAAAAAAATATTCTGCTTGTTTTATCAGGCAGAAAACTTTTCGAACGACCCTCGTATAGGACAATCTAAAAACAATGAATGTGAGCCAGCCACAGCTATTCAACGCATAGTGCCTGAAATACATGAAAATATTATGCATATATAGCGAACTAATAAATTTCGACATCCACAGATAGGGATCTGTCTAACTATTAGACTGATTGATTGGTTAGTGAGTTTTTATAATTACCTTCTCTATCGCACCCTGTATAACTACGGTACGTTGCCAGATTTCATATTGATAAAACGATTCAGATGGTGGATAGTGATTAAGGCAAATGTTCTTTCTCGTTTGAGGGACCTGTTGATTTCTACGCCAGATAGTGTTAGGTTTATCAAAGTCACCAGGCATGATTAAGAGGGTATTAGAAAGGTGTGACGTGAAGACAGGAAAAAATGTCCTAATTAATTACATTCCTAGTAACACTATGGATGAAGAAGCACAGACGAATTATTTGATATTTGTCGTATGGTCTTGGTTCATATACTTTATAAAAATGTTCATTCTATTGAAAATATTCTACTATTTTTTTTTTTAATTACACTCAATATTAATTGAGTTGAAAACAGATAATTCAGATATCAATAAACAAAATTATTTTTTAGGTTTTTTTTTAAATAAACACCCCAAAGGACATTTACTGATATTGCCATCCAATGTAATATAGATGAATAAGTAATTCTGTTCTAACGTTAACAGGCCTTACTTACTAGAATTCCTTAGATTAGCCAAAATTAGCAAAAACAACTAAAATACTCTGCTCTCAGCAGGAACTAAAAGAAGCTAACATAGCAACATAACACACATGAGAAGGCTATTCACACACAAGGCTTCACACACACTGAGAAGGCTATTTAGCAACTGGACCTACAGCTTAACTTGGGTTCCGAACCATGGTCATCAGCTACCAAAAAGCCCGGTCAGTACCCCCCTCGGGCTATCAACCCTTGGTTTTGTACTTAACCGAAAGTATCTTGAGAAGCCTACCGACTGGCAAGTGACAAACGTAGAAAACCTCTCAGGAGGTATCTGGCCTTACCCAGCCTCGAACTGGCGTGACTGAGGGGTCTCTTACCTATAAACATTCACAATTTTTTTTTTAACTTTTTTACCTAGTACGGGAATCGAATCCGCTCCACGCTAACTGCCTTATCGACACAGCTAACGTTGCTCCTTGTGTGTTTATATATATATATATATATATATATATATATATATATATATATATATATATATATATATATATATATATATATATATATATATATATATATATATATATATATATGTATATAGTATATTCGAGTTTTTTTCCGTTCGGTTTCTTCATCACTAGGACATGTAGATATAGATGTTTATGATTCTCTTCGGTAAATTGGATTTTTTGATGTAAGGAATTCATATAAATCATTAGAAATTTGTTTAGTTCATGTCTTACATGTGGCCAGATGATGAAAATGTCATTTATATATATTTGCCATGTCTTCGGCCTTGATAGAACTTTCACACGAAGTAAGATAATGGTATTAATGAAATATCCGGAGTCTTTTATGTATGATTGTGATTGTTCGGCCAAAGGTTGCATGAAGTATGCTAAATATTTTTCCAATTTTTATAAAGGCGAGTCGAAATCACATTCGGCTTGTTTTAGTTTGGAGACTCTGCTGCATTTTTCCCTTGGTGTTATGGTTTTTTTCGGTGTGATGGTCATATGTCGGCATTTATAGGCGTAAATGCATATGCATATAAGGATAGTCTGAAAAGTTTCCAGCTCCAACATGAAGATGGCGTTAAAAATATTCTAGTAATATAATTGTGCATGCGCATGAAAGATAACCTTGAAAATGTCAGGCATATTAGATGTTCAATTGATATTTAACAGTTATTTATGTCAGTCGATGTTTTTGTAAAGAGAGAAAAAATCGAATATCGAGTCGTCATTAAATTCCTGCATTTGAAAAGCAATACGTCTACGCAAATTAAAGCCGTGATGGATGTTGTTTATGGGGCCTCATGCACCATAATTTACCACCGTGAAATTTTGGGCGGCTGAATTTAAACGTAGTCGTACCAGTTTGGTTGACAATAAACATTCGAGACGGTTTGGACTTGATATATAAACATACAATACAAATAAATAATATATCTAATATATCTAATTAATAATATATCTAATATATAATATCTAATATGACTGAAATTTTCAAGGTTATCTTTCAGTGCATGCGCAATTATATTACCAGACTATTTTTGTTGAGACTGGAAAGTTTTTATACTACCCTCGTATATAAATTTTCCAACAAAGAAAAAGTGTAACACACGAAATATGGTTTTTAACATCAAAACAATAATAACAAACTTATATGCTTTCGAAAACCATCAAAATAAAACTAAATGACATATCAACTTGAAATTCATGAAGCTTTACTACAAAGCCTTCATTTAATCCTATAACCCATGTAACTAGTGATTTATTTAAATGTAGAAACTTTCATTCTTTATGTTGAATTATTTAAAAGTTGTTATCATTTATAACCAAAAATATGACTAAACTTTTTCCTAAAGCTGTCATCGATATTTGTCATTCAAGATATTTATTAATTTCTATATTTTCTGTGCAAAGAAAAATATTTTAAAACGCACCTCTTTTTTAATTATCTTCTTATTTTTTCCTTCCATGGCATTTGCTCCGATGGAGTTGTTTTAACATTTTTTTTTTACTTTTAGGTTCAAAATAAAGTATGGTCAAAATAAAATAGTCAAATGTTATGATTATTTTCGTTATTAGTGCCAAACTGTGTATATAATTGAATGAAAATAATTATTTATAAAAACTGAAAAAAAAAACAATGAAAGTATGTTCTATTTTAAGAAAATTAGTGACTTCGTGTTAGTCATTACCAACTCGTTGTGTTGATTGTCCACATTTATAAGGCATATACACCGACATCTATCGAAAAATTATCGAACTTTTCACAATCCTTGTAGATACCTTTAAACCAAAATGAATAAAACTTTATAAGCAATTCCTGGAATTCACATTTATTATGTCACCAACATTTTCCTTAATTTATAAAAATAAATATGTACGTAAAAGAAGATAATTTAAAAAAGTTCCCAAAGTATACGTATAGATTTTTTATTAAGTATACCAATTAGAACCATGTCCCACTCGCAACCTCTTTAAGTAAACACAATGGTTGTCCGTTAATTAAAAGGAAAATTAAAAACTCCACGTAACTCGATAATAACCGTCATCAAACAGATTGATTTTAAGCAAACAACGCTGGAATAATGCTCACGGCATACGTACGTTCGTAAAAAACGTGGAAACATTCGACGCTTTTACCGAACGAAAATTAAAGCTTTTTTAAGATAAAAAAAACTCAGGTAAAACAGTATTTTTATCAATGGTCTTCCGGCTAGAGGTTTTGTTTCGACTCGTAAATGACACGCTTTTATTAAGACCCGATTTAAACGGGCTTGGAATGGTTTTTATGGGTGACTGTATAAATGGGCCATTTGGTAGAGCATTTGTTTAACCACTAGTGGAATACAATAAATTAAATCTACAGATAATAAAATGAAAAGACAAATTAAAAAGAAATACACATACACGAGTGTTTAGAAAATAACCATAGGAATGAGAATTTACAAGAGATATATAGAATAATTGATGTATGATATATATATATAATTATATAATCGATATGCCTATAAGTAATATCGATATCCTCAAATTTTAAAAATATCACCATCTACTGATAATGATGTAACTTAATATATCATAACATTTTAATATTTTTAGAACAGAAATTATAAAATGTTATACATAGTCGGCCCCCAGAGTTAGATGGAGTCAAAGTAGAAGTAATCAAAGCAATGAGTGAAGTAGAGGTAAACATGTTTCACATCTGCCAGAAAGTGTGAAGATACTGGATTGCGACCAGAGGATTTGTCGATCTCAGCATTTATACCTGTACACAAAATCATTCTCAATCCACATGCCAGTAAAAGCCTCCTTCACGTTATAAACGAACGCCTAAAATCCTATTTATCATGGCAAATTCCAGTAGGCTGGATTCGTTCCAGGGAAGGGTACATGTGAACAAATATTCATCATTTGACAAATAGTCAAAAAAGCCAGAGAAGTCCAGTATACTTCTATTTCCTTGATTATCGAAAGGCGTTTGACAGTCTAATATGGGATAAATGATGGTCAATTATATGGGAATATCTGATCATCAAGTTGGCTTAATTTGTCATCTATATGAAAAAAGTATTGCAGTGATGAAAATTAAAGGATGAAACAGTTCTTTATGGACTAGTAATAAACAAAAATAATAATTATCGACCGTCAAAACAAGAACATCAGGCAAATAGAGCTATTTAAGGTAGTAGTCAATTCGTCTACCTTGCGGCTTTAATATCAAATGAAGGCGGTAACACTCATGAGATCAGAAGAAAATGCGAAATGCCAAGAAATTAATTGCGAAATTTGCAGAAGATTTGAAGAGATAGGAATATATCACAGAACACAAGCAGATTGTAAAAACCTTAATTTTTTCGGTATTACTATATCCTGCTGAAACGAGGATCATTTCAAATAAGACCTCAAGCACATTGATTCTTTTGATTTCTGTTGCTGGAGACGGGTCGTTCCCATTCAATGGAGTGGCAAACAAACAAACCCATCCGTTGTAGGAAATTAATGAACCCACAAGCCTGTCCCAAATTATTTCATAAACGAATACCAAAATTCTGCAGCCACATTAAACGCAGGGATGGCTGTAAGCTAGAAGACTGGTGCAGCAGGGATGGATGGAAGGTTCTAGATCAGACGGCAGACCTCCAAAAAGATGAACAAATCAAATTAAAGGCCAAACTGCTTCATCTCTCCAATCCGACGGAGCGAGATCGGGGCTGTATGCTGGGTGAGATAGAAGCTTGATGTCCAACTCGTTAATTTTGGATGCGGTCAAATATAAAATGTGCGGTCTTGCTGAAGTAGGACTTTTTTACGGTTGACCAAAGCTGGATATTTTTCGACCAGAACAACGATCCGGAATCAACTCAATCTTTCTCTGTTTGGGTCCGGAAGAGCTAGTTGCCCGGGCATAACCCACTGTTTTTCGTCATTAAGATTACTGAAATAAATCCATTTTTCGCATCGCAGTTAACAACCCGTTTAATAAATACAAAATCAGTAGGGTTTTTGAGGAGAGTTTATATTTTACTCAATTGGACTCGTGGGTTGCTGGAGAGACCTTTCATGAGGGATGTTTCTATAGCTCTTTGGCACCATCCCTATGCCTTGCAAATGCCAGTTAACACTAGTGTTGTATTACTCATAATTCCCTTTAACGTTCCTAGTGTATGCTCTAGGATCTGCAGACCGTGATCGACCTGATCTTTCCCTATTTTCAAGACTCATATCACCCTCCCGAAACTGAACCAGAGTTTAACAAATATCATAATCGGCATCAGTCGCTTTGAAATCTTTTTAAAAACAGTCTCTAAATTTTGCTCTAATTTCGCGACTTATTTAACCCATTTTAACGTTTATATTAAAAACCGTCGACTGAATATTTAGAAGTGAAATCACTTTAATACTGAAAAGGAATGTTTATTTATCGGAGCAAAAAGTTGAAATCGTAGTAAACCTCTGAGAAGTAAATTATATTGGTTTATTTATAAGCAAAGGGAAAAAATGTAAATGCTTTTGTTACAATATATAATAATGTACTATATTTTTGCAGTAGTATTTCTTTTTTATTCAAACCTAGCCCACATGGGTCGCAAGTTAGAAGTCCGAATATGCCAGTAGCATTCCAACAATTAGGTGGCGTTACCCTGTAATGTTCACTTATATTATCCGATTTTCGGAATTAAAGACAACTGGATCTGATTCGATTACATCGAGCGAAAAGCATCCGAGCCTAACTGATGGCTTTTTAAAGAACGAAACAAAAGTTAAATATTATGTTTTGATTAGTACGATTAGAAGGATCATATAGACAGAACTATGCTTCTCTTTTACTTTTATTACATCCTAGAAAAGTATAAAGCAATACAAAACTATTCTAAAACAAGGAAAAGTTATCCATGCTCTACACAAAAATTGCCCAGCTGACGGCTGCCACTAAAATGATAGACAGGGTCTTCCAAGGCCAGTTTCAGGCTTTAAGCCGTCATCAGTCAGTCTTTTTCTTAAGAGATAACTCACACCACAAGCAAAATTAATTTTGAAGTAACTTTAAAAAACCCTAAGCTTTACAGTTAGAATTAACATAAATTATCCATACTCGAACTGACCCTAAAATATAACGTAATTATTTAAATTCAATTATTTGTATTATTCATAAAAGATGGAATCAAAAGCAGCCTGATAAAATACATATTCTAAAAGGGTTCGTTCTTTTCAGTCAGCACATTTAATAATTACTGGAAACGAGGGTTATACCTCTTATACAAAACGCAACCTGTACTATTGTATTTCTGTGACATTTTATTAGGTCTTTACCGCTATAATAATAAAATACCTGTCGACTATAACCCCCAATTTACTTGGGAGTTCTGTGAAACGTCAACGTTTATTTTAATACATTACCTTATTCGGGTATTATATATAGTCTCATTACTGTCAATTAATCTGTGACGTTTTTCTAAGAGGATCCTTGTTTATGACATAGATAAAATAAGGAGAAATACCGTAAAAAATATATTATAACGTCAACGTGTGAATGTGGTAATTTCCATGAAGAAATTTAATAGTATAAATGTCTCTGTCATGTCAACATTCTTTTTTTGATGAATTATATAACAGGCAATTTGGTTCTTTTTTCCTTGTCTGCTTCTGTAAAGTGACGGTTGTGGTGGAGAAATGAGCGATTATAAAAACTCGCCAAATAATCGAAATATTTTATTTAAAAATTACACAGACCAACAGTTGTCTTGGTGCCGGAGTATTTAGATCTGATTTCATACGAATTTAATGTCGTGAATCCAGATATGACACTAATTTTTGTATAGGAGCTCAAATTTCTAAGATATAAAATTTTAGTGAAATATACGTTACGCAATTTTCAGTTAAATCCATAGATCAAATAAAAAACTAAACATGGAATTTTTATTATTATATTATACAAATATTATTATATATAAAGATAGAGGAAAGAGTCATCGATGACACCAACTAGTCACTGAATACTTCAAAAACGTCTTTTCCGTGACATTCTTCAATGTAACGTGAAACAGTCCGTTTTTAAATTCCAGCAGTAATCTCCCATTATGTGTGTATCTCATCTTCCTTGGTGGCGATCCTCCATATTTTTAACATCCTGTTGAAATATTCCACCTTGTTCCTCACTGGTGTCTCCTAAATTTTGGGAAAAACGGTCTATGTGGTTGTGTAAATAGTGCAATGCTCGTGTTACACTCAAGAGATCTGAAACTGTTAAGCATCTTGTTTACCAGTTCAACATAGTTTTCAGCGTTCAACGTAGTTTTCAACAAAGGCGTTTGGCCAGAAAATTTCCGACACCTGCAAAAAATCTGTGTTGGACTAGTAATTTATAATCGATTTTCATCAAGTAAAATTTGAAACTCAAAGCAGATAGGTTCGGGCTCCGATTAAATACAAACAAAACAAAATACATAAAAATGGGAATTAAAAAAGACGAAACATGCAAGGAAGGACTGAAAATTAAAGTAGGAGAAGAAACACTACACTTCGAAAGAATTGATTATTTTTGATGCCTTGGCTCAACCATCACAGACAAACATAAAATGGAAGCCAAAGTTAAAGCCAGAATACCAAAAGGAAATAAATGTCTGCACATTTATTTCCTTTTGGTATTCTGCTGGTATTCGATGCTGCAGATACTCCTGAGAAACATGATTTTATCAAGAAAAGCCAAAGTAAGAGTTTATAAAACAATAATGAGACCAGCTGCAATATACACCGCAGAGAATTGGACCTTAGCAGTGAAAGAATGTTGGACGTGTGGAAGCGTAGAGGGCTGAGAAGAATATACGGTAGTATCACGGAGGAGAATCAGTGGAGAAAGACCAATGAAGAAATAATAACGGTATTTGGAAAATACGGAGCACGGCAAATAGCCCGGCTAGGACATATAGAAAGCAGACTAACAAAACAGGTTGTGAACAGGGAGAGAGACTAGGGAAAAATGAAGAGGGGAAGACCGACGAGAAAGTCGCTACAGGGGGTGAAGGAGGATTTGACCAGAATGGGTGTGACACAGTGGGAAAGAAGGGCAAGGAATAGAGTGGTTTGGCGGTAGATTGTAAACCAAGCCAAAGACCTTAAAAGCCTGTAGAGGTGTAGATATAAAAATTGAAACTGTCAATTAATGTTTATTTGCATATTATTAATTTTTGTGATATTTACAATGTTTACATTCAGATTCGCTTTGATTTGCCTTTGGTTAGTTAAGTTGATTCAGATTGAAAATGTCGGTCGATAACTTGCATTTGCACCATGTTATGCTTTTTTTTATTTTAAAAAGGATAAGAACGATGTTCGAACAAAAAAAGTTTGGTGCCGTTTATGGAGAGGGTTCTGTTGGAGACATCACGATATAAAAGTGGTTTGGTGGACAATTTGACCTGAAAAACCGGCATGGCTCTGGCCATCCTTCAGTTACTGATATCCTGGAAATAAAGACCGTAATAGCCGAAGATCTACAGCGTGATCCGAGAGATAGCAAATAAGTTTTATATTGGCAAATGGATAGTTTTTGACCATCTGAAAAAAAAATGATACGTCTGAGTGTCCGATGTGTGGGTCCCTCACGAACTTATCTTATGATATTAACATATCTAAAGAGTAACTGGTGATGAAAAGTGGATTGTTAACGATAATGTGCAATAAAATAAATTATAGATTTTTATTCGATTACATTACGACGAAAGACCATTTTCATCCGAAGAAAATTATGCCTTTCATTTAATGAGATTCGAAGAGACCCTTGTTCTACGCAACCAAATCATCAACACCGTCCTCTACTGTTCATAATTAGGTCGGCTAAAAGCAACAACTGAAGAAAAACAGCCAGAATTAGCAGGAAAGGCCATCGTATTTCATCACAATAATGCACGATTACACTTTTCAATCAGGACTCAGCAAAAATTGTTGAACTTTAATTAGGATGTTTTGCCCCAATCAATCACCGGACATCGCACTCTCAGACTACCATCTATTCCGCTTCCTCCAAAACTATTTAAATGGGAAATATTTTAAAAACGAAGAAGAGGTTAAAAACAACGTGCTTTTAATTTGTTTTATTTTATCATTTTTACGTTGGCAAAAAGTTAAAAATAATAATGATAATTACATAATAAACTAAATAAATTTTTACATAAAATATTTGTGTTTTTCTTTTTTTTTAAACTTCCGGTAGTCGGGCGAAATTTTTTGACATGAGTGGTCGCGCCAGTGTCGTAGACCGTGAGGCCAAAACAATTAATAAAACTCAAAAATCTCACACAATTCTGCATTTTATACTTGATACACAGTTAATTTACTATAAATAAGAGTTGATTTTCACTGAGATTTTAGGCGTTTATAGTAATGATTAATAAATTATGTTGAGTAAATTATTTTAAACATATTTTTCACAAAAAAAACATAATATTTAAAAATAAGTAACAATTTATATGAAATGAATATATTATTTATAAAATACAAATAAAAATTAAACTTTATTCTCGTAAATAGATCTAGTAGTCCGTATTCTAATAAATTAGGCGTTAGTTGTCTTGAAACCTGGCATAACAGTCTCTACAAATTACGTTAACATGTTCCAAGCACAGCCCAGTACCACAATTTTTACAAAAATATTTCGTTTTTCTGTTCATTCAGCAATCACAAAAACTGCATCTTCCGTGTTCTCCAATATTTGGACCTACCACTACAACTACTACTCCACATACTTCGTTGTACAATTGTTATAGGCGTTTTATTTCTTTTTCATAATCCATCTGAGTAAAGTAATTTTTTCTTTTTTGTCAACACGGATTTTATATGATGCCTATTCTTACTTTTCTTATAATTCTGGTGATATTAGAGACAATTTAAAAAATTAACGCAAGTGGTCGCATACTGTCTGAGATACCGTATTTACAAAAAAACTGTTAATAACTTTACAACAAATGCACCCTTCCACATAACATTCGATACTAATATTCCACGACGACTTTTAAAAAGGTAATGGGAGGGGCAAAGGGTTTTAGCAGCGGGTTTTTTAAATATTAGCAATTTTCACTACACCCGGTCTCACAGTCCCTAGGCGCGACCACCGGAGGGTTAAGAAAATCTCTACGAACTTTCTGAAATTCCCGATTGAAATATACGACATTAAGGAATATAAAAAATCTGAAAGGTAACCTCGGTCTCTTCGTAAAAAGTTTTCCAGGCCCAACTGCACAGTATTGATTAAACGTTTACAATATTTCTATAGGAATTCTTGTATGAAGTGCTGAGTTTTAGCTTCGCAATATTTTGTGGGGATCAATGTACTCCTTATTCTTCAAATAATGCTACGGTTTTATTGTGCTATTGATTTTCCAAATTATATCACATACAATTACAATTATATGCGATAGGAAAAGCACATTTCACACCCCCTTCGTCCAAGGCAACTATAAACTAAAAGATTGGAATGCCAAGAGATCGCCAGCAGCCATTCCATGTGAAGTCGGGCTACTGGTGGGCAAAGTTTCCATCCCCATGGTTGCAAAAAACAATCTACATTTCAAGCATTTCTAAATCTGCAGTTCGGCCGATCTCTCTCCTGGTCCACTCAAATCCAGCAAGCAATCTGCAAGAGTCAAGGCATCATCAAGTTGTTATATCCACTTTCCTGCAGAACGAGGAAACTTACTTCGAAAATCAAGATCCAAATCTTCCAAGTCCTGATAAGATCCGGTTTCTCATGCCTGCAGCGACTGAGAAGCATCAGATCTTCTAAAATAAATCACTACATGTATCTCTCAACACACCGTGTTTTGTTAGAAAAAAACCAGACTCATCGGGCAGAAGGTATTTCATCTATTTCCTAACTTAATAAATTCAGTGGAGAAATTCAAGTTCTCAAGTTCTCAGCAGCAACCAATTGTTGCGAGAATTATCGAACCTCCTGCCCTAGCCACAGGGCAATCCTTCGATACCTTCATTCCCAAACTCCGGCATCAAGACCCGGGTTTTGAAACCTTCTCGATTCCCGATGTAAGTGTAAGTCTTATGTGATTCCTGTGTAAGTCTACGCTTCCACCAACACAGATGATTTCATTCAACTTCACTTTAACCTCCATGAAATTCGCCTGGACTTCACTGAAAAAATAACTTTGATATTTATTTGTGAAAAAAGTAACACACACTTATTGAAAATCTGAAAGGGCCAGGTCTGGAAAATACACTGGGTGTGATATTTTATACCAGCCCAACTCGATGAGAATGTAATCATTTTTATTGTATGCGACCGTGCTTTGTCCCAAAGCCAAATTACTTTTCTTCCATTGTCAGTATAACGTGTTTTTTTTTCTCCAGAGCGTCACTAAAACGAATCAGTTGCTGATAACATTCAAGCGACACATGTTTGACATGGATATTGGTATTAGTTATCGGGTCACAAGGATTAACCTACGACTTTCGCCTCTTTGGAATATCGTAGAAAATCCACTTTCCCTCACAATTACAGGGAGTTATTTTTTTTTCTTGAATCTAAAAATCGTCTATTCTTATTCTTAGAGGTTAGCTCGTGGGTACCAGAATCTCACTTTAAATTAAAAAAAAAAATTAATAAATATTGAACTAAAGAAGACCGGGCCCTGACCCAAAATATTTCTCATTTGTCAGTGGAGAACTACTATGTACTTTTTCTCTTCCTCTTCTTCATTAAACCGTTTTCATGGTCTCGCCATTGATCGAAGTTAGTGACCTTAATAGTATCCAATAGTTCATTCCACTCTGATCTTCTTCATTTCATCGATTAATTGATACTGTTTTAATTTTAATTAATTTTCCTGTATTTACCTAATTATTATAATTTTATTTTTCAGCATTCTTGCAGTTGTTTTATCTGGTCTTTCTTGTTTTTGTTGAAAATATCGTGATTATAATCGGGCCAGCAATATATATATATATATATATATATATATATATATATATATATATATATATATATATATATATATATATATATATATATAGGGCTTTCCTTAATAAGCCACTACCTTACGAAAATCAAAAATACCATCGAAAACAGCTCGGCTATGACCAGGGAGTACCTGTAAAGTAATTTTTTGGGCTCGTAACTCGTACTAAACTCGGAAAGATTAACCGCTAAACACCAATTTCGACGTTTTAGTGATTAGGAATTATAAAAATAATAAATATAAATAGAAACAGGTTAGATTTTGATCTTTAGTAAAAATATCACCACTTCGAGATACATTCCTAACGATTCAAACCATAGTTTCCATAATAAAAATGGCTAGTTTCATCTTTATTCTAAAGAGACGAATTAATTTTCCCTTAAAACAATATACTAATAACAAATAATTAAAATAGATTAGGGAGGTGGCTGAACTGCATGGTTATGATAAGAATAATGTAGATAGATTAATTAAAAACAAAAAGTTAGGAAATTGCTGAAAGGACCTTCAACTTTTCAAAAGGTACATAACAAAAACAAATTCATGATAATACCGTTTGATACCCAATTAAAAAGAGAGTTAGACAAGATTTTGAAAAAGTGGTCATTAAAGTAGTCTACAAACCATATAATGAGTTAAAAGAAGTCCTAGGTAATCCAAAGGACAAAGAAGACCATAATAAATGAATTGTGAAGTTAACGAAGTGCTACATCAATAATTCAAAAGGTTGACTCAATGGATTACAGGTCTTTCAAAGTGAGCGGTTTTTTTAATTCTTAAATAAAACACAGAATTTGCGTTGATTTCAAAAAACTTTTTATTGATATCTGAATCATAGTATAGGGCATTTTAACACGAAGAACACTATTTGCCAAATGACCACCTCTTGCAGCTCCACAGACGTCCACTATTTTGTCAACATATTGAATTAAAGTCGAAGAGATTTACCACTAAACATCAAATCACTTTTTGAAACTTCTAGACGCACGTTTCGCTAACCATGTTAGGATTATCAGGAGACAATAATTTTTAAATTACCCTCGTATGATATTTCGTGAATAAATAAAGAATTTTATCTAAAAAATGCCGAATTATTATTAATGACTGTTTACACCTATTATATACCTTAATGGAGGAACATTTTGGAGCTACAATTAATTACATGTTTTTCCTTCAAGCATAGATTTTTTCTGGAACATAACACTCATAATGGCTATCTCATAAACAACGTAAGAGAAAGAGGAAAAGGGTGGGGGATATTATTAATTCGGCCAGTGTGAAAAATCGACAGCGTAATTAATAGCCATAATACCCCCTCTTTTGTACTAATTTAATATAGCCCCGAATAATCAGCAGACGTGAGCACCATTAACCTTGATGGCTACAAGGAGCTCCCCCTATTATTTATAAGCTTTTTATTTATAACGTCGTTGTGAACAGCAAAACAGTGGATCGATAGCAACACACAAACGTATACAAAATAAATAAATGGGAAACTTTAATGATTTTACGTATTATTTTCGCTATAAATCGGCTTGGTTGCTATTCCTGAATAATTTATATTATGACCCCATCAAACTATGACTATTATCGAGGTTGGTATAAAAGAAGAAGTGGGACTTTTGTTGCATGTTTATTATTTAAAAAAAAAATCGTTTAAAATTTAAAATTGTTTAATCAAATCTTATTATTAGACAGTTAATAGTAAGTTAAGATATTAGACATTAAATAATTAGTAAAAAAAGGGTGTTTAAATGAAAATTTGCATCTTGCATAAACACTTTAGCATTTTCGAGTTCTTCTTCTGCCTTTCGTGATGTCTAACTTTGACGTGTTTCCAACATAGCCCACCGATTAGTTTTAAGTTATCACCCAATCTGATCTGGTCGACCTCTCATTCTTTTTCACAACCATGATCTCCATTGCTCCAATAATTATTACAACTGTTAAATTTTAGACTTAGCCTGTTAAATATCAATTAATTTGCACCACTTGATCTCTCGCATCTTTTTCGGTCTGATAATTGTGTTTTCGCTATTTTGTCAATGTCAATCTTCAGATGTGTCTATCTCTGGGAAACAAAAAGGATGTATTAATCGTACGTTCTGGTCTACAAATATTGGGACATTTTAATTAGGTGAAATAAATAAAAAGTAAACATTCAATAAAAATGTAATATGTGACCCTAATCGAAAGTGCACTCGGATCTTTACTAAATAAAATATCAAATAATTAGTTAAATAATATCGACCATCAATCATCAATGGCCAAAATGTCATTCTAACACAGTATAGGATAGTTTCATGATGATGCAAAGACTACTCAAGATTATCAATTAATTTTTGGTTCGAAATCACATTATATCCAATGTTTATTCACCATATTCACTGATGTATCCCCTAGTGGCAATTTTGTGTTTCTAAAAATTGAAATTACAGTTTGTAAGGACTTTTCCGAGATTGAAGTCATGAGTCGAGATACAGCAATGCTCATAGTCATCATGAAAATCGCGTTATTCAATTCTTCTATTGGAACCTTCGGCGCGAAACACTAAACTCGAAGAGATTTACTTCTATTTTGTAACTTCACAGCGTGCATTGCGCTTACCATAGTAGCATCATCAGAAGATGATTTAATCTCAGATTAGATCATCCACTAATTTCCTGATGAGATGATTCACTCACAGATTGAAATACGTATTGATGCTGCTATTATGGTTATAGAAACGCGCGACGAGAATTTAAAAAAGTGATTTAGTGTTTAGTGGAAAATCCCTTCGAGTTTATGGCGCTGTTGTAGATATTCCATATACCTAAATCAAGCCAAAGAATTAAAAACTCTTTGTTATAATTTTTGTTTTTCTAGAGCAAAACTTTGTATGTCTATAAAGCTAGGAAAAATGGCACTTTAACTAAAATTTAAGGGGGTTAAGGTAAATGGAAAAATATTTAAATATTTTCAAGTAAAAAATAATTTAAGACGAAAAAACCTATCATCAATCTTGTTGTTTAACTTAGCGTTTAAAGTGATCATTAGAAAAATCAAAATCAATAGATAAGGAATGTCAGCAAACAAAAGTAATTAACTCCACTCCCTACTAATCACTATTAATCATCTAAAATTATTGATATGAATCAAGTAACCAAGATTCTTCACATCATTTGAAAGAAAAACGTTTCTTACAGCAAAGGTCAAAAACCTAAGGATTTCCGAGAAAATAAATTGCAGAGTTATTAAATCGAAAAGCTATGATAAGGATAATCATTTTAAGCAAATATGTGTAAAAGCATATTTGGTTAATAATAATCGGTTATTATTTAACGAACAAACTACAAATTAATTAACGAACATTGTTAAAACAAATTTTATAAAATTAAGAATCAGTCATACATCAGACAAAAAATGAAAGTGGGTTGATACGATAAAGAGAGTTGGCGACAAAATATATTTGTGTGGATTTAAAATAATATTCTGTACGCGAATATCACACTTCTTATTTACGGAGAAGCAGCAACCAGATAAGAAATATATCAGGGCTTTTTCAACTAGTTGTTGGAAAAATAGGTTATAATGGTGCCAGGCGAACATACTCAAATGGTGGGCATTTTGAACATTTAATGTAATAAAACAATTAATCAAGTGTTTCTTAACACGAAGTGAATCGTTTAAAACGTGCTATGATGGGGGAAATAGTACTAATAATTTCAACTGACATTAAGGAAGTACAAGCGAATATATGGGAAAAACGAGTTTCCAAATCTAAGACTTGAAATTCGGTAATTGTGGCAAAGGATATGTAATTGAACTATACTCAAAATTTGAAAATTATTCACAGTCTAGTTTTTATAAAAATGATATTTTAAACCGTTCTTATACGCAGTCTCTTATGGTAGAATGATTTCCGCCACCGGATTTTTCTATGTTTTGACTATTAATCTTCCAAATTTATAGAATAAAAAACATCACATGATAAAGTTTAATATTTGCCGAATATTATTACATATGATTAAAAGGGTTTCCAATATAATTATTTAAATAAATTAAATGAAACTTTTTTTTAACTTTAGATTACTAATAACCAAGCACTCGACCAAAGTTCTGACAACGTCGCGCAATCAGCTGAGAATATATAAAAGATAGAGTTATATTTAAAAATGGAGATGACTATGTATGACATTTCTAGATTTAAGGTTGAAAATTATTTTACTTACAGAATTTACCTATGTGTCGACAATACATATTATTTAATATAAATTTTCTATCTTGAAGCGTCAAAATTCTCATACAGATACACAACATACACTGATAAATAGTATTATAAATAAAAACTGTGAATTTCTGTAATTATTTTAAGTTTAGAAAAAGTTTAATTTTTAGGAAAACAAGAAAATGTCATAATTTTTTTAACTCGTGGGTTTCTCTCATACTTACATACAACATTAAAGTGAAAGTTTTTCATTTTCTTGTAAAAAAACTAAACCAAATTTTTCCTGAAACCTATGGTATAAATGGCTATAAAAATATTACATTTTATTATCAAATACCTTAAGAGGACAATGAAACAATATACTGAATTTTCCTAACGCGTTAAACCTTTGGTATATGTAACTAAAGTAGACACTAGAGATGCATTACTCGACAGGATAGTAAATGCAGTAGCAGATATGAGGAACAGATCCGAATCCATTCACGGAGCAACCCGTAAGAGAGCTGACAAGTGTTTGGAAGCGGCATTTTTGATAACTACAAAACATAGCCTAACTATTTATTATAAATTTTTATTATAAAAAATTACTATATTTAAAATTACTTTATTAAAAAAAACTACTATATTTAATTTTTGTTTATCCCTCTGTAACAGTTGAGAGTAGGACCCTTGTTTATAGAATTTTCTTTCTATGTTCATTTTCGGTCGTTCATTTCAGTATAATATATATATATATATATATATATATATATATATATATATATATATATATATTATCATCAGCCCGTGTCGATCCACTGCAGGATGAAGGCCTCTTCAGCTTGTTTCCAACTTTCACGGTCCTGGGCCTTCCTCTGCCACTCTGGTCCAATATACTTAACGATGCCATCAATCCATCGTGCTTTCGGTCTTTTTCGCGGACGTTTGCGGTCAATTGGTATCAACTCCAGGATTGCCTTTGTTCATGTGTCATCCCATCGCCTCATCCTCCATTTTAGTCGCTTTACTCTTCCAATGATGTCACAGACTTTCGTTTGTTCCCTGATCCATGCGCAGTTTGTTCCCTGATCCATACATATTTCCATTCCCCTCTGTGCTACCCAAAGTTTTTGAATTGATTGGGATGTGAATGTCCAGGTTTCACTTCCGTATGTCATAACGGGTAGAACGCACTAATCGAATACTTTTCTTTTCAGGCAAAGTGGGAGTGTGCTCTTAAATACAATGTTGAGCCTGCCAAATGCTTGCCAGCCATATTTAACACGCCGTTCCACTTCCCGGACGGTATTCCCGTCCGTTTGAAATCCTCTGCCCAAGATATATAAAGCTGTCCACAATCTCCAGATCCCTTCATAAAACTGAAATTCTTCTGTCCTGAGCGAAGTTATTGAACATAACCTGACTCTTTTTCAGGTTTACTTTAAAGCCAAATGGTTCGCCAGCCCTTTGCAGTTCTTGTATGCGTCTTTGCAGTTCCTCTGGTGAAAGGAGAAGGATATCTGCTGCAAATCTAAGATGGTTTAAGTTTGCATCATTGATCTTTACACCATCCTGTTCCCAATCTAGTTTACGGAATACTTCTTCAAGACCAGCCGAGAAAAGAATAGGCGATATTGCGTCACCCTGCCGCACACCTCGTTCTACATTAATGCCTACTTCAAGATCATCAAGTTGAATTGTGGCTGTAGCTCCATCATATATCGATCCTGATTGGTTTACATATGCTTTATCTACCCCTTGGCTAAGCAGTGCATTCATTATTGCATGTTTTAAGATGGAATCAAATGTTTTTTCGTAGTCGATAAGCCAAGCACAGCGGCATGGTGTATTCGTTGTGCCTTTCTACCACCTGCTGTACAACCTGGATGTGATCCATTGTACTGAATCCACTTCTGAATCCTGTATATGCATATATACAGAATATAAGGAAGAACACGGACAATACAGAATATATACGGAACATAAGAAAAAGAATCTAAGAATGTTTATGGATGTGAGACATGGGTTATGTATAAAATACTAGAAAACAAAATTGTTTTACAGAAAATATTAATTCTGCATTGTATATATCGTCCTTTTGAATCGTATCAATCGAATTGTTCAATAATTTCAAGAAACTAGTTCGGTAAAATATCATTCAAAACGTCGTGTATTTATCAATTGGATCAAAAGAGCGAACACATCATTTAAAAAAAAATCAGATGAAAAATTCAGATTCTCAAAATCTCAGATGAAGCACATTTTAAAATTGGTGGCTTTGTTAATACATAAAATTGTCGCATTTGAGTTGAGAAAGATCCACAATTGATTCATGAGAAACCTTTACATCCTAAACGAGTCACTGCTTGGTGTGCATTATGGTCAGGAGATATAATTGGGCCATATTTCTTTCAGAGTGCTGCTGGTGATGAGATAATGGTCAGTTCTAACGGTTCTAACAGGATGACGCCACACCTCACTCTGCTTATGAAACACTTGAATTATTGAGAGAAAACTTCCAGGACAAGTTTGCAAGATACGGTAATGATAATTGGCCACCCGGATCATATGATTTGACACCCTTGGACTATTTTCGTTGAGGTTATGTAAAATGCCAGTTCAATAAGAACAATCCACAATCAATTCTTGTACTAAAAGATAACATTATTCAAGTCATTGGTGAGATAAAGCGACAGTTTTGTCAAAATGTCATCTAAAATTTTGACAAAAGAGTGGACGTCTGTGGAACTGCAAAAGGTGATCATTTGGGGTCTTTCGGGTTTAAATATCATATAATATGCTTTAATTATTAATAAAAAGTTTTTTGAAATCACCGCAAATTTTGTATTATATTAAAAAAATTTAAAAAAAAACGCTCAATTTGAAAGACCCTTTATATTAGATTTTTTTGTAAGAGTTATATGCATTATCAGTCCATTTGATAAAAATGATTTCTTAATAATTTAACAAGAATTCATGATGTTAAAATACACACTTTTCCCGCAAATATACCCACATTTCCTTAGAAATTCCCAACATTTTTTTGCGAAATTCTAAAATACTTAAATATCGCCAACACACACTCCTTTATATCGAATAATACCTGCAACGGAATAAACAACTAACCCGACTATCTGAAATGTTATATCGTCGAATTCCTGAAAAATTCTGCGGTTAGTGTGGCTCGCATTTAGCAGCCTAGCCCCAGGTTAACATTAAAGAACACATCTGCATCCTTTTTGGTACGTTTTATGTACGCTGCAGTTGAATAATTCAGAAATATTTTCTACTAGTCCTGCGGGACATAATATTTTGTTGATATTGTAATTCTGCGGCTCAGGAATGTGAGAGAAATGTAAAGCATTTTTTTATTGATGCTACATGAAATAAGTTTTCAATTTTATATGACTAGCTTTTGTTGTATAACATACGTAGTTTTGTAATTTACGAGAATGGGGTGTGAAGAGGATATAAAGCTTGGGTTTTATATTGGCACTTGCTGTTATTATGCGAAAATATATAATATAAACCTGCCTACAAACATTTTAATATTAAGTCTAGCAAAATAGATGTTTTCTACTTTTAAAATTAATTTTTTTGAAATGAGAAACAAATGTAAAGAAACATTAAAAAATCTCAATAGATATTTATTTTATATAATATATATAATTTTAATATTTTTTTTAATATAATATATAATATAATTTTTAATATTTAATATATATATATATATATATATATATATATATATATATATATATATATATATATATATATATATATATATATCATCGCACAGCCAATATCGATCCACTGCAGAATGAAGACCTCCTGAGCATGCTTCCAACTCGCGCGGTCCTGAGCTCTTCTCTGCCATTCAGATCCAATATACTTGATGATGTCATTCGTCCGTCGTGTTTTCGGTATTCTTCGTGGACGTTTATGATCCAGCGGTACCCATCCCAGGAGTACCCTCCATTTCAATTCCATCACCCTTCCAATGATATCACATACTTTTATTTGTTCTCTGATCCATGTGCAGGTCTTTCTGTCCCGTTTTGTAATTCCAAGCATACATCTTTCAATTCCCCTCTGTGCTATCCGACGTTTTTGAACTGATTATGATGTGAGTGTTCATGTTTCACTTCCGTATGTCAAAACAGGCAGCACGCACTAATCAAAAATTTTTCTCTTCAGACAAAGCGGGAGTTTGTTCTTAAACACTATTTTGACCGTACCAAATGCCCTCCAACCACTTTTATAACATCATTCCACTTCCCGTGCATTATTACCCTTCATTAATAAATCTATTATGGCTTGCTTTAATATCGAGTCAAATGCCTTTTCATAGTCAATAAAAGCCAAGCACAGTGGCATGGTATATTCATTGTGCCTTTCTGTAACCTGTTGGACAACCATTTTAACCGTTACACTGTCCTTTCCTCGAACTTTCCATTCTTCATCGCTTCTATAGCATTTCTCACTTTATCCAAGACAATATCTGGCATATGCCTTTCGGTAGGTATTGCTATATTTGATTGGTTCTGATCTTAATATAATTTTAAATAAAATCTTCTGATAACCACAAACATTTCCGTACGCTCCCTGCACACTGTGCCATCCTCACGCATTAAGGCAACCATTCGTGTTCTTTTATTTCTCAGCTTTTGTTTAGCTCTTTTTTCTTTATTCCGCTGTTTCTTGTAGTGTTTTTTGCATTTGCTGAATGTTGAACCGACGTGCTTCCTCTCGAATACGTTTTCTTATAGTGTTACAAAGCTCAACATACTCTACTCTGCCAAAAAAGACTCCATGTATTCCTCATTGTCCGCCGTTTCTTTATTAAATCAGTAATCTTATTTTCGTTCAAACACATTATCGATGATTCTTTCATACTAATCTGTTATTTCTATCTCCTCTGGGTTTTGCAACAGAGCAAACCGGTTCAACAAGGCGATCTCAAAATCGCTGCCTCCCTCGGCAGTTTCCCAGAAATAACTTTATCATTCTTCGATATTACCATTCTTGTACGTTCTCTTCGACAGTTCGTCCTAACATTTACTCGTACCAATCTATGGTCACTTCCAACATTAAAACTGTTAAGGACAGTACAATTGCAAAATGTAGTTTTATCGTTTGACATCTAACCAATTTCATTTGTGAGACCAGATTAACATATGTTAATTTATAAATACAGTATTTAAAATATAAATATTCAAAAAAATAAATAAATATAAAAAACGGTGAGATCCTCCTCTGTCTCACTGATCTGGCCAAAACATCCTATAAATAAATAAAACCTGCAGAATTTCTCCGTATTTTTCAAATATTCAAAAAACACAAGCTCGACTAATGACTATCAGAAACCATTATCCAAAGACGCTTGTGGACGTTTGATGGCGACTGAAGAAATGAAGAAATTGCGTGGAACACGAGAAAAATGTCCTTGTTTTTTGAATATTTTTAATATTCTCAACGAGCCCACTATGCAACAAATTGTATTATTATTTGTTTCAAAACACGGAGATAGATAAGAAGCATTGGAGACTACCATCGCTACATAGTCATTTTATGCATTAGGACTAAATGTTATTGATATTCGGATTGAGCAAAACTGATTTTTGAAATTTCTCATCAGGAATTTTGATCTGAAAGATTAATCGATAAATGATTTGAAACCCCTAGTAGAAAAATAGGAACGAACAACTTTGACTGCACAACCATATCCTGGCGTAGGGACAAATCGGAATAAAAAAGGGGAGATGTCAGATGAACTCAATGGAGAGAACATGATTTACCATGGTACTATATGTTTGTCTTTGGAAGCAGGGCAAGGGTTTGAGGAATTTTTGAAGCGTTTAAAAACAGATTACGAGAAATGGATCAATAGATCAATCTTATGACTAGGTTTCGAAAGAAAGAAAGACTGGGCCAAATGTTTGCCCAGTAAATGGCCACAGCTAAGCCCAATATTCACCAACAAAAGAGAATGCAGTGTAATTCAGGGATCGCCAAAGACTTCTCCACTATGAGTTACTGCCATTACTGCTGGCTGACTAACCTAACCTACCTAAAACCTAGCGCTCTTAAGACAAAACAAAAACTAAGCGAACTGGGCTAGACGAGGGGTGCAAATAAATTAATAAAACTGATGGTATAATGTCCGATTTGGCAACACTGTTGGCTTCGCCCCTGAGGATGGCAATCCAACAGCCGATGCGTCTTTATTATAAGAAAATGTCCACCTAATCTAAGATCATGTTTCCTTTCTGATCATCAGCTAACGGTCAAAATGATCGGAGAACATTTTAAGTTAACTCACACAATCTTTCATCAGATTTTGACCAATGATTTGGGGATAATGAAAATCTGCGCGAAAATGGTTGCGAAAGGTTTTTCGCAGGTACAAAAGGACAACAGGAGGGACAAATGTCTTGACTTTTGGAGCGGATTACAAATACACAAGTCTGAAAGAAAACTTGATAGCGGACCGTTGCTCAAATTGGTGTCGGAATTTCAGAACACACTAACGGTTCAACGCATGTTCACAAAAAAAATTACTACTGACCAACAAGTAACTCTAGTCGTTTAATCTTGCACTCAAGAAGCATCAGATGTTGATCTACTACATTCCAAATAGGAAGCCAACAGTATTGCTAGATCGAACGCTATGCCAGAAGTAGCATTACTTTATTTACACACATCGTAAGATCCTCCTTCATCTGACATAGTCTGCCGATATTGCGATATCGCATTATCATCTCAATGATTTTTAATTGGGAAAAAAATTAAAACTAATATGACTTCAATAGCAAAGTCATCAACTTTTTTGTGCTAGAAAGATAATAGATTTTGTTGCATCTGGTACCGAGAAGCTACTCAATATATGGAAGCAAGCTGTCAATAACTATAGACCACATATCGTTAATTAAATACATGTTTTTATAAGTTATAATCGTTTCATTATAACCCGAAAAATTAGACATAAATTATGCAATACCTTATATTTTGAATTAAAAAAAAAATTAAAATTAATATAAACTGATACAAGAAATTCTAGTACGAGGAGTATTTTTTAAATAAGGTCCATTTGTGAATGAGAGTGAGAATGACGCGCAAACGCCGCAGTGTGCTTACGTGTCTGCTCCGAGCAAGCTTTGCGCGCGTTTAGGCGCCATTTTGCAGTCGTATCGTCTGTCTGTGTGCTGAGCTGTAAAAGTTTCTAATGTTTAAGAAAATTGAGTCACCCGCTGGCTTTGAGATACGATCTGTAATTCGATTTTTGAGTGTAAGAAACCTGACAGCAGCGGAAATTCACACTCAGATTAGTGAGGTTTACGGTGATAATGCTATAAGTGACAGTATGTGGATGTGGAAGTGGATGAGATTGTTCAAGGGCAGACAGGTTAATGTGCATGAGCCACGCCCTGGCCGACCTGCTCTGATTTTTCAAGATTTGGTTCATGACGTGGACAAATAAATTCGAGAGAACCGACGATTCATGATTTCAAAGTTATCAAGTGAATTTCCACAGGTTCCAAGGTGGGTTTTGTACACCATTTTGTCGGATAAACTGAATTTTCGAAAATTGTGTTCTCGGTGCATTTAAGGACTGGTTTCTGACGATCAGAAAACAAAGAGATTGGGCTGTGCTTTATGATTTTTGACTCGATACGATCAGAAAGGAGATAAATTGTTAGACCACATCGTTACAGAAGATGAGTCTTGAGTGTATCACATGACTCCTGAGTCCAACCAGCAGTCAATGATTTAATTAGTAGACAGGGAATTTTTCAGTTGATTTTATCAACTATTCTGATGCGTATTGTGTCACCTTGAGAAAACTCCGGCGTTCCATACAAAACAAGCGGCATGGCCTACTGTCTCCCGGTGTGATGTTGCTCCATGACAATGCAAGACCATATGTTTCTGCACAAACACAAGGTCTAATCAAATCTTTTGGATGGGAAGAACTGAATCGTCCACCTTACAACGGTCAATGGTTCAACGAAGAAGTTAAAACTGCAGTCATGGATTGAGCTTCTTCACAGGCTGTTCTTTGACTTAGGAATTCAAAAACTTGTTGAGCAGTATGACAAATGTTTGAACAAAAATGAAAATTATGTAGAAAAGTAGATAAAAGTATGTAGAATATTGAAAAAAATATATTTTAATTATATATATAGTATATTATGTATGTCTTCTTACTAAAAAACGGACCATATTTAAAACAAATACCTCGCATAATTACAAAAAACAAATAATTTTGTAATAATAATTAGTACAAAAAGAATAACTTTATTGTCTAACAAAAAAAAGAGGACAATGAAAATAATTTGACAATAAAATTAAGTCCAATATAACAAATATAAATAAATAAACAGTAAATAAATATAAAATTACCACAACATAATTTACTAAAATTATTTCAAACGTCCCACATGTCTTTACTCATATGGTATTAATCAAATATTTACAAAAAAGGGTTTGAAAGGTTTTCATCCTTTTGACGAGATTTTATATTGCGTTCAGACAAGTGAGACCTTGTTTCATCAACAATCCGTTGAACGTCAGTCTTAAATGTTGAAATTGTTTGAGCCGTGTCAAAGTGCACGATATAATAGGCCATTTTTATCAGATCAAGATATTAAATATTCGAAATCGGAAATATAGAAAGTGTATTAATTTATTGTTTACAGTTCTCAAATGCACCAATTATTCGGCTCTTAAATCAATATATACTAAAGAATAATAAATGTAATACACTATGAAAATTTATTTTATTGAATTACTTTCCTTATTCTTTTTTGTATACACCATAACGGTATTATATAATGATAAAAAAATCAATAAATTCCGCTTTCATTTTATTCAAAAAATGTGTAGATACACCACAATTACTACAAACTCTGTAACTCTGCGAGGAACCAAATCTAATTCAGTCGCGGCTTTGGGATATCTTCTTGTGACAAGGTATCCAAACGAGATGGACATACTCTTCAACATCGTGTAAAACTACCAATAGCCGGAGAGATCGGTCGAGAATTCGACTAATGTTATCACATACATATATACATCGGGATAAAACAGTCTTTCCAGTCAGTTGGGTGTCGCTAACTATTTTAAAAAGTTTGTTTGGCTGTTTGGCGAGCTGTACGCATTCTGACGTTATCTTGCTGAAAGAACTTGCAGAAACGCTGTAACAACAGAAACAACGGGTTGCATTTAAATCTCCTCTGATTGATACTTGAAGTGGTCTGCTTTCCAAGTAAACAGTCTGCTAAAAATGCAAAAATTTTGCCTTTTTCCCCAATAACGTCTGATCTTTCTACGTTTATCATAACCATCCAGGTAAAATCTAGACTCATCACTAAACCATCACTAAATAGAATTCAATTCTAAGCCCCATTCAATTCTAGCTTATCATTATTATAAAAGACGTGTCTTAAGGCGCTTTTATTGGAAACGCCCAATCAAGACGAATAAACAAGTATCTTCAATGCATGTAAATGTCGATTAACAGTCATCATCTAAACAGTTCTATAAGTAGCGGCAACACAAGCATTATACACTTGCCAGCTATTTCTATATCAATTTCGTACAATAAAACGTCTAAAATGAGATTCTTCACATCCTTGGATATATCTGGAATTGCGAGAACCAGTGGCGGATCATGAGTTTAAAATATGAAAGTTCTGCATGCCAGCATACGATTTATAAAATACATTTAACAAACTAAAATTGAAAATGAGAGATATACACTTACCAGATTTAGTACAGAAGCAAAAAATCTCTACAATTAAATGTCACGAAATATATGTAATTTTATATCTAATTTTTTGGGGGTCTGCAGCTCCGCAGCTCTTATATACCCGCCGCTACTGGCCAGAACCCCATAGTATATAACTCTGATTCTCATATTTATTTTATCCATTCTTCATAATAATAGAAGCTGCAATCACCAATCGTTTCACTATTTCATCAAAACTTAAACCTGTTTAAGTTATAAAACCTGTTTTACAACAATAACTAGTCCTTTTTCAAGTTCAGATATTGCCTGAAACAAGGTGCATTAACTTGTGGCATTTTCGCACTTTTAGCAAAGCCACAAAAAACTGCTTAAGTTTGTAGCATACAAACAATACACAAGCCGGTCGCTTTGGTGCGGCGGTAAGAGCGCATGCTTTGCCGAATCCGCGCTGAGCGGTAGCTGGTTCGATTCCAGCGCTCGGATGGTTATTTTTCTTTCTTCTGTCCGTTTATCTTTCCTAAATGTTTGTGATTGTTTCTAGGCAAGAGTGTAAAATCCGACTACGAATTACCCCTCAGTCACGCCAGTTAAAGGCTGGGTAAGGCCGGATGCCTTCTGAGAAGTGTTCTACGTTGGTCACTCGCCAGTCGGTAGGTTTCCTGATAGACTTAGGGGTAGGCACAACCAAGGGTTTATAGCCCGAGGGGGGTGCTGGCCTGGGTTTGTCGGAAGCTGATGACCGTGGTTCGGAACCCACGTTAAGCTGTAGGTCCAGTCGCTAAATAGCCGAGTTGCTGATACGCCTCTAACCCAAACACTTTACTTTACTTTTACTTTAAAAAATACATCATAACATAATAAAAATATTTCGTTTTAAGCTCTTAATCCTTTAACCCAAACAAAAGGTAAACAGGCAAAAAATATATCAGGTTTAATGCTCAAAATATAGCCTAATAGATGAAGCTGTAGAAAAAATAAATGTAAATAACGCAAAAAGCAGGATTATATCAAGAGAACTGAAAATACATAAAGTAACATTAACAGGTTAAAAATTATAAGCATTTAAGAACGATAATTGAAAGTAAATAGAAAAATAAATAGATAAGAGAATGGGAAAAGCAGGAGAAAATCAATTATGACAAATAATTTCATTTTAAATAAGAAAGAAATACCAAAAAAATATAAAATCAGAAGTAAAAAACCGTAACAAAACCAATGATATCATATAGTATTGAGACATAGTAGGGCACCACGTTAACCTAACCCAACCTAACGTTAACAGCAATAATATGGACGCAAAAAGAGCGAAACGCTAGCAGCTAATATACACTTCTTTTGAAATCAAAGCTCAAGACCATTAAAATGATATATCACAAGATAAAGGTTGGCATTTAAAACTTTTAGGTACAGGTGACTGGAAGTAAGGCGGTGAAACATAAAATATAACAGACATTGGTTTTGAACTTCCCACTCGATATATAAATCTTCGTGTTTTTGTCTAGAGCTAATTTTAATTGCTAAAAGAAATTATGAGGGTGGCTACTTTTAAAATGAAATCATGATATTTTTATATAGTCTTAAAAATTGTAAGGTCTCTAATCTCTAAGTAGATTTGAGCGTAAAATACTACCTAGAATATATGGATCTGAATTTAACAGGTTTGCGCTTAAGGTAAAACTAGGTTTGTGCAAACGGTAAAACTATGAAATGAGGCTACTAGTAGAACAGGGCATAGGGTATACAAAACTCCAACGGATAAAATAGATCGGACATATTTAGAGAATGCCCAATAAACATGCTGCGAAGAAATCCTTTGTACAAACTCCATATGACAATCCCTCAAGAGAAAGGCCAAAACTGAGATAGCGAAATAATGTGTTCACGGATCTTAAAGAAATGTAAGGTACTGGACGGATATTGCACGGAACAGAGAAGGATGAATGGTCATAAGCATTGTGTGTGAGTGTGTGCAAATATGAGACATGGACACTGGTCGAAAAAAATAAGACACGATTCTTAAGTAAGATCGAAAAGAAACAAGAAGCAGAACAAGAAATAAAATACACAGACAGCACTTATAAATAAAGGCAATAAATGCAGAATTAAGAGAGGGACAACTTAGGCGATTCAGACGCATGTGCAGAATACAGATAACACACTTACGAACGCAGTGTATAGTAGTAGCAAATTTTAGAAAAATGTCAAGAAAAAGGTGGATTAAATAAGTAGAAGGAGCAAAAAGTGGAGAAATAGAGTGGGAAGGTATTAAGCAGATGACACAGAATAAGAAAGGATGGAGAAAGGAATATGTGACAGGACAATCAATTTAAATGGAAAAGCTTTACACCAGAAGGTAGATAAGCATAGGATTTTTTTTATTCGAATCTACTCTGTATAATCGAAGGCTTGTGTACCCATTCCAGCTTAAAATATTGCCTTTCCAATCGTGTAATTTTGGGTTGGTCCACATTAATTAAGAATTATTTCCCACATCTTTCTTTAACAAGCCGTGCATTTTCACATTAAAGCTCTTTCTAATGATTAAAGTGAATGGCTGCGGAGTATATTGCACTTGTGTAAACAATAGAAATCCATTCGAGTCAACATTTGTTTTAAGACTTCTCAGACGTAACCGCGCTGCTAACAACATTCGGCAAATAAACTAATAAAAAAAATAAATAAAACTCTTCAGATATCGGTTTTATGGTCTTTTCGGCAATTAACATACTTTTATGGCTACTAATATCTCGATACGTAATATATAGGCACCTAAACACCAATTAAGAAAACAACACGAACGGGTTATAAATAATCTAATTCCATAAAAATTGTTTACTTAGCTTTATATAACATTATGCTCCAAATGCTGTTCAATCATTTGAAATATTCTATTGTGTGTATGAAGCAATTTAATTAAAGGTTTGACATAAGAGAAATTACTCTGTAATTTTTAACTACTATGATCACAAATGATCACAAGTGATTTTCGTCTTAAAAGTTCAGACGCTTTACGTATCGAGACAACCATTTATTTTTAAGTTGGTATGACTCTCCTTAACATCTGACAGAAGTTTCATATAGTTTTGCGGATTAAGTTAGAAGTTACAGCATCTTTTATAATTGCTAAACATTTTTGTCTGCAATTCTTTTTAAATGTGTAAAATGTATTGAGCAAACAATTTGCCTTAAATTTTGACTAAAAAAACAAAATTGCTGGTACTGACACATTAAAAATATTAAGAAAGTATAACGGGGACAAAACTATATAAAAAAATGTTTACAAATAGTACAAGGACTTTAGTGACGGTAGAGAAGCAGCTTAAGATGAATCTTGTTCAGGAAGACCCTCCACGTCAACCTGTATAGAAAACATTACCAAAATCAATGGTCTCATACTGAGTGATCACCAATTATATATTAAGAGATTTTAAATATTACTGGAATATTATTTGGAACAATTCAATTCATTTTGAAGAACAATTTGAACATGTCTAGTAGATTCGTGTGTTTTCTCGTCTTGCCCCGAAAAAGCTGATTTTTTTTTGAAAAACATCGTCGTATTGAAGTTGCTGAAGAGATGTTTTCTTTGGATAATGATATTCTTAAATGCATAATTACTAGTGGTAAAATATGGATATGTGCTGAATGGATCAGCTCAACAATCAATAGAGTAGAGTGCTAAAGACGATTCAATGTCAACAAAAAACACGTCAAAGCCAGTTAAAAATTGGCCAAGCTAACTGATTTCTTCGATTATCGTGGTATTGTACCCAAAGTGGTCATACAGTTAATAAAGAACATTATTTAAATATTTTCCGTCATTTGGATCCGTTCAAAGAAAACGTCCAGATCTGTGGTAAAACAATTTATGGATTTTGTCTCACGATAACGCACTATCCTACACCTAAAAACCGAACATATACTGCCCCATATGCACCATATTTACAAGAAATGATCCCGTGTGATTTCAACTACTGAGGGGTTTTATCACTGGACTTATAGAACAACTTAAGCTCTTGTTAATCCCGCTCAGGACCGTATTTATACCACCAAACCTAAGTTTATGTGCAAACTTTAGGCAAGCTTCTTCGTAAATCCCACCACTTGTCGAATATAGAAAATATTACTGATAACTTTGTCTCCAAATGTCGGGGTTAAAAAGCTCGGTTTCTTTTTACATATATAATTATTTTACATACTTCAATTAAACACAATTTATAAGCATAATTAGAAATATATCAACTTAATATTTAGTACAAAGATTATATAAGTTCAAATAAAAAGTTATTTCAAGCATTAGGGAGCGTACATAACACAGGTCGACGTGATTTTTGTAACATTGATGAGAATGCTCTTTTTGCGTTTCATGTAGATAGTTAGTTACTATATAGGAATTACCACAAGACCGTAGAGGAAGTATTTCCAAAGAATTCTACAAACCTTTCAGTACAGTTGTATTGTTTTCTATAGTTTAGTTTGTTTCTGTCTCGCCTACAGTACAGTCAAGTTTTTAAGACGATATTATATAAAATAACACGTTCTAGTCGTCGATTTTAAAAAAATTCAGCGGATAAGTTTTGTTATACATGCGGACGATTTATTTTAAAGTCACAAGCTAGATCTATTTCCGAGGGAATTAAAAAAACCTATCTTTTATATTTTAAGTGCCAAATTGGAGATCAAGATACAAGTTGGGCTCCTCACATTTGCTGTGTGAATTTTCACGAAAATTTAGTGCATTGGATGACCATGACTACTGACCTTATAAGTGATTGCTATTTTTATATCTAAAACACAGGAGAATTCAAAAAAGCAAAGGGACAAAATTCAGTAATCTAAAAAAGTACTTTATCGACCTCTTCATATTAAGCTTGTATTAACGAAAAACTTTGTCAAAGCTATGGACAATGGTTTCAAGTACCTAAAAGAAATATTTCTTCCATTAAGTGATGCAAAACTAAAAGAAGGCATACAGGCTGTACCAAATATATCAAAGAAAAATGTATACATAATTTATTTTCTGATAACTTACTCTTACTGCATTGTTTTTCAGTTTGATCTAATTTAAAAAAATAGCTGCCACCAGACTTACCTCTGAGCAACGGAAATTTATCCTAAAGTGTTTCTGAAAATATTAAAAAGCAGTAGAAGTCCAAAGACAGTTCAGGGGAGAATTTCGGAGTTTTCAGTTCAATTTATCGCCACGTTACTGAAGAATATTATGTTAATTTGCCAGGAGTCACAGTGTGGTGTAGCTTATCTGCAAGAGGATTAATTGGATCGTTCTTTTTGATGGTACTGTAACAGGTGCTGTTTACCATAATTTGCTTCAGGAAGCAGTGATCCCATGCATTCGGGAAGCTTTTGAGGATGAGAACTTTTATTTCCAACAATATGGCGCACCTCCAAATTATCGTCATGACGTAAGGGTTTATATTGAGACTCTACCGAGCAGATGTATTGGACGAAGAGGTTCGGTTGAATACCACACACTTTCACCTGACCTTACGCCGCTCAACTTATTTTTATTGGTATACATTAAAGACAAGTTTTATAAGACAAAACCGGCAACAGTCAGTGAATTAAGAGTAGCGATTGAAAGAGAATCTGATATCCCATTTGCTTTAATCCATCTGTATTTACATTGCCTCGCTATATAGCCCGCCCACCTCCAATATATATATATATATATATATATATATATATATATATATATATATATATATATATATATATATATATATATATATATCATCATCAGCCCGCATCGATCCACTGCAGGATGAAGGCCTCTTCAGCATGCTTCCAACCTTCACGGTCCTGGGCTTTCCTCTGCCACTCGGGTCCAATATACTTAACGATGTCATCAATCCATCGTGCTTTCGGTCTTCTTCGCGGACGTTTGCGATCAAGCGGTATCCACTCCAGGATTGCCTTGGTCCATCTGTCGTCCCATCGCCTCGCTATATGGCCTGCCCATCTCCATTTCAACTGTTTTACTCTTCCAATGATGTCACAGACTTTTGTTTGTTCCCTGATCCATGCGCAGGACTTTCTGTCTCGTCTTGTAATGCCAAGCATACATCTTTCCATTCCCCTCTGTGCCACCCGAAGTTTTTGAATTGATTGCGATGTGAGTGTCCAGGTTTCACTTCCGTATGTCATAACGGGTAGAACGCACTGATCGAATACTTTTCTTTTCAGGCAAAATGGGAGTCTGCTCTTAAACACTATGTTGAGCCTACCAAATGCCTGCCAGCCACATTTAACACGCCGTTCCACCTCCCGGGCGGTATTCCCCTCCATGGAAATCTCTGCCCAAGATATATAAAGCTGTCCACAATCTCTAATCTAATCCAATATCTATATATATATATATATATATATATATATATATATATATATATATATATATATATATATATATATATATATATATATATATATATATATATATATATATATATATATATATATATATATATATATATATATATATATATATATATATATATATATATATATATCCAACAGTGTCCTGTGCCTGTCCGCCAATCTCATACCGCTCAATTCCTCGTTTAATTAATTGCTACCTATATCACTTGTTCTTCCCAACGTACATGTGGTCTTCCTATTCGTATGTCGTGACGATGATTAATCGGACTGGTGTTAAAAAGTGATGAACAATTTTGAATTTTGTGAAAAATCTTCCTGAATTAGACCATCACATTAATAGTTGCAATAGATAATAGAATAAAAACTGAATAGACAGCCTATATAAACAATTTCAAGTAAGACTAACGAAAATGGTAAGTAAAACCATAGACAAATTACAATCATTCAACAATTATTTCACCCTCTGATTAAAATAAGTTTGTATTATCTAATTATATAAGTTTGTATCTATAAATGTATCAAATTCAAACATTCAATAAAATCAGATATAATATCTACAGCCTACTGCAACAATGCAACTGTTTAAACAACCGTATACGGACGATGACAAAATATAATTAATTTAAGAGTGAATTGTTTTAGTATCCACCATATTTACAAGATTTATCCCCTTCTGACTTCCATTTGTTCCCAAACCCCAAAAAGTTATAATAGCCATTGAATGGTATCTTAAAAACCTCCGAAAACCTACCTCGGTAAAAAGAATCATTAAACAAGCATTGAACAAAGTATATTAAACTTCATCTTCTTCTTCCTTTGGTGCTACAGCCCATCAGTGAGCCTTAACTTTCGCCTCTAACCGGATCGATCCCCCCTTTGCCAATTTTTAATATGCGATACAATCAAGAGTACCTCAAAGAAGTGTCTTGGATCCCATACTTTTTCAAATCTTCACTGCTAACCTACCAACTATACAATACACGTCTATAACCACCTTTGCAGATGATACCACGATTATGGCAATAAGGAGGGTACGAAGATATGTATCAGGAAGCTCTTGATAATGTAGAGTAATGGGTAAAAAATGGCGCCTAAAATCACTGAGGCAAAATTTCAGCAAGTCACTTTCACATTAAGGAAGGAATCATGCCAGAGTGTAACACTTAATGAACATCAACTCCCCCAGGCAGTCTGTGCAAAATATGTTTGAATGAAACTGGACCGAATAAATAACTGGAAACAACATATTTTTATGAAGAGGAGGCAACTTGGTAAAGGTAGAAAGTCCAAACTATCGTTGGTTAACAAGTTGGTAATAAAGTGGTCCTCAAACTCTTATGAAGTTATGGCATATAACTGTGGGGTACTGCGAGTGTACTTCCTATACAAGTGTAAGTGTAAGTTCCTATACACGTTAGTCCTTTAATGTAAGCGCCCTAAACCCTGATGCTTGGCAACTCGCTGTCTTGCCCTAAGTATTGTAACAGTTGTTTATTACCTTTGGGTAGATTGAAAATATATGGAAAATAAAAAAAAATGATGTGCAGTAATTCTTCAGGATATCTTCTTACATTGCCCTGCCGTGTCTGCCGTGTCCTGTGTATCGTGTCTTTGGTCTACCTCTTTTTCTGATATTCGCCCCTCCATGATATTTCTTGGTACTCTCCATGTGTTCCGCCAATCTGAGTCGCTGAACCCACCCATAGTCTACAATATCCAAACTACTCCACAATATCCACAATTGCTTGAGTTCGAAGTTATACCTGATCCTCCAAATTCCATTGTCGTTCACAGACCCAAAAACTCTCCTGAGTACTATTTTTTCAAATACTGTAAGCCTCTTCTGTGGAGATCCACGTTTCACAGCCATAAGTGACTACTACCCGATTGAGTGTTTTATAAAACCCAACCTTCGTATACCTTTAAATACGTTTAGATCGTAGGACAGATGGCGAGCAATAAACAAATGTGTTACCTTTCTTAATTTTGATTAGCCGTCGTAATGTAAAACATCACTAATTCGAAATCAAAATATATTCAAAAGTCTTAAATAGTATCAACCTAATTCTGGTTATTTTCGCCCACGAGAAAATAAAATGACTAAAAAACATTTCTAGTTATCAATTAGTAATCGATGGCATCCAGAAAAACTATTTTAATTAAACTCAAGTCGATTTCAAACCGACTGAAACTACCATAAACACGTGTGTATATTGCGGGGAAAAAACTTCGATGAAACGATCCGATTGGGGTAGAAAAAATCGTCGATAATCTCCGATTAATAACCAGAGAATGAACATAAAAAAAAGCCTCATCTTGCAAACGAGCACGATTAAGGGCCAGCGGTCCAGTTTAACCGTTTAGCCTCAGGTAAGTACATATTTATGCGAATTACATCGGCGACCATTAATTGTCGCAAAACGCGAATAAAAACAACAACCGAGACCGTTTCGGAGCTATCTCGGGTTTCTGCGGGCGCCACAACACACCGGCATCAAAGAAACAGGCGTGGGGCGTACATAAACCGGGAAAATGTCGCCTGCTTCAAGAAATAAGCCCAATAAAACGAATACGAGGCTTGGTCACGTAAGTAATTGACTAAAGTATATTATCACCTTGTGTAGTGTTTGGTTCAAATGAAACTAATTATCAGTGTAACTTCTTATGTTTAATCAAGAAATTCATTTACATTTGATCTTCGAGTTTGGATTATTTGAATAATTATTTTTTTTTAAGAAATAATAAAAAATATGCAAAAAAAATGACCAGGCTCTAATTCAATCGTATTCGTCCTCATTACGAAATATTAATAAACAATATATACACAGACGAAGTTTGTTCCAAAGGTTCTAGACCTGCCAAAGAGTCTTAACATATTTTGAAAAATTAATCAATTTGAAGTTCAAACTATATATACAGGGTGATTCAGGAGGAAATGTCAATATTTCAGCTACATATTCAGGCACCCAAAATGAACATAAACATTTCTATAAACATGGGTCCTACTCTCAACTGTTACAGAGATACCCCCCGTATCTCTGTAAAACAAAAATTAAAATATTTAAAAAATTTTAATATTACTTTTTATAATAAAGGCTACCTTTTGTTCCAGCTCTCTTATGGACAGCTCGGGTTGCTCTGTGAATGGATTCGGGTCTGTTATATGTGCAATTCGCCTTATACTTACGTTTAGATCATTTTCAACGATGTCAACGAATACCTCTTCTTGTTCAAGATCAAGTTTCAATTGCCAGTCAGATACAATTCTCGCACTTGGAAACATACCAGATTCCCCAGCAGTAATAAAAAGTTGTTCAAAAACCCTTCTATCGGGCAGTCTCCGATTCGGGAAACGACGCTGATATTCGGAGACTGCGTTCCGTTACTTCCGTTACAAAAGCCATAAACAAATAATATATCAGTATATTCACGATGAGATAATAACGAAGGCATAATGAAATCAATGAAATAACTTTAAAATAATTTGCTAATGACAAACTAATAATTAACAAGTATAAACAATGGTTTCTAAGCAGTAAAAAAGTAAAGGTACATTTTCTCACTCTTTATTCCATTTACCATCCATAAATATGTTTACCCTTGTATCTTTGTAACAGTTCAGATAGGATCCATGTTTATAGAAACTTTTATATTCATTTTCGGTCCCTGAATATGTAAATATTGACATTTCCTCCTGAATCACACTATATATATATATATATATATATATATATATGTATATGTATATATATATATATATATATATAAAGTATATATATGTATACATATATATACGTATATATATATGTATACATATACATATATATATATATATATATATATATATATATATATATATATATATATATATATATATATATATATATATATATATATATATAAAGTAGCCTTATATGAGGTTTACCCCGACATCAGTTATTTTCCAATTTTCATTTTGCTCGTTCGTTTCCGATGGTAAAAAAGTGGATTGCTGAATTTTAATGTGGTCGTACATCAATTGAAGATGAACGCACGTCAGCACCCAGCGTCTTTCATATATGTCGATATAAACAGTATTACGCTCTGGTTCCTTCAGCTGTTCTCAGATGTCAACACGAGCTCTATTGATGAAGGTTTTAGGGTCAGAAACCAAATTTGGGCAGTATGTGGGATTTGGAGTTTGGTGGGAGTATGGATTTGGGCAGTGATATGGATAAAAATGCTTTGTTTCAAATAGCTTCCTTATCAATATATTATAATAACTGCTTTAATCACCTTACACAGAGTGAGTATTGTTACACAAAGTATTTTTAAAGCTATTGTCTTTAATTAAAATGCGTTCGGAATTGGCTGTACTTCTAGACCGGATTAGCTGTGCTTCTGGAACCTTTTGGAAATTTCGCCGTACAATTTGCGAAAATCAAGACATCTCCTTGAAGGTAAAGGTGGATGTGTACTGAGCTGTGATCGTGTTTTCGCTTGCTTACAGATGTGAATCATGGGTACTCTACAAGGTACACCTGACGATTCTCGAGAGAACTCAGCAACGCCATCTAAGACAGATAATGGGAATCAAATGGTGCCATAAAGAACAAATAAGAATGTTCTCGGTGAGGTAAACTGTTTGTCGATGGAGGTTTTCGTGGGAAAAGGGCATCTACATTAGGCAGTGTGTTTGGTCAGGTTGGAGGATCATCGTCTAGAAAAGTGTATGTTATATCGTGAACTGACTTCAGGTGACCGTAGACAAAGTGGTGAGAAATTTCGTTAGAACGATGCTCTCTATGAAACGTTAAACGTTAAATAGCATTAATGCTGCTCATCAATGGGAGGTGACCTCCAAGAGAACCGAATGCAGACAACTGGTCCATCAGTATCAAGGCTCATGGGGTATAAACATGTATGTTCCGCCACCTAACCAGTTTAGAGTTATGGGCAACAATACCCAGAAAAGCCGCTTCTAGCTCGATGAACATTTGTCCAAGTGCAAGTCGAAAGAATTTTGGATACAGATAGCGCGGTTTCAAAATTTCAGGAATGTTGGCGGCATTGAGAAATCGATCCTGAAGTTGAAGAATAAATTTTACATTGAATTGATGTCGAGAGCGATACGTTGGAGTTTTCCATTGGATGGCACATTGAACACTAAAAGAGCAATTACTTTAGCCTTTTCATGTACAAAGGGTACAAGCGCAAACCCGGTGATTTTTTACATATAATACTCTATATAAGGCACAATAATATTGTGAATGGTTTATTGGTCAAAATCAAAGGAATCTCCATTTTTTGTTTAATATTTTATCAACCGACGAAGGTTGTTTCACCAATAACGGTGGACATTTTAAACAGTTATATTTTATTAAAACAATCAAGTGTTTCTTAAAATAATGTGAGTCGTTTGAAATGTGTTATGGTGTGAAATATTAGTTCAAGGAATTTCAACTTTGATTTAAGAGGCCAATGCAACAAAAAACAGAATTCCAATGGATCGAAATAAATCCGATGATGAGACGGTTCAATCAAGATAAACACAACGTTGCCATTGTTAACAAAATTAAAATTATCTTCAGACCTGATTTCCGCGGAAATGGTTGCATTTTGCATACAAGTTTTAAGGAAACTTTTTGTTAAAAAAAAATATATAGAATTATTAGTTAAATTTCCAAAAGCACTTTCCCTTACACCCTGTATACCCAGAAAAATATTTACTAGTTCATCGTGTTCATAGTCCTACGTCAGATAGCAGAGTTGCTTTCTAGAGCTATATTTTAATCACACATGGCATGCCAGGAATATTGTTATCCAGATATAAATATCTCTTTTAATAAATTACCCTGCTCTCGAATTGAAATGAAATTATATTCATCACGTAAATACGTACGTACAGCTTTAACTGATGTTCATATTTATGACACACATTGAACCGAAAATTAATTTTCCATCAGGCCTTATCATCATTTGCTTTCCCAGATATAGTCCATGGTAAGGGAATGGCTGTGCAAATAGGGCTTAGTTACGAAATGCCCTGGGAAAATGTAACTGTGTATGTATACATGAGCACGTACGCGCCATATTAATGAATGAAATTTATTGCAAAATGTATGTGAGCCGGGGTGAACTTGTAGCGATTCTATTTAAATAGCACCGTAACATCTTCATTTAAATGAATAAAATATTTTTATATAATTTACAAATAAGATTTAAAAAGAAAGATCAATTAAAAAGTATGATCAAAAAATAAAGTTTTGTTTTACTTGTTTTAAAAATTCGCTCGTTACTGATGCGTAAACAACAATTTGATTTTTAAGTTGGTATGACAGTCCTTGACATCTGACCGAAGTTCCATATCATTTTGTTTGTTAAGTTAGAAATTTGATTTCTAACTTAACTTTATTTAAAAGAAAATATTTTGTCCGTCATTTATAAATGGATTTATTTATCGAGAAAAGAATTTGCCTTAAGTTTTATATAAAGAAGTGTAACAAGAACTTTAGGACTAATGGTATAGAAGCAATGCAGATGCACTTCGTTCAGAAAGACCTTTCACGAAGAACCAATGAAGAAAATATTACTAATGTCAAGGGTTATGTGTTGAGTTATAGCCGATTAAGCGTTAAAGGTATTGTGGATATTATGACCAGATTTCTGGAAGCTAGCCGGCACAGCAGTTCGCGCGTTCTATGCTTCGAACCTCCACCATAAGATTGTACAAGACGTATGTGATTACCCAAACCTTCCGAAAATATATAGACGGTATCAGTGGCGAGTTTAACGGTAACGTGAAGAAGACCGGCGCGTGGGAGCCGGGGATGCTATATGGTCTCGAATTTCGCAACATTCAATTTTTTTACAAAAAAATCAATTTAATTACAAGAAATTAAAACAACTTTTTTCTTTCCAGTAAAAACTGAAAAACGAAAAAAAAAAGAAAAACCTGGAAATCGTTAAGAGCCAAAGAAATGCATTGTATAAGTTTTTAACAGTAAATTCAGAAACAGAGTTGCCATCAACATTTACTTCAGATAAATTGTGTGCATTCGAAAGTTCTTCGGAACCACACAGGCATAAGTGACCAAGAGAAAAAGAAGAACAAGTTGAGCATCAAAAGGTTAAAAATGTTACTGATAACAGGAAGTGTGAAGACGCAGATGATAGAGATAGTCCAGACAAACTCTTGAATATATACATCGAAGTAATAAATAATACAGCTCTATGGCCAACAAGTTTTTCAGATGCTATTATTGACCATACTATAAAACACAAATTAAAAAATATTGTGAATATAGAGAATTTGAAATATGTGTATAAAGACAGAGGACTTTCTTCTGATCATTTTTACAGAAAGAAATCAAATGGAATTATGAAAAAGAGAACTTGGCTGATATTTTCAGAAACAAGCAAAAGTGTTTGCTGCTACCCTTGCAAACTCTTTTCAAAAGCAAAGTCTAAATTAATAACTTGCAAAATTGGAGATCAATTATTGTTATTTTATCGGACCACAAAGTTTCAAAAGAACACATGTCAGCCATGTGTACTTTTTACAAAATACTAACCAAATTCACGAGTATTGATACTCGACTATTATAAGAAAATGAAAAAGAAGAATATTACTGGAGAGAAGTGTTGAAAAGAATTTTATCAACAATAAAATTATTGAGTCGAGTCGTAAAATTATTAATTTAGAAGTTAGTTATTAGGATTTAGAAACTTATGACGGCTGTAAGTCCAGAAACCGGTCTCGGGAAATATTTGCTGACTTTACAATAGTAGCTGAAATCCACACAAACACACACATTACAGTTAAAAATATTTAAAATTTATTATAATAATAATTAATTTTATTTTTAAAATATTTGCCATATTCTGTACAATAGCATATAAAAAATTTTTAAGTAACAGACTAAAAGAGTACCAGTTTTTATATTCAAAGTATGCTTTATTTTCAGTTGATTCAAATATGTACATTGGCTATTAAATATTTGGTAAAGAAACATAAACACTTTGACTCAATGTTAGTAAATAGTTATACAAAACAGTTTTGTATAACTATTTAGTTGTATTAACATTGTTTTGTGGGAAACCTTTTTTTATTAACACAATAAAGCAAAATATGCCATTAAACCAAAATAGTATCTTCCATTTTTAGAACTAATTGGTATAATAATAAGTAAATAATAAATAATAAATGGAATACTAGTATTATAACTATGACTAGATGTTATGAATAATTTACAACTTTCCGGAAAAATATTGAAAAGTATTTTTGTTTCCTTTTTAAGTCAAAACTAGCTAATACAATTTGGCTCGCGCATACTTCGGTATCATAAATATCAATCGTTGCCGTCACAATTCCATGAACTGGGCATCGATTATGACTGAACTACGACTGGAATCATGGCGGAAAGCAATTAGAACCGTGTACCGGCACGAACTAAAGATTTATTGATTGGGAAAGATTAATGCTTTTCTAGCAATGGATGACAGACCATCAGATTCGTCTTGGACGCCAAAGGTGGCGCTTCTATTGATTATGATAGACTTGAATATATTAAGGTAGGTATAATGTGTATTGGTGGTAATTAGTATATTATACAAGGTGTGGCTTTAAAATAATGTAGAATAATAAACCTTCATCTTGTTTTGTTTCACTGCCGTTAACTTTTAATGCAATGTTTTATAGAGGAAATATTCTAAAACATAGTATTGATGGGGCCAATCCGCCATTCTAGGGTCCGGCAGGGAGATTTGGTGTTTTTTAAAAAATTACTCTTATTTTTAAACGAATATCAAAATTTATTGCTTTTATACATTAGTGGTATATTGCCATTAAAGTATACATAACACAGTCAGGTGCGAAAAATCACATCAGTTAGGTGGCGTCCATTTTTGTCCAGGCATTCTTATAGACCGGTAGCAAAATCGTACATACTCCTTTCCGTCATGGCACGACATTTTCGCGCATTATGGTTTCGGAAAGAGCTTCAAGAGTTCGCGGATTGTCTATGTAAGCTTTGGATTTTAAGTAGCCCCATAAAAAGTAATCACAAGTTAAAAAGTCTGGTGACCAAGGTGGCCATTCCACATTCCGCCGCAACGAAATAAGGCGCCCAGGGAAATGTTCCCTTAAAAAGGTCATTGTTGCTCTTGACATAGGGCAAGTCACCCATCATGTTGGAACCAAAGTGTATTGAGATTAATGCGTCGTTTTCTTAGTTCTGGCAGAAAATAATCACGCAAAATGGCGAGTTAACGATCTGTGTTAACATACACTTTTCACGAAAAAAATACAGTCCAATAACGCAAGTTCGAGATACGGCACACCAAACAATTACTATCTCGGAATGCAGATGTTAATCATGTAGTTCTCGAGGGCTTTCGGGTACCCAGTATCGAAAGTTCTGTTTGTTTACCATCCTCGATAAATGAAAATGGGCCTTGTCACTCATGAACAAAACAATGTTGTCGTCCAGCAATTCGATCTCCTCCACGTGCAGTCCCAGGTATCAACGATCATGTTGTTGAACATTTGTTCACTCACTTCATAATGGTATCGCGTAATGAAACGCGACCATGCCGATCAACTTTAGATTGATTTCGAAATCATCGCTGTGTGAGGACAATAGAACGACCAGTTTCAATAAAAGTGTTGTAAATAAACTCGCCATGTGCCACAGATTACGGCTCCAAAGCTACTGAAATGGCATCCCAGAACGAGTAAATATTAGCCATCCTGAAAACATTCGCTCGACATTGCCGCGCGTAACAGTCGTTTCAAAAACACCATGCCTCCATACCATAATATAGTATAATCAGTGTAGTAGATATAACACACTAGTATAGTATAGTAAAATTGATATTGCACAAGGATTCTGCTTCTGTGCATATATGTATGTAAGGTGAAGTAATTTCGCAAAAATATCTAACGATTCTTTACTGTATTTTGAACGAAAAGTTTCCTTAAAACATGTATCCAAAATGCAACCATTTCCGCAGTATTTCTTTACAGTAGCAACGTCTATTTTCGTCTTGTTTATTTAAATCTATCGGAATGACGTTTTTGTTGAATTGGCCTCTTAAGGTTGACTTTGAAAATAAAATGTAATCTTTTTACCGTCAAATTATTGATTGATTTGCCCGTTACTTTGTGATAGTTCATTTTTAAACCGAATTAAACTATATTTTACTTTGTTCTATATAATTATCTAAAAATAAAATGGCAGATAACAAAGTAAAAAACTGTTTTGTTAATTTTTATAGTCATTTATTTCATACGTTTCGGCACAATTTTGGTGTGTTCTGTTGGAAAATAAGGAAATCTTACAAATTATTGTCGTTTAATGTCAAAGTTGAAATTACTAGCACTAATTTTTCACACTATCAGACATTTTTAAATGATTCACGTCACTTTAAGAAGCACATGATTAATTGTTTTATTAAATTAATTATCAATAGACCAATAAACCATTCTCAATATTTTAACCTTCGTGTAAAATCAGCGGGTAAAAGGAGTTATACCCTTTGTACATAATAAACGTAGAGTAATTGGTCTTTTAGTGTTCTATGTAGAATCGAGTGGAAAATTTCAACTTGTCGCACAACACTTCAAGTACTTCTGGAACAATCCTCTTCAACAAGATGTAAAATGTGTTCTTTGACATCAGGAAAGCTTTTTCGCTGACAATCATATTCTTGATATTTTAAAACCATACTATCCGTATCCAAAAGTCTTTAAGAAACTTGAATAAATATTTAAAGGGTTGGAAGCGACCTTTCGGGGTATCGCTGAGGTTTTATTAAATTTAATCGTGTCAGAAGCATAGGAACAATAAGAACAATAACAATAAGAACAATATTGTTAAGAACATAAAGAACAATAAGAACAATAAGAACAGCACAAATTCCGTAGTTAAAATTTGTATAGATACAATTGTATAAGACATAAAATACAAAGTAACACAGAATACAAGTACTAACAAGTTTTAGACCAGAAGCTGGCCACGTCTAGCGCGTTTGGGGTAGCCTTCGAGCTCATCAACGGTGCAGGTGTTTGGGCATAGCTCGCATTGCATGAGATGGGCAGTAGTCTGCTCATGACCACAATCGCACAGCTCCGATTCGTCTCATACCTCCTAACTGTTTAATTATTTCTTTACCTTGCAACTCCGGAGCGTAGTCTGTTCAAGGATTTCCATATCATCCATTCCTCTGTAAGTCCTGAAAGAAGTTCCTTTCTTGGTATAAACCAGTCTGAAAGCTGGACGTTTCTATCTTGCCTAGTTTCTTATCTAGTTTGTTGGGCTGTGTTGTGTGCAGGAAGCTATTTCTCGGTTTGAGTCCGTAACGGGCAGATTGATGCCCGGATAGCTGGGGATTACCCCGGGGAGAGCTTCCGTAAATATGAAGCATCGTGAAATTCGCGTAGATAACATTTTTTTATTTATAAATCGAATTTAATTTCATGCACTGAGACACTCAAATAATTTGTGTCACAATTTTGAAATGAATCTTTATCATAGCGATACTACGACTTTGCCATATATACCAGGGCTGATGTAGGGCATGATTCTTAATATAAACAATTGTTTTAATAATGCTCATTAGTGTATTTGGGGTTTACCAATTAATATTTGTTAAATGTGCTTTTTCACATATTTCCTTAAAATATTAATTCTTATCAAAGTTTTTCGATAGGTGAACTAATAACTTTGTAATTATATATATATATATATATATATATATATATATATATATATATATATATATATATATATATATATATATATATATATATATATATATATATATATATATATATATATATATATATATATATATATATATATATATATATATATATATATATATATATATATATATATATATATAGTGTAATTTATTTAAAATATTTTTATTTCAAGTGATAGACTAATACTTCCAAATGTAAAATGGACTCGCAAAATTTTTGGAAGCCTAATGCTTCCCAATACACAAAGTGAGCAAATTAGTGAAGTTAGTAAATTGTTTTTATGAAATGAATGCATACCATTAGAAAGAGGATAAGCGAAAGATTTTTTCTAAAGAATTCGAAGACCATGGTCAGTTTTAGTTTTTTGTAATATGCAATTCAAAATTGAGCTTTAAATTTATTTTTACTTCTTCCAAAAGCTTTGCGAGTCTATAAAAAAAATAGATGTCTCTTGTTTTTAATTTTGATTTTCATAAAATCCTGCAACATTACATATATAATGTATAATGTATATGTTACATATATATATATATATATATATATATATATATATATATATATATATATATATATATATATATATATATATATATATATATATATATATATATATATACTTTTACTGTTTTTTATAAAACAAGTTAAAACAAATTATTTCATGAATAATTTCTTTCTAAAAAGATACTCCAAAAACATAAATATTCATTATATTTCATTGTCTCTTCCCTAATGCTTGAAACGACGCTATATCTGATCGGCAAACAATTAAGGCATCATATCTGTTTCCGTCATTAGTGACAAAGGTAAAAAAGTTATATTATTTTCGTCTAGACAGTGGTATCGATACGTGTCCAGATTTTTGACGTTATCGAGTTGGACCTACGCGAAGACCGAACCCGAGAGCAATTAGAGCAGATTGAATTAATGTTTTAATCTGTTGGACAAGCCAGCGGTATTAACGGTATGGTCTCCAAGGCGTTAGTGGGATTTCGACCGGTTCTGTATCAGATAGAGCAAGTAGTTACACACAATAAGGAGAAAAATAATAGAACTTTAGAAAAATCTAAATTCAGTTCAACAGTTCAAAAAAACTAAAGAAAAATGTCATAAACATATTATTTAGGTAAAATGTCGGATACATTTATTTTATATATATGGAATACTATGGAATTATAAGGTATATTTTGACGATTGGTATTTGTTGTTTGCTTACAAAAAATTTAAAGACATCTGGATGAGTTTGTAGAGTATTCGAATGATTCTGACAATTTTTCATTAAACTGATTAGTCCGAGAGAGAAAGGGTTAATGTGATAAAAAAACATGATCGAGTTATCTTACAAAAATTTAATGCTTTTTAATGATTTCATTCTATTTTTCAAAATATATTCGATGAATCCTGGTACGATGAGGATTATTATTCTGATTTTGTATATTCATTTCATTAAAATATCTGACAGGTTTCTTAGTTAATGGTAATAAAAAGTAATGAACGTATCAACAGCAGATTTGACAGCATATTTAAATACAAATATATATATATATATATATATATATATATATATATATATATATATATATATATATATATATATATATATATATATATATATATATATGCATTTTTTTGACTTCTTTGGACTTCGTCCAACGAGACAACAGTAGTCAGAAGTTGTAGACCCCCGACCGTTGGGTTCCACATTCTCATGTGGAACGCACAACAACCTGCGTCTCCGCCATGATGAGCAATGGTTAATTGCTTGACCGGGAGGAAGCCCCACCCATCCCTCACATTGGAGGGCACATGTGTCGTCTGTTGGTTGGTAGACTCATCAGGGTACCGACATATGCTCTCTCGCCAAGAATAGGGAGTCCCTCTCCATAATCAAACAACCCATATTTTCGCCGACTTATCGTCAGATGGCTTATAAATGTAGTTTTTTGACTTCTTTGGACTGCTCCAACGAGACAACAGTAGTCAGGAGTTATAGACCCCCGTTGGGCGCAGTCCAAAGAAGACAAAAAACTGCATTTCTAAGCCATCCGACAAGATGTCGACGAAAATATGGGTTGTTTGATTTTGGGGAGGGACTCCCTATTCTTGGCGAGAGAGCATATGTCGGTGCCCTGATGAGTTTTACCGAACTCTGCAACGTAACGTTTTCAAATTTTAAAAATTCCGACTATTTCCGAAAATACGTGAGAAAACCCGAATTTTCGCGATTTGGATTTTATTCGTTTCTAATTCTATATGAAAAGATATGTCAAAATAAATTTGACATTTTAATGGCCACTTTTTCTGCTCTACAAGGTGGTTTCGATACATTTTTAATCCGATGCCTTTTTTCCATTGGCTGGATCCGTTTCGGCTTTTCTCGACCATCATCAACTTCTATATCTTTTCAAATAGAATTAGAAACGAGTAAAATCCAAATCGTAAAAATTCGGTTTTTCCCACATATCTTTGAAACTATTCGGGATTTTTTAAATTTGAAAGGGTAACATTGCAGAGTTCAGTGAGGTGCAACTTTTTCCTAATTTAATCATCTATATACCTCTTATGGTTTCGGATATCCTTGTAGAGTGCATTCGTATCTGGGATACATTATGTATATATATATATATATATATATATATATATATATATATATATATATATATATATATATATATATATATCCCGTACTCCATTTGATTGCAATGTCAATTTCTGTTCGCCGCTATAGCGTCGGCAAGTATCTCCCGGTACCGTTTTCTGGTATATCGGTATATCTCTCCGCGGACCCGCTATGTCAACTATTATAGGAAACTTTTTTATACACAAAGTATTTATTTATTTATCCGAATTTAGTTTGTATTCAATGGCGGTTTATGAGGGAGTGTGTTTCCAGCATTTATCACAGTAAACAATTTTTCAAAACAAAACACCATATTTTATTTTCGTTCAGTTTCTTTTCTTTAACTCATTTTCCTAGGTAACCTCCTGTATAGGGTTCCAATAACACGAAAAGTAAAAAAGAGGAAGGGGAAAACAAAAAATTCTTCAGCTGCACTATTTTCTTCTACGCTCTCCCACTTCAAAAACCCACGAGCCACCACTGTTTGTATTCAATCCCATCTCACTGTACTACACTTATTCCAATGTTTTTTTCGAATCTTCGAGACAGTTTTCATGCTCGACTTCTGATATTTCATTCAAAGCGGCCAGAGCATTCTCTTAAATCGCTTCTATCGACTCAAACCTTTTATAAACCAAAAATATTCATTGGGAATCACATCTAGAGAATAGACATGCTATTCGAAAATTTCAAAACCAACTTTGTAGATGGATGGTAAAATGTAACGCTGTGTAATATTGACTTGTGCTGATATACCGGTATGATAAATAATAAATCCCTTTAAAGCCTGCGGCGACAAAAATAAAAATTTGTGAGAAACCCGTAGACTTAATGTTATTACTCACTAACTTCACTAACTAAGCAGCAATTTACCTGATGCGTTCCATCCATGACCTGATTACTTTTCATGACTATCTACGGAAAAACGACATAATTGCTTTCAAAGTTTTACTGTGATCAAAACTGTTTCCTTTTCAACAACTGGTAAATGTTTACAGGAGTCGTGTGAAATTAAGATTTAAGAATTAAGAAGATTAAGCTGGTTAGGGAAATATTTAGTGAACTCCTTTCAAATGCAGTTCCTATGTTTAATTAACATTTTCTTAAGAACCAAAACAATGCAATAAAGCGTTAAAACAACAGGATTTCCTATAGAAAGTCCTGTGATTTTTATTCTGGAAGCGTAGGAAGCGTATGTATCAATAGAATATCTCTAGACACACACACACACACACACACACACACACACACACACACACACACACGCGCGCGCACGCACGCACGCACGCACGCACTTCCTACGCACCCACACGCACCCACACGCACCCACACGCACCTACACGCATCCACACGCACCCATCACGCACCCACACGCACCCACACGCACCCACACGCACCCACACGCACACACGCACACATACCCACACACACACACACACACACACACACACACACACACACACACACACACACACACAGATATATATATATATATATATATATATATATATATATATATATATATATATATATATATATATATATATATATATATATATATATCGACAAGTATCCTCAATGGTCTTATTCGCGCTGCTGAAAAATTTATGGATCGTTCATATCGTCATATATCATCGAAATTTGGTAGCTAGAAACGTCTCGACATCGGTTAACGGTCCAAAATTAAATTTAAAAATCTGATTTATATTCCGGAGCGGAGGCGATATTGAGAAATGTACGATCTTTTTTTCGTCCTGTTAAGTTTCACCGCTTCGCACTGATTCTACTTTTTAAGTATAATTCAACTTTTTCTTTTAATAGCACCAGCCATCAATCAGACTTAGAGGCCGTTAAATTGATTGGCCTAATTTTGGCAGCGTTTATTTTTATTTGCCGAAATTGACCGGGGGTTACGGGATACGTTTCACACATGACTTACCCAACGATGATTTATACATAAAAGGCGAAAAATGTAATTTCGTTGTCAATATTTAATCAGATTTTCTCCTGTGCGAAATAAATGCCAACCATTTTTCAAATATCTTGAATATATCGTTTTTTCCATATTTCTGCGTAGGTTATAAATAATCAAAATTCGAACTCCCCGGAAATAATAAAATATGTTTTCTTTTAGTATGGACGAAAGTAATCTTAAAAATTGAAAAGTTCTCGCCCTAAATCTACTCACACTACCCACACCAAAAAAATGTCGATACGTTGAACGTAAAATACAAGATGTGGTAGAGAGGCAATTTTCAATAACAGAAGTGTTAAGGTATATTTACAAATACCTTCAGAGGTATTTGTAATTATATATACAGTGCCCATCTTAAGTCACTTTCCCCCTTTAACTTTTGAAAAACATAAAAAAGAGAAAGTTGGCATACATAAATTAAAGCGTAAAAAATATATATATATATATATATATATATATATATATATATATATATATATATATATATATATATATATATATATAATATATATGTATATATATATATATATATATATATATATATATATATATATATATATATATATATATATATATATATATATATATATATACTTCACGTGGTGCAACCGTTCGTTTCTACCAAACCACCACCATGTACCATCAGATGTTTACCGAGACCCGTTTCTAGTCTTTCAGCCAGATTCAAGTTAAATGCAAGAAAAGCGTTAATCTCAAAGATTGGGATGATCAGGGTTTACCATATCAACTTGCCATTTTCTTGATGTATCCTTGAAAAGATCTAAAACTGGATAAAACAATGATACATGAAAGTCAATGATTCAAAATCAACGCATATAACATTCACCTTACGTAGAGAGACTTGCCAACCAGTAAAGATCAACAACCGATAAACTTAAATTCATATTCACTAAACGAAAACAACTTAGTAAAATGTATTGGATCATTGGCCGCAAATCCAAGCTCTCTCTAGACAACAAGATATTACTCTACAAAACCATTCTGAAACCTATTTGGACTTACGGAATCCAACTGTGGAAAACTGCCAGTAATTCCAATCTAGCTATACTTCAGAGGTTCCAAAATAAGACTCTACGCGTCATTCTTGATGCTTCCTATTATGTCTGTAATAACGTCATCCAACGTGACATCTCATTGCCCTCCATTAAAGGACTCATTTACCAATATAGTGTAAAATACAGTGATAGGGTGTCAGTGTATCCCAATGTGTTGGCCAACAAATTAAATACGCATGATGATACGAAGATTGAAAACGCCTTCAGCCATCAGATATAATATTAGGTGCCAGATAAGTAAACTACTGTGTGGTTTATATAACATTAGTTTAATTTAGTTCACATTGCCAGAACATACAAATATTATTGTTATAACTCTTAAAGACATCGCTCATTGGAGTGATTTTCTACCTATCAAATATAATTAATATAACGAATTCTTATTGTTTTCGGGCAGATAGGTGTACGCATAGGAAATAGATTAAAAATGCTGTAATATACTTATTCCAATTGTTTTCCCAGTCTTCGAACTGGAAAAAAACTTTTTCGAGTTAGGGTCATCTTTAGCACGATACTCGTTCGATTGTTGAGCTCTTTCTGGGTCGCAAGTATAGATTCAAGTCTCTTTTTATGGTATAGCTTCATAAACGTAACATTTTCATAACATTTTTAATGCATCTGCACAATTATTTTACTTTTTTAATTTTTAGACTATATTCAATCCACATTCTTTGCTCGATAAATCTGTTCATTTAAAAATGATGCCCACACAATTTTGTAATAATTACAAGAGACGATAAAATTTCTAACTTGCGAAATTGATATAATGTTTGAAGCGAAATGATATAAAAATTCTGTTGGATGTCAAGGAGAGTCATACGCGTGAATTTGTAAAACTAAAGTCACCTTACTTTTATGAACATAGTAGAATACAATTATTAAATCAACATAAACATTTATCATACTATCTTTACCATAAATAATTCTGGAGACAAAGCTTATAAAAATACAAACACTCTCACAAGTATCAATATATCAGTCGCTTCGTAAGTTGACTATCTTCGAGATAAAACTCTTTTAAAAACCAATAAAAAAAACTTAACATTGAACTCGTCCCATCTTCATAAATTATCTCCGAGTGACTGTAACTCAAAATCGGACGTATTTTTAGACCCTGTTTCTTGTCGTAAAATAAAAGTCCTAGTTTTCTCTGCATGTGTTCAACCATTTAATTTGAAATATTCATCGACAATTATTCCATTAAATACGGCCACGTTAATCTAATTTATTTATAAGCTGGTTAATCCAACATATGTCTTCTTAAGCAGTGATGTTGAGTGATATTATTTAGAAATTTTATATAGTTCATGCTTTAGAGGATATTATAATGTTGAAGTATTAGGTCCTGAGCTTAAATTTCTTCGCCACGTTTCAGGCAACTCAGGACTTTTTTTCGACTTCCTCAAGATATGTGATGCAGCTATCAAGTAAGTGATGTTGCAAGGGTCGGAAGAGAAAATCTGAGAGGGCTAAGCCTGAAGAAGGCATCAGTAAAGTGCGTTTCAAGGTATATCGTTGACCGATTGGCTGCAATAAACGCTTAACAACCCCTGCCGTAACGAAACCCGGCAAAGTTGCAACAAACGGGTGCCCGGAAAACAGGGCCGCGCCTAATAAAATAACAGGTAAAAAGATAAAATTAATTTTATATCTGATTTAGTAGTTTCAAAATATTTTAGTTTAGATCGCATTGTTTTATTAAAAATTGCAGTTCTGTAATTTCGATCGTATTTTTTGTTATTCCAAACGTGCTAAACATATGGCGTTCTTGGCAAGATAATGATCATTGTGCCTCCGGTAGTGCTAATTTTAAAAGAAAAGATTTATCGCCAAATGCTAAGCAAATTGTTAAAAATGTGTTTTTATAAATGTTTCTTTATTGAATAGGGAGCTTAATGTAAATGCAGCCGCAGCAGAAACGTCTTCATTAACGAAAAATCCGTTGTCTACAGTTGTCTACAGTACTAAAAATATTGTAAGGAAGCTAATTAAAGCCAAAAAAGTTCGTAGTGATTCGTGTAAAAGCAAATGGGTTGACGAAAGCGACATGGTTCGATACACATGAGACGCCAGCAAAAGGATGGGTAGATACATTAAGAAAATGGCAAACCAAAACCCCAGTGAACAGGGGAAAAATAATTACAATTTGACATGCTGGTTCTGAGGATGGATGGGTTCCAAATTGTTTATGGTTGTCCTCTAAAAATATTATACATTCATCTTTAGACTACCATGACGACACCACAGCAGAACTTTTGAAGATTGGTTTATAAATAACTGTTTGCACAATGTGCCTAAAAATGGCGTAATTGTAATGGACAATATTAATTATAATAACCGCCAAAAAAATACATTTCCTAGTGCAAATAACACTAAATTGAAAATTCAGAACTATATGTTCTAGGGCAGATTTCTGGCTTCTCAGACGTCGTCAGCTGGGCTCGAGTATAACGCAAAGAGACAGCTGAATAGAAACGATTCACCGTAGGATGGCGCGAGTTGCATTGAGATATTGAGATTGACGCGTAGAGTCCTATTTTGGAACTTCTGAAGTATAGCTATATTGGAATTACTGCCAGTTTCCCACAGTTCCATAAGTCCAAATAGGTTTCAGAATGGTTTTGTAGAGTAATATCTTGTTAAATAGAGAGAGCTTGGATTTGCGGCCGTTGGTCCAATACCTTTGACTAATAGGGATACTTCAAGGAAAGCAGCCGAACAATATCTCTTGGGGTTTAGATATCTATTAATTTTGTTAACCAGTCTGTGTACCTGTTTTTATTGTATCGTGCTTATTGCGAAAACCGAATTAGTGGTCCGGAATTAGTTTTTCTTCTTCTATTAGTGACTTGCAAACTTGCAACTTTCTTGCCAACAATGGTTCACAGTTATCACTTTGATCACATGAATTAATAATTACATTTGGAGACAGGAATATTCAAACAATCTAAAAATAACAAAATTAGTGTTCTATTACATCTATGTATCCTGCCATAACAACTTTAAACATTTTAAGGAAGAATGATAACATAATTATTAAATACTCTCCATATTCGCCTGATATTGCAATATGTGATTTTTTCTTATTCTAAGTTTTTTTTCAATATAGTAGAGTTATTTTTCTTTTGAAAAATGAGTGTAATAACACCTTCTAACTATAAAACCGTCTATTTCAGAAATACGTCAATATTGGAGATACCTTTCTGATATGAGGATTATGATAAAAAAAATCCTTCTCAGAAGAAGCTTAAAAAAATAGACTTAGTTTTTTTATTGAAAAAATTTTAAATATATAAATTCGTTCAATAAATTACCCTCATACTTTCCATAAACAGTTAATATCGAAAATTTTACTCACTGTTATAATTAATATATTTTAGTATCCCAAGCTTGACAAATAACATGGTGCCTGTAATGGCGTTCTACACATAGTAACACATCCATAAAATAATGATGGAAATAAATTTTGTCTTGTTAATGAGATATCGAACATCGACTACTAAATACCACTTTTCTTTTTCAGATGGTTATATTAAACTACGCCGTAAACATGTCAAGAGAATACAGACGTGTCTGCACCATACTAAAATTAATAATTAAAACATTATTGCCAATATTAAAAAAATATATATTCCTGCAACACTAGCTTAATCAAAGCAGCAAAAAAAATTAATATGGGACGAAAGTAATATCGAAATATTTGAATTTATAAAAAAAAATGGATGAATGAATGAATGAATTTATAAAGAAAAAACTCTGTAGAGTTGCTAGAGAGTAGAATACTCAGCAACCTCTATTTCCCAGAATTCTCGACGTATTCTGAATTATTTATAGTAAAAATAATAAGAAAAATGTTTATGTTGATTTAATAATTATGTATTTCTACGTTCATAAAAATAAAATAGCTTTTGTTATAAAAATTCACGGGTATAACTCTCCTTGACATCTGATAGAAGTTTTATATCATTTCTCTTGCTAAATTAGAAGTTATAGCACCTTTTTTAATTGTTAAAGCAGTTTCTCGACGTTTTTTTTTTTAAAAGGATACATTTATCGAACGAAGAATGTGCATTAAGTATCGGAGGTACAATCGGAGGGAAAATTACTGAATTCGTCAGAATCATAAATTTGTGAATATATTTGCTTTACAGAACATAGAAAAGGAAAATTAATAAAGATAATGTTAGAAAATAATGTAGAATCAAAAAAGAAAGAGCAAATTTCACCTTTAATCTAGAATTAAGTTAATAATAACAAATAATGTGAAAAAAGTAAGTAACTATTGGCACCATAAACTGGGGTTACATTGACAGATTTTTAATGTTTTTAAAACTTTCTGAAACAATTATTAATAAATATACTTTATATTTAATGTTCACATGCCACTTGCGACTCTTTGATTTGTGCTATTCTCTCGATGTGCTATTGATGTGCTATTGGTATTAAAAGTATAAAATCACTAAAACATCCATGCCAAAGTTACTTCGGGTTTGGGGTGTTATTGGCAGGTGAACACAAATGCACATTTATAATTAACTAATTAACTGTGACTAGGTAATTTAAACTAATGGACGTAAAAGTAAACAATATTAAGTAGTAAATATATCTTTATTACAACAAATCTTAAAAGTAACATGTTTAGTGAAAAAGAAACAAAAAATTAATCATCATCTTCACAAAATGCACATACAAAATATGGATCTTTATTCTCTTTATGACAGATACCACAAATCCATTTCTTGCATGTAATACACTGTAACCAGTCTACTCCCTTATATGTGCTCCATTTTGTTTTACAAATAGAGCATACATCGTCATCTTCTTCTTTTTTCTTCTTTTATTGAGAAGGTTTAAGCTGAGACTCAACAGACTGCATCGGTTCTTCGTCAGACAGTTGCATCCCTTGACCAGGCCTAATTACCACGCTTATGACGCCTAATTACCACGCTTATGAATTTTTACCACGCTTATGACTTCGTTCATCCGTCACACCCCAATTTTCTCGTAAGAGATCAATGAAAGATGGATCCAAAACATGTACGTGAGACGAGGATGTGCTTACTATATTAGTTAGTCCATTTTCTTCAACGACTTCGCAAGAATCATAAAGTTTTTTTAGAACTTTATATTGCGAGAACGGGTAAAGACTTGTTGCTCTGAAACCTGAAATCAAATTCCCCTTAGACTTGTACTCTAAACCAGACCATAAGCGATGAAAAAGTCCAATTTTCCCCAATTTTTAATTTTTTCCCAATTTTCTTTTGGGGTGGATCCTTTTAGATGTGATTTTTTGCCAAGTATCTAGGATTTCACGCCACTTTTTTTCATCGGTGCAAAAAATGACACATCCAGTGGTTGCATTAAATGTGTAGCATTGGGTGGCAATGTCTGAAGAGAAAGGTTTTTAATCAGTGCGTGCTGCCTGTTTTGACATATGGAAATGAAACATGGACACTCACATCACCTTTAGTTCAAAAGCTTCGGGTTGCACAGAGAGGAATGGAAACCTGTATGCTTGGCATTACAAAGCGGGACAGAAAGACCTGCATATGGATCAGAGAACAAACGAAGGTATGTGATATCATTGGAATGGCGAAAGAATTGAAATGGAAGTAGGCAGGTCATATAGCGAGACGATGCGACGACAGATGAACCAAAGCATTTCTAGAATGGATACCACTTGATCATAAACGCCCTCGAAGAAGGCCGAAAATACGATGGACGGATGACATCGTCAAGTATATTGGACCCGAATGGCAGAGGAAAGCTCAGGACCGTGCGAATTGGAAGCATGCTGGGGAGGCCTTCATCCTGCTGTGGATCGACAATGGTTGAATGATGATGATAATGATGATATACATTATATATATATATATATATATATATATATATATATATATATATATATATATATATATATATATATATATATATATATATATATATATATATATATATATATATATATATATATATATATATATATATATATATATATATATATATATATATATTTTCTAACGAGGCTTTTATTACAGCTGCAGAAAAATGAGATGCTAAATTGTCGCCAATTACAATTATGATACTGCCTGTCACAATATTTTTTTAATGTGTGGAACTAAACAATGAAAAAATCACTTCTCAAATAAGTTCATGTCGAACCACCCACATGGACTGCTTGCATAGATTGTTCCTGTAGGTCCCCAGAAGTCCAATTATCATATAAGTTCATGGCTTTGTAGACAACCATTGCTGGAAGGAGGTCACCGTTAGTATTTCCACAAACCATGATGTTAATAGCTGTACGAGAATGTTCTTGCACTCTTTCAACTCTCTTGGTACCTCCAGATACCAAGACTTTTGTACTTCCAGGGTCATCAATTATGTTGGTTTCTTCATAATTATACACATATAGTGACATTCAAGAGGTGGGGTTTAATGTTTTTAAAAACTCTGTTATTTGGGGACGGTCAACAGAAGCTCTAGTTCTTTGGATGTTAGATGATGTTCTGATAGAGAGATTATCCCGACGCATAAAATTCACGATACAATCGGTTTTTTTTTACCGATTATATACTTTGTTTATCCATATATTTTTCTATTATTATACTAAATCTCGAGGTTCAATAGGAAAGCCCCATATTGCAGTTTGACGCAAAGTGTCCGCAATCAGTTTCTTCTTCTGGATTTAAAGCAAGAGGACCGCCAACTTTTTTATTGTGTATGTCACTTAATCTATTTTGAATAGTACACTTTTTATATTATATATTAGTATTTTACACTTTTTACTTGGTTTGGCTTGAGACATGCCCTTTTTAATATGTGTCTTATATGCCCTTTTTAATAACCTAATGCTTTTTTCAGGTCATCGTCGCTATAATTGCAATAATTACGCGCGCCTAATGCGCTAACGTATTTGTGAGGCATCGTAACGCAACACACAACCTCCCATAACAAAACTCAATCACGCACTGACAGGTTAGCGCCCGCGCTTCCCTTTCCGAAACCCGCGATTCGCTCCCATGGCTCTGTGCCAATGTCACCCTAGTTTAAGGTAATGAATATTCCTTGAGGTTTAAGATTTAATGTTTAAGGTTTTGGCATCAGCAACCACCGACAACCCCGGTCAGCACCCCCCTCAGGCTATCAATCCTTGATTTGTATTTACCCTTAAGTCTATCGAGAAGCCTTCCGATTGGCGAGTGACCAACGTAAAAATCAGGGTAAGGCCGGATGCCTTCTGAGAGGAATCCTACCTTACATAGCCTTTAACTGACGTGACTGAGAGGTAATTCCGATTTTACGCTCTTGTCTAGAAACAATCACAAACATTTAAGTGTGAGTATGTGTGTGCGTGTGTGTAAGTGTATATGTGCGTGTGGGATAGGCAACAATACAAACAACCATCCGAGCGCTGGAATCAAACCGACAACTACCACGATTTCGGCACAGCGGTTACAAGCCACCGCCCTACCGTCGCAACCAACGCGATCAGCCAACATCCTTAATTTTAACTTTTCGGCAAAACATTTTTGATTTAAATCTTTAGAACTACGACCATGGAAAAAAAAATAAATTGAATCTTAATTAATACCTCTAAATATAATTTACTTTTGATAATTAATTTAAGGATGCATCGGAGTTATGTCAAAATGCTACCAACGGTTTAAAAAATTAACAGAATATTCTTTACTCAATCCTTAACCCACCGTGAAAATTTCGAATCTATCAACTAACACGTTCAAAAGTTATTGCAATTTAAAGTTGTCGTAATTTTATACGTGATCTTATGGAAATTCGCTAACGTAACAAGTTAGACGTTACAAATATACAAAGAAAAGCTATCAAGCGTTCCCAACTTTCAGATTATGTAACTTAAAATGTTTGGAACTAATTTTGCACAGTTTTATTAATATTTATTTTCAGTATTTTTGCCTCCGATTCATCCTTAAATTTTCTCTAAGAAACGAAATTTCTTGTGCTGTTACTGTCAACCAAAAATATGTGCATTGCCCTCAACTAAAAATCAGTTTCCATCTCTTCCAAGTCACCTGAACTAGTTTTGTAAGTAACTAAAATAAGTAGTAGCATTCGATATGGCCAAACTATTGGTGTCCCCTTTGGAGAGAAGACAGGCCAACATGTGATGCATCTTCAGTAGTAGTTTGAATTCGCTCTAGTCTCTTGATGGTTCGTAGCAATTATTTCCGTAAACAAGATGTTTCAGGTGTGTTCTGAAAATAAGTGGCAATTTCAAGCAACAACGAGCTATCAAGTATTGCTTCAGGCTTGGCACAGTACGACGGAAAAATTTGTAAAAATTCAACAGCTCAAAACAGGTGGTTTATGCTATTCTCAGAAGCAACAGGTGCAAAAAAAAAATCCACAGAATCCGAGATATTCTGCGCTCCGATAGAATGGTCAGAATGATCGGGGAAGAGTTGAATTTGATTTACACAACCGTTCCATCAGATTATTACCAATGAATTGGTGATAAAGAAAAACTGCGCGGAAACAATTCCGTCAAACCCTTTACAGGATAACGAGCAACAGGAGGGAAACTTGTCTTAACATTTTGGGTCAAATTAAAAATAACCCCCATCTCTCGGGGGCACGTTGCTCGAAATTGTTGTCACTCATTTTCATAATGTCTACCCTCCAAAGGAAAAGCCAACAAAATTGCCCGATTGAACGCTACGCAACCGGTCGTGTTATTGTATTTACACACCTCGTATGTACTAGTATAGACTTCCAATAACTTTCCATGTATCAACAGCGATTTCTACACTTTAATCACATTTATTCTCTAGATTAAAACAATAAATTCTCACATGGCTTTCTTATAGACAGCAACGATTTTTTAGCTGTCTCCTTCAACAGGAATACTTAATCCGCGTCTCACGTCATCATCCCAAATCAAGTCTCTCATATCTCCTTTTTCTACCATAACTAGTCTTAGTCTTAACTCTAATTAACTTCCTGTAGTATATTGGACATTATACAAGAATTTGGAAATGTTTCTATATGTTCTGATTGTCTATTAATATATTAATCTTTAATAAAAGTCTAATAAAAGACAAATATATTTGTCTTTGTTTTGCCTTCGCTATCAACCTAATTGGATAGCCTATGTCTTGTAATTGCTTATTTGTTTAAGTTGTTCTGGTCATCTCCTAGCCCGACTTTTTACTCTTCCGATCTCTTCCAAATTTGTACTGCATATACCTTTCTGTTAACTACCCACATGAAGCTAACTGAGGAACGTCCTCGTGAAAACATTATAAATAAGTAAGAGAGTTTCCATGTCAAAATGGTTTGAATGCCGACAATTGTTACCAAAATGGTTTCCTATAAAACTAAAACATGAAAAATTCAGTAATTGTAATTATACCTGCTAGAAGTCTAAACAAAAATCGGCAGATTGTAAAATCTAGTGAATGTGGTTTTGTTCGTAGGTTGACCATAACACCATATTCACCCAATCGAACTCTCTATGATTATTTTCTAATCCTATAAAACACAGACGTTAAAAAGACGTTCAGGAATAAAGTCGATATAAGCACAGTACTGAATGAGGTGCTAAAGTAGTAGATGAAAAATTATTTTAAAACAGAATACTCAATAATCTTTCTGAACATCGTATTAACATATTTATAAATGTATATTATACAGTTTATCTCTAGAGTTTTAAAAGTTTCTTTTAAGACAAAATGTATGTACATTAGTTTGATATTAGATATAAATACCAAAACGAAAAGTAAATACAAAAAATCTGATTAACATTTGAATCGCCCAAACAAATAAAATTGAAGTAAATCTGATGTAATCTACCCTAAATGATATACGGAATATTTTCCGTTTATACGATGGAAACGTCAAACTCAATCACAATTAAAATTGCCACAATACCCCATAAATTTTCATCGAACAAACAGTCTTTTTCTAATTAAGAATTTCATGAAAATTTGCGCTCCAACCGTCCTCACAACAATCTTATTTTGTTTATAAACATTTAAATAGAGATTTCCAATTTTAATAAGCCCATTAAGATTTTATTGACTTTTTCGGATATTTTTTTATGTATGCAACCATACCAGCGTCGTTGCCCTGCCTTAAGGTCGTTTGAAAAAGTTTACACTCAAATTCAGAGTTAATGCAAGTTGTGCTATTTACTATATATCAGTAAATGAAACATGGATTCACTATTATACAGAGCAGAAACAAAGTAGCAATCTAAGCAGTGGTTGGAAACAGGTGAAAGTACACTAAAGAGAGCGAAAATGATTCCATCCACAGAAATAGTAATGGTTACGAATTTCTGGAATTCTCGTAGTATAGAGCTCCTGAATTACTCTACAAAACGCAAGGTCATCAACGGGAAGTATTACACTTCACTACTGGGTCAGTTGAAGGGTGGTATTTAAGATAAAGGTTTACAGCTGGCCAAAAATGAACTGCCCTTTCACTAAGTTAATGCGCTGAAACACATCTCGGATTGTTGCTGCAAAACTCCATAATCTACACTTTGAAATGTTTCCACGCGCACCGTATTCACCGGATTTGACTCCCAGCATTACTTCATCTTCTTAAACCTAAAAAGATAGCTCGCTAAACGAAGATTCACTTGAAATAATAATCACATTATATTGAGGGTATTAAAAAGTTAGAACGTTGTGGGTCTAAATTTATTGAATTGCAAAGTGACTGTGTTGACTCTTGTACTTCAGCACATCAGTATCTCTTAATATGTGACCCAGCGCATTGATTTTAAGATGGTTCATTTTTCTTCATCTTGTCAAAAGAACTGTTACAAATATCACCAAAAAAAAAATGGCACCAAACAGAGGCGGCTCGTGAAGGAGGACTTTGGGGCCCCGCCCCTCCAGCATTTTTTACAGTAAAAATTTTTCAAAGCAAAACACCATATTTTATTTCCGTTCAGTTTCTTTCCTTTAATTCATTTTAAGATATTATTAAAAATTAAAATCTCCAAATGTAGAAGAACGTCTGTCGACCCATCACACCAAATAATGCGGGTAAAAATTCCATCCTCTCGAAACAATGTTTACATTGTTGGTCGGACGTTTACCTCCAGCGACCGTACACCACATCGTATTATCTCGTCATTGGCATTAAATGTTTTGTTGGTTGCCAGAATTCGAGGGTTTAACTGCTTTCTAAAACATGCGATTTGGACGTAGATTCCCTGCGACCTGTTTGATATGTCTCGCGTCCCATATTTCGTTCACCTCGCGAATACTTGTTTTGATTTGGGATTTGCTACGTATGTACACACTGAATAGTACTCTTTAAATAGAAATAATCAACTTTTAATTGTAAATATGAAGGTGTCTGATTTAAAACAGTTAATAATGACTAATTTAAATTTGGAGGAGAAAGTTGAATTAAAAACTAACTAAGTAGTGACAATACAAAATTGTAATGTTTTCCTGGTTCACCTCCTGTATAGGGTTTCAATAGCACAAAAAGTAAAAAAGACCAAAAAATCTTCAGCGGCACTATTTTCTTCTACCCCCTACCACTTCAAAAACCCACGAGCCGCCACTGGCACCAAAATAAATGTTAACTTGACACTTGTTCCACCCTGTATATTATTCAGTACTCAAAGACATTTATGAAATATTCCTTCTTTCCTAAAATAAGTAGTTATAATATTTTATTTTTTTTTTTTATTTATAAAACATCCCTGAGGAAGATTTCCAAAATTACAATCTGACCAAAGTTAATCAATGAGTAATGTTGTACAAACCTAAGTTACTACAAAAGAAAAGGTGATTTTAAGAACTTACTCACTAGTATCCCTTAAATTAAATCCAATAACTTAATTACACCAATATTAACGTATACACCAGCACTATGATCTGCTTTTTTACTAACACAAACGTTCAAACCAACTCAAAGGGTTTGGTCCTCTTAAGTCTTCTGATTTGACTTGCATTATCAAGGAGCTGGATGGCCTCGACATTGACGTGCTGAAGAAGTCGCTGCTCGTGACTCTGGGCAAATCTGCTAATGGTCTGGGTAACGGTGTCCATTTCCAAGTCCCTATGGAGGTCACTGTTTCTGAAATACCAAGGGGCATTTGCAATATTCCTTAGTACTTTGTTTTGGAATCGCTGGATTATTTCCAAGTTGTTCTTTTTGGCACAACCCCACAGCTGGATGCCATATGTCCATACGGGCTTTAGAATTTGTTTGTACAAGAGTACTTTGTTGTAGACTGATAGAGGGGAATTTCGTCCAAGCAGCCAATACATTTTTCTAAATTTCATGTCAAGTTCTTCTTTTTTCTTTTTGACATGAGCCCTCCAGCGTAGCTTGGCACATAACATTAATCTAATGTTATACCCAAATATTTTGCTGTATTAGCATATGGTACTTGGATATTATTTATACTAACGGGGATATGTTGATTTCTTTTGTTCGTGAAATTAATATGGGCGGATTTAGACTCATTTAATTTGATTCGCCATTGTTTAGTCCAGTTGTTAATTTTATTAACTGAGGTTTGCAGGTTTATTGCCGCTTCTTCGTGGTCTACGCCTACAGCCATAATAGCAGTATCGTCAGCAAATGTTGCTATCGTGTCTGGGTCTAATTCAGGAATATCACTGGTATATAATAGGTAAAGGACTGGTCCCAATACACTACCTTGCGGTACTCCTGCTTTAATATTTTTTAGTTCAGAGTATGCATCTTCCTGTTTAACTCTGAAATATCTATCTGAGATATAAAACTTTAATAATTGCGCAAACTGTTTAGGCAAAAGCTTGTTTAATTTGTAGTTGAGGCCCTCATGCCACACTTTATCGAAGGCTTGGGCCACATCGAGAAATACGGTAGAACAATTTTTTTTTTCTTCCAGTGACTTTTCAATTACATTTGTTATCCTATGGACCTGGTCTATAGTTGAGTGGCTTTCTCTAAATCCAAACTGATGGTCTGGAATTATGTTTTTGTCTTCAATGATTGGCTTCAATCTTTTAAGGAATATTTTTTCAAACAGTTTTGAAATAACAGGTAGCAAGGAGATTGGCCTGTAAGATGAAACTTCATTCGGTGGTTTTCCGGGTTTTGGGATCATTATCATTTCTGCTACTTTCCATATCTTAGGTACATACTTTAATCTAAAAGATGCATTTATAAGATATGTAAGTTTTACTATAGCTTTACGAGGAAGCTGTTTCATGACTTCTCCCGTGATTAAGTCAAACCCTGGGGCTTTTTTTGTGTTGATGTTTTCTTCAATTTCTAATGCAATTTCTTTTGGGGTAACAGGTCTTATGTCACTTTCTTCTTGGGCAAGATTTTCCCAGTCAAGTATGTTTTCACCTTCATTTGGCTGGAAAGTCCCTTCTAAATATTCAGAATATCTGTTAGCTTTTTGTAAATTGCTTTTTGCCCATGTTCCATCTGCATTTTTAATTGGTGGATTCTGCAGGATTGGTCTTTTTAGTGTTTTGGTAGCTTTCCATAGTGAATAGTCAGTTTTACTGTCATTTGACAGTTCACTTAGATAGTTACTTATAGTATAATTTTTATTTTTTTGTATATCCCTTTTCAGTTGCTTTGTTGCATTATTTAATCTAGTTTTATCTGCTGGCGATCTAGATTGATGCCCTATTCTTCTAAGCCTTCTTTTTTCGGTTATGAGTTCTTTTATTTCTCTGGGGTAGTTATTGCCTTTGGTTCTAGGAGTAATATTAGGTGTGTTATCCCATGCAGCCCTTTGGATAACGTTTAAAAATGTTTCCGCTTCATTGTCGAGTTGTTCTTCATTTCTTAAGTGGACTCTCAAGTCTACCGTTTCTTCAAGTTGATGTTTAAAACTCTGCCAGTCAGTCAGTCGATTTGTCAATATAGGAGGAGTTTCCTTCTGTATGATGCTATCACTTAAGATCAGAAGAATGGGAGAGTGATCAGAGTTCATATCCCATGCCTCGTCCACATGCATATAGCTTACAGACACATTTCTAGTTATGAAAAAATCAAGTAGATCTGGTATTTTATTGGGGTCTGTAGGCCAATATGTTGGCTTACCAGTTGACATTGTTTCACATTTTAGTTGGTTAATTGCTTGTAGTAGTTCTTTTCCTTTTGTAACCTGGATCAACCAGGTTAACCTGGATCCCCACTGAACGTGTTTGGCATTGATATCACCTCCAATGATAAACCTATATCCGTGACTATTTAGAAAGTCTAAATATTGTTATTTTTCAGAGCATGTCTAGGCGGACAGTAAACTGCGGAGACTATGATCTCATATGTTTTAGTTTTAATGTTTACAGAGGCAGCTTGAAACTGTTCTGTTTTATATCCCATTTCTTGGTGATGCTTGATTGATTCCTTAATTACGATGGCGCTTCCACCTTTGGCGGTATTTTCGGGATGTATGGTATGGTATACTTTATATCCCTTGAGTTTAATGTATGATTCATTAGTAAAATGAGTCTCAGAAATGAGGCATATATCAATCTTTTCCATATCTAGGACTACTTGCAGTTCTTGTTGGTGTTGCAAGAGTCCATTGGCATTCCATTCCACAATTCTAAGGTTATCTGCCATTTGAATATTTAGGAATAGCTCCTTTAGCGCTATTTTCGAGTCTGCTAATACGTTCGTCCATTTGTGTTAATTTCTCCATTATTTGTTGAAGAGAGTCTTGAATAGAAACGTTTTGATTTTGTTCTTGGGTAGGGCTTTTAGGCTTACCAGTAACTGTTTCGCTAAAAGATTTTTTTCCTGCACTTGCGATGTCGGCTGGCGCTTGTTGATTATTTCTTTGTGGCTGTTTAGGAAGAGTTGGTTTCTTGGTACGTTTATCCTTTAATTTTTGCATTTCTTTGGCAACTATGCATCCTCTGTAGTTGGCTGGATGTCCTTCTCCACAGTGTACACATTTTGGTTGGGTATTTTTTGGTTTATCAGTTAGTTATAATATAAGTTGAAAAATATAGAATAAGTGATTTAAGAGTTTAAATATTTTTACTATCTCAATTTGTTGATTTTGGTAGATAAGTTCAACTAAAAAACTAAAAACAGAGGTTGTCCCAATAGGTACTTCGGGATTTCCTTTTTTTTTTAATAAAACCAACAAATTAAAACAGAAATAATATGCTTGTTTATTTTATCAAAAAATAAACAAGCAGTTATGTTAAATAATTTAACATACTCCAAATGCCCCCCTCGGCTGTTTTTACAAATCTTCTTTGTCATTCAATAGTCATTCTTTGCGTAGAATGATCAATAACAATTTGGCACAATAGCGGTTCAATTTCACCAATAACTTGACGCATGTTTTACTCCAGGTCATTAATCGTCTGCGGTTTTCCATAATAAGCTTTACCCTTGAGGAAGCCCCACACGCAAAAGTCGGTGGGGGTTAGATCACATGATCTTGCAGATCACTGAATATCACCATTTCGAGAAATGACGCGGCCAGGACAACCTGTTCCGTAATAGATCCTAAATTTCCCTCGCCGTGTGACAAGTGGCGTCCTCTTGTTGAAAGAACACACTGTTACAGTGCATAATATCGAATTGGGGCCATAAAAAGTTTCTTAACATATCGCGGTAGCGTTCGCCATTAACATTTACTAATTCACCATCCTCATTTTCATGAAAATTACCCTATAAACCTAGTAAAAGTGCAATCATTCGAGGATTTTCACTTCCCTCCTACAAATTTGCTTATTCAGATAACCTGTGAGATGGAAAGAAGCTTCGTCCGAAAACATAATTTTACTACAAAATTCTGCATTTTTATCCAATTCTAACATGTTCTTCCGTCGTAAAACAATCCATAATTAAATTACCAGATTTCTTGAAAACATGTGACATATAAAATGTCTACGTTAAGTCGTTGAAAAACGGCGCCAAATTTAAATTTCGAAGTTAGGACACCCTTTATAAGAATTTTTTATAATAAAGAAAAATTCACAAGCTCAATTATTATCGACCTGTTCAAACAATACAAAATTAATCGGCTGCAATCGATACTCTAAATTGTACATATAACGATTTTTTTTTACGATAGTAACCTAAAACTGACTCAATTAAAATTGCTTATCTGCCATATAAATTTTCTTCGAACAACTCGTGTTTCTGTAATTTGGAACTTAATAAAAACATACCGTTCCTTAACAGTTCTTACTACAATAATTTTTTTTTAAGCAAACAAACGGAAACGTATGATCTCTTCGATATCGTGGGTAGTAAGGAAAACAATATATAAGAATTTTCGTTTTCGTCTAAGCCACACAGGTCGTAGTCGTTATTCGAAAATTATTTGAAATTCTACACAATAGCACCTTTTACTATCGAGTTCATTCATTAAAACCAGAATTTCGTCTTGTACCTACCTGTGTCAAATCGACTATATATCTTTTCGGTTATCGGCATAAAGATCAGTAATACATTACGTTGACTCTGTTTGTTACTACTGTAATGGTGTCAAGTAATTTCTCGCTCTGTATATGGATAATTATCATCAATAAATATATTCAACACAATACCAGACAAAAAATGCTTAGTTTATGGCTACCTAGTCCTAATGTCGGTTTATTTACCGAAAACATAATTACTAAAGCCTTGAAGTTTTCGATCGTTAAATTTATTGAATATAGTGTTTATTATTTACTAGCCTACATGGAAATCAATTTCATTCCTACTACTACTAAAAATAAACAAAGTCACTTTAATAACCTGTTTTGATTACACATTTCACGAAATTACACAATTACCAAATTTCTGCTGTGACATCTAGTTCTAACCGGTACACTTAATATTATAAATAGTATACAATTGGGTTTTTGAATAAAAAGTAATTATAGATTTTTTACTTTATTTTAAAACTTCTTAGATAATATTGATACTCGATGCAAAAAAAAAAAAAAAATTGTTTGCAATTAATTGTAAATGAATTAAAATTTATAAAATTTAAAATAAAATCACGTGACTACGAAAGCGCCACGATTGGCTACCATGTTTGTGACGTCTTTATGTTAAAGTATTTTCACGTAACCACTGTCCACGGCTTCTACCTGTGTAAATACTCTCAAAATTATTGAAGTTTAGTGCAATAAAATATTGTTGGTTACTAATTTCATTCAGTAAGATATGACAAAGGGTTTATAAAGGTCAATTCTGAAAATATACCTAGTGTGGATATTTTTATGGTCACAGATTTTCTCAAAAATGACATTCGGTTCAATTCAGCTGAAGTTCGAGGTGTTAAAGCATCGATTTGAGTTAAAAAATAATAATAATGTAAATGAAGATAAGAAACAAAATATTTTTATTAAATATAATTAAATAAATTATTTGTAAGGTGTCACGCGAAAGTTACAGTGACAAGACTATAAGTTATATTCAATTTAACCGTAAAAAGTACATTTACACCGTGAATGCACTTTTATGTCCAAAGCACAAAGTTCTAACTAAAGCTTATAAAGTTACCTTAATTATTAATGAAAAACTAAGAAAAGTTTAAGACCTTCAATGTCACGATTGTGTAGCTTCACCAGGTAATAAATACTCAAACATAAAAAATTGATATAATGTTATAAATAATAATCTTTCGAATCAATCTGATGACAGGTGAATGTAAACATTTTGTTTTAGTATGTTGTATGTTTTTTTAATATTAATGCGTCGTGCTGCTTGGAACCATTGATCTCGACGTTTAAAAACTTGTGCACATTTAAAAACACTTTTTCGAGAGTTGTTTTTGTAGTCTTGGTACAAAAAAAGTACGAAACAGGCACAATAACTAATTAGACTTGACATTTTCAATAAATGTATCGATATACTGATGATAATAATAATAATAAGTTGTTTAAAAATCAAAATATTCGGGTTTTTTCGGAAACTATCGACGCGTCATCGATACTAGGTTAAAATATTTATTTTCAATTTGAAATAACTTTTTAAGTATAAAAAAAAAATGAAAATAAAACTAGTTTTGTTATAAAACATATATGATCTTTCCATCTATGACATATTTTTTTTAAATCACAATTGTAATTATTTCAGTTCATGAAATATACCGGTTGTTTATTCATTATCGTAATAAAAGGTAATGAAACAATATGCAAAGAATACATCGACATTTACCAAAAAATTTCATTTTCTGAAGCAAGTCTATAGTGTTGACTACTTATTATATACAGGTTATAAGGGAAAGTATTTTCGTAAATGTAAATAACATTATTTACATAATTTTAAACAAAAAGTTAACAACTGAAACGTCGCAATCGTATTTATTTCAGTCTAACAGAATTCAGATTTTTTGGTTTCATTAGCCTCTTAAACCATTATTTAAAAATAAAATGTTTATAGCCATTCATTTCATATATTCCAGCATAATTTTGGGTTGTTTTATTACAAAAATAAATAAAACGTGCTCATTATTGTCGTTTAATGTCAAAGTTGAAATTACTAACACTAATATTTTAGACCACAATATGTTTTAAACGGTTCACGTCCTATTGAGAAACGTATGATTAACTGTTTTATTGAATTAACAATTCAAAATGTCCGCCATCGCATTCCTCGTAGAAAGCTTTGTCGGTTGATAAAATATTAAACAGAAATGTTGGATCCTTTTGGTCTTGACCAATAAACCATACACATCATTTTCAATCACATTCAATTTATAATCCAATGGGAAACTCTACCAATGGAGTACTTCTGATAGATAGTACTTCAGATGATCTTCAATAAGAAGTTAAATTTTTCTTCGACTTCAGGACCGATTTCTCGATGCCGTGCAAATTTTTGAAATTTTGGGCTAGCTTCTTCGGAATTTTGGAGAACCTCTCTGTAAATAAGAAGCATATCGTGATATTCAGGTACAGAACTTTTTTGGCTTTAAATACACCCACTGACGTAAATTGAAATCATCAATAATAACCAATCAAGTAATAACCAATTATTATTTGCCAAATTTGCCTTTTCCACATATTTGTTTAAAATGTTAATTTATCTATTTTTTCGATATATGATTTTTTTTTCGTGGCAACCATTAAAATTGTTATATTTATTGTAAAAAATGTTTTTCTTTAAAATAATGATGTGAAGAATATGCATAATCATGGGCCAAATTAACAAAAATACTTTTCCTTTATACCCTATATATTTTCCCTTACACCTTTTATTGCAAATTTGTCTTGACATTTGAAATTTCTGCGTTTCATAAAAAGTTCGCATAATATTGTCATTCTTGGACTATTAATTCCTAAACTTCAGAAAAATAACTTGTTCCTCAATTAGTCTTAAAATAAAATTGTCTTTCTGTCAACTCTAACAAGAAAATAAACTACATAATGTGCAAATATTAAATCTGCATCGCTATAAACATTTGTTAAATAAATGACCGACAAGATAAGACGGTAGTTATTATTCACAGTACTAAAAAATCCAGTTATTTTCGTAAAGCAAAGTGTAAAGCTTTAGCAATTATTTTATTAGTAAATAAAATTCAGTATTCATGCCAACATGTCTAGCCAGATGGTCATAAAGTACATATTCTTTATTTTGTATTGTGTTGGATATATTTATTAAATAATTATCCATGTACGGGGAGACAATTTATTTTATAGTATTACAGTAGAAACAAATATATATATATATATATATATATATATATATATATATATATATATATATATATATATATACCTATAGCTTTTCGCGAAAGGAAATTGCAAATTTGATATATATATATATATATATATATATATATATATATATATATATATATATATATATATATATATATATATATATATATATATATATGTATATATATATATATATATATATATATATATATATATATATATATATATATATATATATATATATATATATATATATATATATATATCAAATTTGCAATTTCCTTTCGCGAAAAGCTATAGGTATAATTGTGGATAAATAATTAATTAACAGTGGGTAAATTATGGATTATTATACAAGTTTTACATCAGAGAATATACAAAGTATCTTTTCAAATGGCCGCAAGGCCGAAATATATCATAGAATATATCGATTATATTGTGAAACAAATACAAAGTTTCCGAGGTTTCCGAGGTTTAAGTTAAATTAACAACCTTAAATGACAATAATTTGTGCCTTTTCATTTTTCCAAGATTGAAAATTCACCTCAAAGGACACCAGATTTGGACAATGGAAAGAGCGGACTAGAAAAATATAATTCACGTAGGGAGGGCTACGCGCTACGGGAGTTCAAACTCATGCTAGAGACACATCATATGTTGGCCTTCCTCCCTTCTAAATAAGAAGCCAACAGTGTTGCCCGATCTAACGCTACGCAATCAGTCTCGCTAGTTATTTACACACCTCGTACCTAAATGCAAATTTGAAACATCTAGAACTGTGAAATAGTAATAATGATGTCAATGGATACTGCTAGAATGAGTAGAATCTCGCACTCGTGCATAACGAGAAATATCTCACATGATAAAGGCAATTTTTTTACCCACTTATCTAAAGTGATTTTCTGCAATCCTATATAAAAACACTAAGGTTAATAAACTTACAGTGTATCAGCTCTAATTTTCATAATATATTATACAGTCAGTATATTTTCAGTTTAATTCCTATATTTATACTAGATGATTCCTATTTTTTTGCTTTCCAGTATAAATTGAAAGTAAACAGAAAAAAAAAATACTCTACTAAAGTGTTATAATCAAAATTCCACAGGAAATGGTTAAAATATATAGATGTGAATTCCATGAAATTTTTTTGAATTGGTCTCTAACAATACCGAACCAAATAATCTTTTACAAAAAAACAAAATATTTTTCCTACTTACCAGAATTAGAGAGGCCGATATATTAAACAATTGTATTTCCAAATGTCCCTGAAATCAAAACAGATTGAATCAGAACCTTTTCTAATCATTTAGACAGACAATATTTTTCTTATATTCAATCGATTTAAACTGCGCCAAATTCATCTTAACTAGCACCTACTCCAAAATTAAGTTTACGGGGAAATTTTTCAGAACCGTTTGATATTAAAAATACAGTCAGCTAAGGAGCTCTCATTATTCTTATTCAACTGTACATTTAAAAAATAATCTGAGAATGGAATAGAGACAAACAATTTTCATGATCGACTCTAAAAATCCGAAAATGATAAACTAATTAGAGTAACACCTACAGTTTTTTTGTTACAGAGTCGGTGGTGGGGAAAAAAAAGATGACATATTTTTGCAATCTAATATTTATTTAATACAAACATGTAAAACGTGTTAAATCTATGCAAAGATATTACTGAGGAGTATGTGAATAAAAAATATATTACATGAGATGTCATACAGCGACTTTCCTCTTGTATTCTGTAGCATCATCTCTTTTTAAAAATCCGTCAGTAGTCGTCCAACATAGATATATTCCAGCATCCCTGGCAACTTGCTTCCATCGTCCTGATGTCCTGGTGAAACCTCTCTCCTTCTTCGTCACTTTCTGCAAACCAAATGTTCTGGAAAAATCCAAATGGGAGTGTAAAAATGCATTTTTAAGGACATGCAACACTTTAATATTTCACAGGCTTTCACAAGTTCATCTGTGAGGTTTTTATAGTTTTCATCTTTCTGTTACCCAGAAATCCTTTCACTATACTTACAAAACACTTCCAAGCTGCCAAATCCTGTTAATTTAATTTTTCTTGAAAACGGAAATCCCCTCGAAGCTTCATTGTTTGAGGTCCAATAAATAAGCCTTCTTTTAGTTTTGCATCACTTAATTGAGGTAATAGTTATTTTAACTACTTGAAACCATTATCTTATTATATCCATGGCCTTGATAAAGTTTTTCAGTAGTCCAAGCTTAATATGGAGAGGCGGAAGAAGCACATATTTGGGTTAACAAGGGGGCACATTTTAGGTTTGAAGTATCAGGTTCAAAAGAAGTTCTATGATTCCAATCTTTCTTATTGTAATGTTCTTTTGTTGCCCTACTGTCACATAGGCACAAAAAACAGCAATACTTTGAAAAAACCCCTTTACAATCCTAACAATATACCTATCAGGTACACATTATTTCATTAACCCATGATATAAATATAAGGAAAATATAATATATAAGGAAAAAGTAGGTCCTTGAAAATAGAACATGCTGGACCATTTCTGTGAAAAGGTGTTGTAATAACTACCTAAATCAAATCAAAAATCATGCCGACCTATGTAATCAATTCAACACTTCACCAATAAAAGCCTAAGTATTGTAAATAGTGTTACTGTACTTCGCATAAACACAATTATGTTTTGCTATTTGAAATGATAAATTCCCTTTTTTAGTTTAAATCCTTTATCGGTTACATGTAGTTTAGCTTATTGATACAGTCTAATTTGTGACAGAGAGAAAATGACAAGTTTTATTGATACGTTAGTAGAATCGATAAAGAAAGATATTATAAACAGTGAATCGTCTATCGAAATCATATACAGTTACGAAGACGATGTAAACAATAGAAAGAGCCCTTGGTTCGTAAACACAAAACCACAATAGAAAAGATTGTCTCAAAAGAAACTAAACTTTTTTTTCAACAAGTTTTTCATTGCGATGCATTTATTGTAATTGGATATATTCTAAAAGTTTTGGGTAAATACACACATCATAATAATCTAAGACTCTCTTAAATTTAAACTAAATAACTAAATAACTCTCGTAAATTTAACCAACGATTCTTCGCATCATTTGAAAGAAATAAGTTCGTAACAACAAAAGTTAAATACCTAAGGCTTTCCGTGAAAGAAAATTGCAAATTTGCTATATGCTATAAAAATTGCAAACCAATTTTCATAGCACTTTTTCCATTCCGATTTAGGTATCTCCAAAACATGCATTTTGAACGCATCAACCGTTTCTTCGGACATTGAAAATCGTTGACCACGTAGTTTATTTTTCACGGACGGGAACAAAAAGAAATTAGTATGTGCCAAATCAGGACTGTATGGCGGATGACCCATCAATTCCATGTTTTGACAGGTCAAATATTGAGTTGTTTAGTCCGATGTATGAGAGCTCGGGTTGTCATGGTGAAGAATGATCCTGCGCCGCTGGTTGCTGGTTGTTTTTTCATATTTCTTCAGAGAGTTCTGGCAAACAAAAAGTTGTGTACAATTTAGAATTGGTCGTTATACGATTCTCTAGTGGCACTGTAGCCACATGCGAATGGTCCTTTCGCGAACCACCTTTGTTGAGTTTGGGTCTTAAACTCCATATGGTGCTGAATAAAATAAGTTGGATTGAAACATTATAGGCCCCGCCCCATCTTTTCTACATCTAACCGCTGAGCATCTGCATCAACGAGAAAGACAACATTAAAACGCCTTTTCGTAAATTAAACCAACAATTATTCGCATAATTTAAAAGAAAAAAGTTACTTACAACAAGGGTCAAAAACCTAAAGGAGAAAAAAAATGCAAACTTATTAAATCATAAAAATGTAAAAAATATGTGAAAAATTCCATTTGGCAAATATTGATTTGTTAGTATTTAACGAATAAACTACAAATAAACTAATGGACATTTTTAAAAAATTATTTTTTAATTATGAATCATGCCCTACATCAGCACTAAAGTATGTGGTAACGTCGCAATATCGCCACAACAAAGATTGGATGCGGGTAGTGCGGTTCCAAAATTTCAAGAATATGAGAAGCAGCGAGAAATGCGTCCTGAAGTCGAAAAATAAATTTTACATTTTGTTGAAGAGGTTTCTACCAGAACTGCTTAAAGTGTTGCGTGACAAGTTGAATTTTCCCATTGGATTGTACATAGAACATTAAAAGAGCAATTGTTCTACCTTTATCGTGTACAAAGAGACTCTTATCCACTATTTTTTTACACAGGCAAAACAATTGTGAATGGTTTATTCGCCAAAACCAAAGACATCTAAATTTTATGTTCAATATTTTATAAACCGATGAAGCTTCTTTTACGATGAATAAGATGGTAAATATTTTAAACAATTATATTAATGAAACAATTAATCATGTGTTTCTTAAAGTGACGCGAATCGTTTAAAATGTGTTATCGTGTGATAAATTAGTGCTAGTAATTTCAACTTTAATATTAAACGTCGATATTGTGTAAGTTTTCCTTTTTTTTTGTAACAAAATAAACCAAATTTATATGGAAATGTATGGAGTAAATGACTATAAAATATTGTATTTTATTTTCAAATAATACCTTCAAAGGCCAACGTAATAAAAACTGAATTCCAATAGGCTGAAATAAACACGACGTTGGCATTATTAAGGAAATTAAAATGAACTTTCTGACATGTTTTCCGCGGAAATAGTGGTATTTTGGATACATATTATAATAAAATTTCTTGTTAAAAAACAGTTAAAAATCCTTGGTTAAATTTACTAAAATACTTTCTCTCACAAAACCAATACAGCATAACATCTTAATTAAAACTGAATAATTAGATTTTTGCTTCTGGTAGACCCTACAAACATAAACCTAATGTCTAAATTAAGACCTGCTAAATTAAGACTTGCTGCACCCAAGATACTACCATTAGACCTATATTACAAGGGCAGACCCAACGTCTGTTTGTTATATAATTTAACAAAACCCCCAATATGGGGTCAACTCAATGGCCTCATATTAAAGCATAAATTCCACATATGTGTATGTACAATATATTTGTTCTAATCTGGAAACAAATAATTAGGAATAATGTATTGTTTGCACGTACAATATTGTATGTTATAAAATTGATAATATTTTAAAAGACCTTTTTAAACTAAAATTTCATTTTAATATATAGGAATTCTTTCCATATTAAATCCTTAAATCTTTCCCAACTAGGTCGTATAAGAGATTTAGTATAATGTAACAGCATATAGCGTTGATAATGGATTTAAGAACCCAAACGTAGCTTTGTATAACATTTTAAATTAATGGAGAAAATTAGGCAGGTCAATTTTTTTTCCGATGCACTATCCAGCAGGGTTGCTATTAATATCTAATCATTTCAATGTTTTTCAAAATATTCTCCACGATGATCGATACACGATACACATACGTTTAAACCAATTTTCATAGCACTTTTTCCATTCCGATTGAGGTATCTCCAAAACATGCATTTTGCAAAACATGCATGTTTGTTGCATGCAAAACATGCAACATGAACGCATCAACCGCCTCTTCTGGCGTCAAAAATCGTTGACCACGTAGTTTATTCTTCAAGGAAGGGAACAAAAGAAATCATTGGGTGCCAAATGAGGACTATACGGTGGATGACCCATCAATTCAATGTTTTGACCGATCCGATGTCTCAAATCTCGCGTTATCATGTTGAAGAATGATCCTGCGGCGCTGATTGTTTTTTCTTATTTCTTCAAAGACTTATGGCAAACAAATGGTTGTGGACCTTTCAGAATTAATCGCTCTACGATTTGTGAGTGGCACTGTAGCCACATGCCCATTTATCTAAAAAAAAAAACAGGCTACTATTTGCTTCATAGTGCTTCTTGCGCGAACTTTTGTTGGATTTGGCTCATGTTGAAAGACCCATACAGTCGACTGTGGTTTACTGTGGTTTTAGATGGTGCTTCATCGCCAAAAATGGAAGTGAGTTGATCGATGCACTCTTGTTAAGATAATCCACGTCGGAAGTTATAGTAAATTATCGCACAAAAATTCTCAGGAGTTAATTCAATTTTTTGACTGAGATGAAATATTCAAGTCACTAAACAACACAAATAGCGTCCGTATGGCAAAATGTTCGGATTACGTATGCAGTCAACAATGTCAAACTTTACGATGTATGTCAGATGGCGCCTAGCAACACCATTGTTGCCAATTCCAGATACATGAATAGCAACCCCCGTATTATCCATTTATATTGTTTTAAAGAAAGGAAAAAGGATTTATATAATTTCTATTGATTTTGGATGAACTTTTGACTAGTAGTAGAGAGAAAGAAATTGATGATGTGGAAAAATCTGAAATCGTGTATTAATATAAAAGTCCTGTATAAATCCTGAGATAAATATGTAATAGTTATAGGACTGGTCTATGACAACTGTACAACAAGAGTGAAGGGCAAAGATCAAATTTCCCAACAAATAATAAATGTGGCCAAGTCTTCCGCTGCCATTTTAATTATTTATAACTTTTAAAAGAAAGAAAACAATTTTTTTTCTCTAATAAACTTATTTTGTCTTTAAATTTTGTCCTAATTAATTTTTTAAAATTATATCAATCAAATGTGAGTTATTAGCAGCAATACAACTCTGTGGCACATTTTAGCACATTTTTCATAACTTTTGCTAACAAATCTGGTATTAATGTAGCGATTTAATCACGGATGTTGTCTTTGAGTTACTGAATGGTTTAGGGCAGGCGCACCAACCCGTCGATCGCAAGCTACCGGTAGCTCGCGTCGACAATTTCGGTAACTCACGGTTATAAACAATCCTCAGACGTCGAACTCATAATCTTTATAAACGAAAATATCGAAGTTATAATACTGTTACGGATTACGGCCTGATCAGCGCATCATAGACGCAGAAGATCAGCCACTAACGTCACAACGCTAGAATTCTTGAAACCAATAGTGGCGCGAGTAGCGACCAATCGATTATTCAGGAAGGATCTTTTAACAGGATATATAGATAGACCTGTGCGACGTTCCCACATTCAGTGTTCAGTTACGTTACAATTACAATGACAAGTATGGTAAGCAGTAGTAAAACACTTACGACATAGCATTTCCATTCTGAATGGGAAGAACAATACATTACAGAAATTAAATACAAAAATGTGTGTTTGTTGTGTAACGCTTTTGTATCCGTTGCTAAAAAGAGAAATATTGAAAGGCACCATACGACTTTTGAAAAATCATATCCTTTACATTCCACTGCTAGAAAGGAAAAGTTGAGAAAATTGAAAAATCAGTGAATTTGATAACAATCAACATTTTTAAAAGTATTTAACAAAAATTAGGCAGCAACTGAAGCTTCATATCGCTTGTCACAGATAATTGTACAAAATAAGAGGCCTTATGAAGAAATAGAAATAATGAAGCATGCATTTTTAGGAGCTGCTGATTCATTATTCACCAACTTTAAAAATACAAACGAGATAGTGTCTGCCATAAAAACAATGCAACTTTCTGCCAATACATACAATACATGAGATGAGTAGAAGGAATGAGTAGTGATGTTTTTTTTGAAGTTAATCCACAATCCACCAGAACCCACAGATGTGATTGATACCGCCCAGAAAGGATGATACTTTTCCGGAATTCCTCTTTTATCACTGCATTATCTACCAACAAGCATTATGCAGGAATTTTACTTCTTCACTCTGAAGTCCAATGGTTGAGTAGAGGAAAAGTACTAAAAAGTTTTAATAATCTCCTACCTGCTCTAGTTGAATTTTTTAAACAACGCTATAAACCCATTTCTGAACTGAAAAACTCAACCTGGCATCAAGATCTTGGATTTCTGGCGGACATTACAGAGAGATTGAATGAACTTAATTTATGGCTTCAAGGGAGAGACAAAGAATTAACAGAAATGATTTCTGATATAAAAGCGCTCATCAAAAAGGTTGAGTTTTGGGAAGAAAACCTAATCAACCGCGACACCAAACACTTTACTATTCTTTCAGAAAAGATATCTCAAAATTAGTTGCAAACTAACAAACGACAGTAAATATGGGCAAAAAATATCGAACTTGAAGGGTGCATTTAACTGTCGTTTTAAAGATTTTAACTTCATCGCACTAGTGGTTCAATTTGTTGACTCACCCTTAATGGATATTAATACTGAGCAATTTGCCACTTGTGTTATGCAGCATTTTGGCGAGGATAGGGCTACAACAGAAATGGAAGTTATTACGCTTCAAAATTATTTAACCTTAACATCCTTGGAATTAAATAAAAATGTATCTGACCTTTAGTAAGTAAAGACAAATATCCAGTTTTACTTACAACAGATGAACATTTGGATAATTGTATTCGAATAGCTGTAACGAACTATATCGCCTCTGAGTTGAGTGTCAGCCTTCTCACCGAAATGTTATTTTGATCTACATTTGCTTTTATATAAATTTTAACTAAGACGTTACTTTTTTGCTATTTACATAAGTTATGCGACTTTAATTTTTAAAATTATAAAACATGCCGTTGAATCAAAATTGTGATTATTTTTCAGACATATACGATTTGTATATTGTATGTACACCATATGCAAACAATTCTTCTATTAGAACCTTCGGTGTGAAACACTAAACGCGAAGAGATTTACCACTAAACACCAAATCACTTTTTTAAACTTCTCGACGCACGTTTCGCTAATCATGTTAGCATCATCAGGAGAAGATTTAATCTAATTATAATACTAAACTATATTCTATTTATATGATAACCGTACCTAATAAAACGTGTAAAAATCAAGAACCAGTAAGTTTTCTGGGCCTTACATTAATAATTGTTAAAGCTGACTGAACGGAATAGGTCCTTTATCCCGGTTCATAATTTTCTTACATTTTTCTATTTGAATGCTTTCATATGCATCCAAAGCCCTATTGTTATTTACACTTTTTACAAGTCTTAAATTTCTATTGTGGTCATGTTCGATTACATGTTGGGCTACACAAGATTTTTCATTTCTACCATATCTAATATGGGTAATACGTTCTTTAAATCTCGTTAATATGGATCTTTTTGTTTGCCGAATATACCTTCGATCACATTCTTCGATAACTAATCTCGTGAATCTCCCACTTTTCATATTAATCTACTTTATCCTTTGGATTCTCCAGGACTTCTCTTAATTTATTATATGGTTTATACACAACCTTAATGTCCACTTTTTTCAAAATTTTGTCTAGTCCTCGTGTTAATTGGTCATCAAAAGGTATTACCATGAATTTACTTTTGTTCTGATCCTTTTGAAAAGCCGAAGATTATTTTGTTATATTTATCTTTGTTTAAAGAACAATTGATTAATTTATTTACCATAGTATTTAAACTCTTATTTTGGAAGTTATAATTCCAATCATTATTAATGTATCTCGAAGTGGCGGTGTTTTTTTCTAAAAATATCAAAATCAAACCTATTTTTAATCTATCTACTGACTAAAACATCCAAAAATGGTAAACAATCGTTGTTTTCGAGTTCATGCGTGAATATTATGTTTTAGGATTTACTATATAAGTTCTTAATAAAATCATCTAATTTTTCATTTTTTAAATCGAAAATTGCAAAAAAATCATCCACTTAACCATACCTTCGGAAAGTAACTGAATTTGTCTTTCGTCTCGGATTCAGATTTACTCCTAAATAAATTGGCTAAGAACGGTCACAGAGGATTGCCCATTGCCCTTCCTTCTTGTTGTTCGTAAAACCTGTTATTAAGCCGAAAATAATTTTGCTTCATACATAATCTTGTTAAGAAGATATACTCAGAAACAATCTTATTATTAAAACCGTTTAACTTGAGTAACTCCCTCAGGTACTTCAAGGTATGTGGAATTGGGAGCAACGATGATACGTCAAAGGAAACCAAAACATCACCTTCCTGTAGGTGTGTGTTTTTGACTTTTTCTATGAATTTTGTTGAGTTTATCACAGTACAGGGAGGTAGTTGGTTTGGTAGATTTTCAAATTTCTTTGTTAACCATTTTGTCAAGTTGTATGTTGGAGAATCAATGGCTGATACAATTGGTCTCATTGATTTTCCTGGTTTATGAATAATATGTAATGTATAATATAATCATAGTAAAATAAATCTTGTACATCGAAAATGTGTTTTCATTATTGCATTAAACAAGTTTAGATGGATCTGTCTATTTGAATATTATTAAAATAGCTCAACACATTGACAAGGTTGGGGACCCCTGGTTTAAGGTTTACTTATGTAAAATTAGAACAATTTGAATCTTATAGGAAAACATGTGCAAGTCATTTTTCAAAATTCGGCGCAAACTGCGTTGAGAAATTGTCAATTCCCACGTCGTCGAGTCGACGTTTCTGGAGATTCCTCCACAAGTGCAATAATTTCATCACTTCGCACTATTCTCGGACCACTAATACGGGACTTGTTACCAACTGTTTCTCTCGAAATTGCTTGAATAAGCGATAAATTGTCGTTTTATGAGGCACCAGATGATTAGGATATTTTCGCCTAGTTACCTTGAATTGTAATAATTGGATTTATAATATAAATTTCATAATGTAAATTACAACAATTTCGTTGCATTCTTTCAACGTGTATTTGTCCATAATAAAACTTGAACAACTCCACTACATAACAGCTAAACCCAAATTGTCACAAATGTCAAGAAAAAAATAGCGCCAAAACATAATTGATGCATGATACTTGTCGCACCCTTTACAGATAAATACAGACGTAAAACAAGGATGCGTTCTGTAATACAGGTCAACAGTTGTTTTGGTGCCGGGGTATTTGGAGCTGATTCCATACGAATTTGATTATACGATTCTTTACGATACTTTACGATTACGCTGATTCCATACGAATTCAAATATATAAAATTTCAGTGAAATTTACGTTACACTATTTTAAGTTAAATCCATGAATCAAATAAGAACAATTAAACACAAAACGTTTACTATTACAATATAAAAATGTATAATATATAAAGATAGAAGAAAAAGTCATCGATGAGTAACGATACTCTGATAGGTGGTCAAACGTTGGGATCGGTACTTTCTCCGAGTGAGGGACCGGGGTACTTGCAGAGACTAAATCAGGATAAGTCCACTTGCTACGGTTGTTTCGATTGATTCCAGTAATATTTACTAGGCAGAAATAACAGTCATCGAAGTTTTTCTTAGTTTTTGGGTTCTGGCCAAACCATTAGTACGCCGAATTGTAGACTTTTTCTTTTCCCGGTAGTCTACTGTCGTAAATGTTCTGTACAACCTTAATAGACCAGATGCGATGTCCAGGTTTTATCACCAAGCCTAACACCAAAGTATCCAAGATAAGCTCTTTTTTCAAACTTATTAACAGTTTTTCTGTTTTCTTTTAACACAAATACAACAATCTACAACACAGTACGTTTTAGGTTAACTTTATAACAACTCTTTCCTATATACAAATATGACTCGAGGCCAACTTCAATCTACCCTGCATGGCGAGAACTCACAAACTAACCTCAACTCTAGTTCAAGCGTTCACTTAAGTTAACTAACCACTGTAATAAACTAAAAAATAAGACTTGTTTGACATTTTTTTTTTGATGGATAAAAAGGTAATAAGATTATATTTAAGGAAGTTATGAGGTATATATTTAGTATAATACACAAAATTATTATCAAAAAATATTCAAAAATTGCGACACTGGAGCCATTCTTGCGAGACATATCGCATGTAAGGCGGTCTGCGGCAAGCAGTGTAACTGGTGCAAATTTGAATGGGAAAATTAAAAAAAACACTTAATGTACATGTTTATAGCTAGTGAAATACGTAGGGGATATTGAAAATATTGATTTTTGTGTGATTAGTAAGCAAAATCGAAGGGATTTACCACTAAACACTAAATCACTTTTTGAATACTTCTCGACGCACGAGATGATTTAATTAAATCATATCCTGATGATGCTAACATGGTTAGCGAAACGTGCGTCGAGAAGTATTCAAAAAGTGATTTGGTGTTTAATGGTAAATCCCTTCAAGTTTAGTGTTTCACACGGAAGGTTCCAATAGAAGAATTGATTAGTAAGTATCTAATATAAATAAAAAACGTTAAATTTTGACAAAAAAGGGCAATTATTTGTAAATAAATAATGTTTAAATTACCTTATTGAACATACCGTACGTATTTCACTTCAAAATATTATTTTAAAGACATTGTTAAAAATCCACATAAAAAGAATGAAAACCGTTAGAGTTGCGTGTCGTTTTGAAAAATCACATTGCGAGAAAAACGCGTTTTGAAAAAAGTTTTGAAATATGTTATAGCCATATGAACATTGAATGTGCTATAGACAAAAATGAAAAATCCGAATGTTGAAATTTTTTTATCATTAATCTGCTATTCCAAAACCATAACGCTGTCCTTCTCTATTTAAATATGCTTCCTCATTCTCTTTCCTCGATCATTTTATATTAGAGCGTGCCTCTTTCACTGAATCTGTCAAAGACATTTCGGCGTGCTTGATCCGCTTAGCATCGGCTTCTAGACAACAATTTTATGATTGTACGTCTATATCCATCTCCAAAACTTTATTAGTCAGACCATCATTAAAAAGGTACTTGAAAAATATTTTGGAGCCAATTTCCAAATACTACCATTGAAACTTTTGTTTGGATTTTGCGTGTACTCTCCCAAGCAACGGTTTAGCAACTCGTCTCGGCTCAGGCCCCCATACCTCAGTTTGACTCCTTTCGAATCGCTCTCAGCCTCAAATCTATTCTACGGTCGTCTCGATGACGTATTGCTCCGACACTGCGTCGGATACGATTATATTTTTTGTACCTTTTCTGCCCTGGTACACTTTTGCGTCACTCATTGTAACTTATAAATACTGTGAGATTACAAATAAACTATTTAAAAACAGCACTACATACAAAAAACGTGATTTCAAGCGAGGAAGTTGTATTTTTTGTACATGTACTGGCGTTATACTAACGTACTTTTGTTTGTAAATGCTTCTGACTAAACATAAACATCTTTTAGACTCAGCAGGTATCGTTTCGGAGTAGTCTGACGCGCTTAGCAAAGAGCGCGAAATTTTAAGAAAACAAAATTTTTTTAGGAAAAAAATGTTCTACCCAGTTGCAGGTTGAAAGTGTTTTTAAGCTAATAAAAAAATTGATTTTTTTAACTTACAACGATGTTAGCCCTTAATATTTATTGAAATAAACAAAATAAAGAATATGAGTGAACAAAAATCAGTATCATCGAAAAATTCGAAATATTAAATTATTTTAATTGCAACTAAGTGGAATTAGAAGGTTTTTTAATATTTAATTAAACTTATGTGATATTTGATAATTTTAAAAAATGGAGAAACCCCAAACCCAAACAATATCGTTAAAATAGAAGCAAAAATACTAGAGTAGCGTTAGAACAGGCAAGTTTAATTTTCATCAATGCATTAAATATTGTATGCCTATTATAATTTATGATTTAATATTAAACCTGAACTGTAATAAGTAGAAACTAACATTAATTTCAGAAGGAAATCAGATGTGTTATGATTGGTTTATATTTATTATACAAAAGATCGATTCGAAAGTGGATTATAACTATAAATGAAATATTTCTGTGCTTAAAGACCGTTCTATTAACGGGTTTTTGAACAGGACTTTTATTACACCTAATCTGGTATATATTTAATAGATGTATCTTTGTTTCGACTTTACCAGTTGAGAAATTAAATAGTTGCAACTTACACTGGAAAACAAAAAATACAACACCCAGTATACATAAATGTTTAATGATAAACTTTTTTGCCAAAATTTTCGCTTTATTGTATTAGTGTTTGGCGCGGTCGTGAGCATTGCAGCTTCGTCGGAAATAAATATGTTCTATGTTGAAATGGGTATAAATACAAAACGTTTACACATTAAAATAAATATTTTTTACGAAAGCCACAGAGATAATATTTATTGCGTGTGCAAATTTAATAAAAGCGATTGTTCAGATCTATTTCGTTATGCACAAGGGTTTTCACATCTTTTAAAGGGTTTATTTCTAAATTTTCCAGATACATTAGTTTTTTGCTTTTGTTTTGTACGTATAACATTTTGAAATCACTGGTAAAACATTGATTTTCATTTAGCAAATGTTACATAATTAGAGTTTTGTTTTTGATTAAAAAACCTTCTTTCATTTTCTCTTATTCTTTTCTTAAAAGATCTGCCTGTTTGTCCTATAAACTTTTTTGAACATGACACACAATATATAAAGTAATTTTTTTAGTGAGCCCAAACTTTAATAACTGTAATTCAATGGCATTAATGTTTGAAAACAATTTCGGACAAATGTCCGCCACAGATACTTTTGACAAAGCGCATTATGCCAATCCAATTTCCGACCACTTTTTCAAACAATTGGGATCTTATATCTGCAATTATCCAAGTTATGTTGGCTTCTAAGGCATCAATAGATACTGGTTTATCGGCATAAACCAAATATTTAACATAACCCCAAAGAAAATATCGAAACGACATTAAATCACATGATCTTATTGGCTAATTAACATCGAAAAACTTTTCTCACCGAATTGTTCAATAAAGCGATTGTTGCGTTGGCTGTATGACATATGAAACCGTCCTGTTGAAACCACATCTCCTCCAGATCAATACCATTCAAATTTAGAATTAAATAATCATTGATCATCGCTCTGTAACAATCCCCATTAACGAATTGATACATTTGGATCTTCCTCAACCCCGCCAGCAACCGCGGCGAAATTTTCTTCCAAACGCACAGTTTTTTTGTCTTATTTTTCTGTTAATATCGAGCAGCGTAAAATGTGTTCGGAATTTATCGATAATTCGGCGAATACATCGCTCGGTTGGACGATTATATGCACCATAAAAGACTGTAAGTTTGGCACACTGAACAATGACTAATAAATGTCTACAAATTGCAAGCATTGCTCTGATGTTAAACGTTCCATGATGATTTGACAGACATTTAATGTACCATGAAGATTTCCATGATAACATTTGCCATGATGATTTAACATCATGAACTATACTTTAGTTGATATAAGGGCCGATCATATTATTATGAAGACATGGGTAAGAAGGTTTGAAGATCAGAAGTATGCACAACTATGAGATTGTGGTGGTCTTAGAAGTATCCAAAAACACAAGCAACGGCATCTTAAAGTCCTTAGAGTACGAACTCGATATACAGAGATGCAACCGCGTGATGCTATTATTGTAGCTACAGGATTATTTCGAGGACGTCTGGAATGGTGGATTCAAAATTAGCCACCTAGAATGATACTATGTAGATCACTTGGGACCTGAAATACATTTCCTCTAGTAATGAGTATCATACTGAGTAAACAGTAACTAAGTAGCATATATAATGAACAATTCTAGTAATGAGTGAACCCAGAAGGGTCAAACATATTCAAGGTAAAAAGCGAAATTTAAATTTTGCATTAGAACAGCTTACAACTCTCACGTCAGGAATTAAGGTAAGGTCAGTTTCATTTGTAATTGCAGTAATGACGACAGTCTCATTCAATATTTCTGACAAGTGCAATAAAAACGTAAAAACATTTTGTTTTGTAAGTACTTACTGTTTACTGTGTAATCTCAGTTTCATGGATACATCTTACATTGTCATGCTAGCCGGTATAAGTGCTGCAGTGCTGGTGTTGATAAAAGCATGGAAAAGAAGGGAAAAATACAGAAAATCTGTATGGACAAATGAATATTTAGAACAAGTACTACGCTTCACTGCATGAAAATATATACTAAAAAAAATATTCCTTCCATACTGAATTTACAATTTTATTAGTTTTGTTACTCTTACTTTTATAACACAAAATTATTCATTTATTTTTTGTTCATAAATATATAATTTAATATATTTCTTTAATTTAATAAAATTAAACTACTTTACTTTAAATTAAATTTGTAAATTATTGTAAAAACGGACAGATTATATCAAGAAGTTGAAAGCGAAAACGCGACATACCCAACATGGGTGGGAGTCTCTGCGTCTCTTCGTGCGTCATGACTTTTCACGTGCGTCCTTGCATGTCTCTCGTTTACCAACGCATACGTCTTAACGACCAAAGGTTGAACAAGTGTAGACATGCCTTTAGAGTATTCAAATTCGGATAACTGCTTAGACTAGGTAGCGAACCAAATCCTGGCATTTTAACATTTTTATCAGAACAGTCTTTTATTCGCATACGAAAAACACATCAGAACATGGTGAATCAAAAAAATTTAACCAAATTAGTTTTACCACCTTTTTTGAAGTCGTTTGCAGAAATGTAAAGGTAAACAAACAAGGTGTGTATCAGTTACACTTGTTTTATTTCCCAGTTTATTTCATAAACTGGGTAATAAATGTTAAATTTAATTCCATAAAATTAAATTTTAATGAATTTTTATGTCGTGTTGCATTTCCAGTTGAACTGTTTTATATTTAGAAATAACCATACTCTAAATAAATAAAAAATGTAAAATATATGTGCTTCCATAAACAGAGATTTTTATGAAAAATATATCTACTTGTTGTGTTCAACTCTTCCCTCTTCCAGTTCCCAACTTACCCCATTAAACATTCATACACTCGCCTACAGTATACCGCAACTTATTTCCCTTTAATCTCTTGTCCTCCCGAATACAAAAAGGAAACGTGTGGCATAATATATGGGGCAATTTCCATTTTCGCCGTTGTATCGTAGGCCTGGCACATTAATAGTGCAGATTTTTAGCTGAATCCTCTCTCTAGTTGCCTGGTTTCGAAATAATGTTATCATTTTTTTATATTTCCCTGCCATATACCAGAAACAGTTATATTTCAAGTCACGTTTTCAGCAGCTTACATTTAAACATCAAGCACGAAGAGATCCTTTTCGCTAAATTACCAAATTAATTCAATTAATTTTTTTTTTCTTCCTCGTACTTCGAGTGTTGAAAACTATGATAGTTTCACTGTTTAGAATAAAGGCATTTAGAATTTAAAGCTACCTTACATAGGAGAGTAATCAAAAGAAGTTACGCATGTTTCAAATATGGTATAAATATGTATGGGCCGATACTATACCTCTTATATACAGCGGATCTACCGAAAACAAAAACCACTGCAGTGGCAACATATGCTGATGACACTGTTATCCTGACGTAAACAACACCCTGACGTAAACAAAATAAAGCAATAGCTAATAACATGGCGCATGAAACCAAGTCCATGAATGTGACATTTATACTGCATAGAGAAACATGCCTCTCTGTGAGAATTAATAACTGTCAGCTTCCACAACTGGAAAATGCTAAATATCACACCTAACATGGAAAAAACATATATTTACCAAGCGCAAGCAGCCAGGACTCAAACTGAATCATATGTATTGGCTCAATGATCGTAAATCAAAATTATCCTTAAACAACAAGGTATTGATATACAAGTCCATTCTTAAACCCGTTTGGACTTATGGAATTCAACTGTGGGGTACGGCCTGTGACTCCAACATTAACATCCTGCAAAGGTTCCAGAACATGGTATTACGAGCCATCGTAGACATCATTCAATATGATATCACTTTGGAATCCATCAAGGAAGCCAAACATCTTTTCAGTGCGAATTATAGCAAAAGAGTGCTAGTGGATCCAATCAGTTGAATGTTCGTGATAACAGTAAAGTGCGTAGGCTAAAACATCTACTGCCATCAGACTTGAATACACGACTCATAAGTCATAAGTTAAACTTAAGACTGAATAGGCAAGTGTACTCTAGATTTAAGATTTAGATAATAATTTTTAAAGGAGATTACTCACTGGAGGGATAATCTACATGTCACTTCTCTCAAGTTAAAATTAATGCTTATTGCTCTCTAGGCAGATTGCAGATCTCTCTAGGTATTAAAAAAAATGTTTCAAATGAGATTTTTCTGCACCAGCTTTGTTAAATCGATCAGTATTGTAGTTAGGACACCCTCAATCTCGCCAAAGTTGTTGACACGAATGCACGCTCGACAATAGAAAACAAGAAAGAGAAAGATAGAAAGTGAGAGAATAGAACGAAACTGGGGAATAGAGCGGATGGCCAAGGTCAAGACAAATGATAAAAATGATAAAAATGTTTCTGAAGTTCATAAGAAAAGATGTATACGAGAGTTGCTGTTTATGTATCCGGAATTGGCAACAATGCTGTTGCTAGTCACCATCTGACATACATAGTAAATTTTGACTCTGTTGACTGTATACGTCCTCAGAACGTTTTGTCATAAGGACGCTATTTGTGCTGTTTAGTAACTTGAAAATTTCATCTGAGTGAAAAATAGAATTAACTCGTGAAAGTTTTCGTACAATGATCTACTACGACTTTCGACATGGATTATCTCAACAACAGTACATTGATTCACCCACTTCGACTTTTGATGATGAAGCATCTAAAACCACTTTATATCACTGGTTTAGTGAAATAAACCGTGCCGGTCGTCCAAAATCGGTTATTGTGCCAAAAATCATCGATATTGTCCGCGAACTGATAAACAAAGATAGTTATGTGACATACCCTGAGACTAAGGCATTCCTGAGCATTAGTATGACAAGCATACATAATATTTTACATGAACATTTAGCCGTGAAAATGATTTGTGTGTGTTGGATTCCGCATAATTTGACAATTGCTCAAAAAAAGGCCTGTGTTGATTGGTGCAAAGTAATGCTCAAAAAAGGCCATGCCACATGCCAGTGCAAAAACCATGTATAACATTTACACAGAGGACTAATCTTGGATATATGCGTATGAACCCAAAAGTAAACAGCAGCATGGGTCTTTCTTTTTTTGTATGGGTCTTTCAAAATGGGCCAAACCCAACAAAAATTGCTCGCACAAGAACCACTTCGAAGCAAATAGTCGCCTGTTTTTTTTAGATAAATGGGCATGTGGGTATAGTGCCATGAGAGAATCATAGATCGATCAATTCTGAATGTATATACAATCATTTGTGTGCCAGAAATCTTTGAAGAAATAAGAAAGCACCCCAGCGACACAGGATCATTCTTCGCCTTGACAACGCGAGCTCTCACACATCGGACCGAACAACTCAATATTTGACCAGTCAAAACATCGAATTGATGGGTCATCTGCCGTATAGTCCTGATTTGGCACCCAATGATTTCTTTTTGTTCCCGTCCGTGAAGAATAAACTATGTGGTCAACGATTTTCGACACCAGAAGAAGCGGTTGATGCGTTACATCAATACATATTTTGGAGATACTTCAATTGGAATGGGGATAGTGCAATGTAAATTGATTGAAACATATACAAAAGTGTCTCGATCATCGCGAAGAATATTTTGAAAAATAAATAAAACCATTTTCAATGATAAATATTTGTTTTTATTTATCATTCCGGATCCATAAATAGCAACCCTCATATAAAGGGTGATTTTTTTATGTGTCCGAACTTCCGATCGGGGTCAAATCATCATAACAATCATACTGGCACATCAAATGTCTAACCAATCATCATGGAACGTTCAACATGAAAATAATGTTTCCAAATTGTCGAAATTTATTATCACAGTCACTCTTCTGTGCGTCAAACTTATAGAGTAACATCGTGAATTTTATGTTGCACATAATCGCCCAACCGAGCGATGTATTCGCCGAATTATCCACAAATTCCAAACACATTTCACGCTGCTCGATATTAAAACAAAAACAAGACAAAAAAAACTGTGCGTTACTCAGAAAATATCGCCGTTGTTGTTGGCGGTATTGATGAAGATCCAAATTTATCAAATCGTTAAAGGGAATCGTTACAGACTGATGATTAATGAATATTTAATTCTGAATTTGAATTATATTAATCTGGAGGAGATGTGATTCCAACAGGACGGCTGCATATATCATACAGCCAACGCAACAATCTATTTATTGAGGGAACAATTGGGTGAGAAAAGTATTTCGCGGAGCAGATCTGTTAATTGGCCACCAAGATCATGTGATTTAACGTCTTTAGATTATTTTCTTTGGAGTTATGTTAAATCTTTGTCTATGTCGATAAACCATCGACTATTGATGCCTTGGACGGCAACATAACTCGACACCAATTACTTGAAAAAGTGGTCAGAAATTGGATTAACATAATGCGCTTTGACAGAAGGAACCGCGACGGACATTTGTCCGAAATTATTTACCGACATCTATGGCATTGAATGTTATTTCACATAAAATAAATAGTTTTAAGGTATCTCATTTGGTTGTTGGTTTATTTGAATGCAGTTCGTGTACACTAAAAAATCACCCTATATTTATTGAGAGATTATAGTCACTATAAGTAAAATATATCCACTTATTATAGCTCACCTCTACCTTCTGCTATTTTCAGACTCTCCTATTAAACATTCATGCACTCGCCCGGTTTATCCAGAAGCGTATTTCCGTTAATCCTTATATTCGTTATACCTGATAAAGAAAACGTGAAATATATAAAGCAATTTCCGTTATTTTATCCGTTTCATCATCAACAAAATGTATTATTAGTGCAGATTTTTTATAACATTATGGATGATTTTCATATATTCATAAAATTTAATAATTCCAGTTTATTCATTCTTCTTGGATAAATCAGTTAACACTACTCCTTAATTCTCCTTTTTAAAAAAATACTTTCAAAAAAGGAATACAATGCATATATTATAACTTAGTTGAGATATTTTTAGTTATATATAATTCATATAATTCATTTTACTGGGGCACAAAATATATACATTTAAATCACAAAAGGTCTCTACATACTGATAAAGTCATTATGTGGTGTGCAGTTTCTGCACAAATAATTATTGGACCTTTCTTTTTTTAAAAATGAAGAAGGATATACAAAAACCTTAAAGGCCAAGGTTAGGAACACTTTTACACTCTCAGAAGAAACTGAGATCTATTGGCTTCAGCACGATGGTGCTATAGTCTATACAACAAGAACTGCAATAGTGCTTCTAAAGGAACATTTCCATAATCGATTCCAAGATCTCACCGCCCTCTGACTTCAGCATATGCCCGGCGTATTCCATGGCAAGCGGGCTTCAATTCTTGCGTGAGTTGAACTTTGTAAGGATGAAGTTGCAAGTACAAATGTAAAATACGCCATAAGACAAGCCTACAAACTATGAACGCTGAGGAATCGATAAATTTCGGTCTTCAGTCACACTTTCACTAACAGCAGCGATATTCTCCATCGAGCGAACGTTACGATGCGATGATGAATGATTGTGGTGTGTTCATATATTTTTTTTCTATATTTGGGTTTTTTCGCCACGATCTAAAACTCAAAAAATATCAAAAATATCTGTTCTTATGAAAGTAAAGAATCATTGGGTAAAAACAAAAAACCAAATGGAGACAAATTTCCCAGTGATTCTTTTTTGTAATAAATTTGCCAAACGAACAAAATTTTAAAAATATAAAAAATGTAAAAAAATATACAAACTTTTCCGAAAGTATTCTCCTCCCGTTTTCAAAACGAATCTAAAAATAAATTTGATTAATTTCTATAAATTCTGAAAAGATAAAGTAAAGTTTTGGAGTTAGAGGCGCATCAGCAACTGAGAAGGCTATTTAGCGACTGGACCTACAGCTTTTAACGTGGGTTCCGAACCACGGTCATCAGCTACCGAAAACCCCGGTCAGCACCCCCCCTGGGCTATCAACCATTAGTTTTGTGATTAACAGAAAATATCTCGAGAAGCCTACCCGACTGGCGAGTGACCACCGTAGAAAACCTCTCAGAAGGCATCCCACCTTACCCAGCCTCGAACTGGCGTGACTGAGGGGTGATTCCTTGTCAGATTTCACACTCTTACCTAGAAACATTCACAAGAATATTAGAAAAACTTTTTTGCCTAGACCGGGATTCGAACCCGCTCCACATTAACTGCAGTATCGTGAGGCTGACGCCTTAGACACCGCAGCTAATGTGGCTCCTTCTGAGACGATAGGAAGTAAATATACTTTTCTGTACGTCAATGATACATTGACAATTAGTTTTTAATGACAGTGACATACTACCAAAAAAAATATATAGGTGAGGTTTATTGTGTGATTGTGATTGTGTATTGAAATACTTAAATGTTTTTAATTGTATCCTTTATTGTATTTTGTATTCTTCTACCCAGTGATTTTTTATTTACATAAGAACAGATATTTGTGATATTTTTGAGTTTTAGATCGTGGCGAAAAAACCCAAAAATAAAAAAAATACGATAATACACATGTCTTACCATATTCGTAACAGACCCAGTATTTTCCAATTTCTTGACTTCTTTAGATTTTAATCTAAAGAAAAGTGTGTAGAAAGACGACTATGGCGACCACATTCTGCTCGTAAGGCGCGAAAAGTGGCTATGGCTGAATCACCATTTTTGTAAAAACTTTTAACAATACTAACGCGTTGTTCGGTGGTAAAATGACCCTTATTGTAAAATGGTAAACCTTATACTAAACAAATCACGTTGTGGATGACATTTAAGTTTGACAGTTGTCAAAATACAGCGCTGTATTTTCCGAACCACGAAATGGATAACCCTGTACTAAAAACAAAAAATAAATGTGGGTACCTGAACCCCATATCCAGTCATCTCCAACCTCCTAAAAGTTTTGCATCTACGATTCAAACACTTTCTGTACTAAATTTATTATATTTTTAGTTCACAGTATATAAAAATATTTCCTCTATAGATCTATGTAATAAAAAGTTTTATTTTGTAGTTAAATATACATAACATCAAGAGTCGTAAAGTTTAATATAGCATATATAAACAAGAATAAATTGCCTTAATAGATTTTGGAGGACATCAAATTTCATGGAAAATATATTCGTTTGCTATTTTCATATCAATCTTACTATTTTAGTATATTTCCTCTTTAGTGTTCCTTTGAATATAAAAAAAGTTCAGAATGAGTTATTCTTTTTGTTCAGTTAACTCCGTAGCTATGTTATAAGGCGGTAATCTGATCACACTAAGTTTGAAGAACAGTTTCAACAATCCTTGCTTCACAGGTCTGGCAACAGGTTGTCGTACTATCGTATTTAATCGGGGATTAGTACCTATTTTTCGCATTATCTCACTCCTAATTTAAAAGTTGGCTTGTTTCATACCATTATAACAGGTCATGATAAAGCATGCCATCTGATTAAACCAAATACCGCCTCTACAATATAACATACTCTACATAAGAGGTTTTTCAAATTGAAGGGTTTTTTATTCTTGAACACAAATGGCGTTAAACTTAAAGAGATTTACTACTAAACACCAAATCACTTTTTTTGAACTGCTCGACGCACGTTTCGCTAACCATGTTAGCATAATCAGGAGATGATTTAATCTAATTTAACGTAATTTAACTAACTTTAACTTTTTTAACTTTTTCTAACTTTAAGGATGATTTAAACAACTGCTTCTACTTGAACTCATTTTATTTCTATTTAACAGCATAAATAAAACAATCTACAACACAGTACGTTTTAGGTTAACTTTATAACAACTCTTTCCTAAACACAAATATCACGCGAGGCCAACTTCGATCTACCCTGCACGGCGAGAACTCACAAGCTAACCTCAACTCTAGTTCAAGCGTTGAGGGTCACTTAAGTTAACTAACCACTGTAATAAGCTAAAAAAATAAGGCTTGTTTGACAATTTTTTTTTGATGGATGAAAAGGTAATAAGATTATATTTAACGAAGTTATTAGGTATATATTTAAGTATAATACACAAAATTATTATCAAAAAATATTCAAAAATTGCGACACTGGAGCCATTCTTGCGAAACATATCGAAAAAAAAATTAAGAAATGCACTTAATCTACATGTTTATAGCTAGTGAAATACGTAGGGGATATTGTAAATATTGATTTTTGTGTGATTAGTAAGTAAATTCCAAGAGATTTACCCCTAAACACCAAATCAATTTTTGAATACTTCTCGACGCACGAGATGATTTAATTAAATTATCTCCTGATAATGCTAACATGGTTAGCGAAACGTGCGTCGAGCAGTTCAAAAAAAGTGATTTGACGTTTAGTGGTAAATCTCTTCAAGTTTAGTGTTTCATACCAAAGGTTCCAATAGAAGAATTGATCTACAGATGGCGTTGTAAATTTGCCTAGGTTTAGTCTCATTTGAGAAGTGTAATGTATTACATTCATAATGGAGTCGTACACCACACAAAAATGAATTAAAATTGTTGAATTACTTTATGAAAATGGGCGTTCAGTGAAAAATGTTTTTAGAAAATTATGATATATTTACGGTTTGCACAATCGTCTATCTGAAAGCACTATCAATGGAATTGTTCAAGAATTTCAAGAAACTGGTTCCGTGGAAGATATAAGAAGAGCAATATATAGTTATAGTGGCAGTTTACAACAGCATATTGATTTCGTACGTAAAAGTGTTGCTGGAGACCCAGAAATTTCCATTAGTTGACCTTAATAATTGACCTTAATAGTTGACCTTAACAATTTAGACTCATTGAATCCACAACATGGCTTATTTTCCGAAATGATTAGCTCTGAAGGTATCAAACAAGACAGGAACTAAAGCCAACTTGTTCTAATGCGGAAATAAAGTGTCACCTATCTCACGCATGGTTTCAGTTGTCAAATTCCATTTTTGAAAACTATAATATACAGCACTGTCTGATAATTAAATGCAGAATAGTAATCTAGAAAACACAGTCGATCTGTCTATCCCGCCGGTCGCGTTGGCGCGAACGGTAAGAGCGGTACTTGGTGCGATTCCAGCGCTCGGATGGTCGTTTTTCTCTCTTTCTTCTATCTGTTTACTTCCTAATAAAATCCGACAACGAATTACTCCTCACTCACGCCAGTTAAAGGCTGAGTAAAGCCGTATAACATCTAATATTTTCACGGATGGTTGATAAAATTTCTATATCATTCTGGGTGTCGGTCCGTTGATTCTGTGAATAGTCACGACGTGTGCAACTGAGTCAGTTGGGCTCTTCAGTCGAAGCGGACAACACTTGAGAATGCCAAATGAGAATTTGGCGAAACGTCGTGACTCTTCACAGAATCAACGGATCGACACCCGGAATGATGACCGACAGTCCCAATAAATTAAAAAAAAAATACATATGGGTGATTATACAAAAGTTGGGTAACTTTTGAGGATATTTTGTTTATTAGAGTTATTAAATTAAAATTCTACAAATTCAGGTGTTTGTGATAGTTAATGTAATGAATATATTGTTCCAAATCGGGCCAGTTATTTTTTTAAGTAGATTATGAGATATTTCAAAATTTGAGAATTTCATTGCCAGGGGACTGACGAGAGTGACATAGAACTGATAAAATACACAACTTCATAAGATTTATAATGGAATTTAATAAAATTTTCTACAAATCTCTTAGTATTTATTAATGATACATGTCTTTTAAATATTAAACTCACTTAGTAAGAATTAAAAATAATTATTAATACGTAATACTGTAGAAAATAGTATCTCAGTCTTCAAAACAGTCTTTTGACATTTAACGTAACGTTATTCTCACTTCACTTGTACCACTTTGAGTTAGTTTTACTTAACAGTATACATTTTCTAAGTAATCAACAAACATTAGAAACAAAAATCTAAAAATATTTACCTTAAAAGTACTAATTAACATGAAATTAATAACAATTACAATGTAATACTATGAAAATCAACTATCTCGGTCTTCATAACAGCCTTTTGACATTTTTATATATGGATCTTATAAATCAAGTAAATATAATGAACTTTGCCTTAAAGGCATCAACAAGAAATAGTAATAATTAAAATAAAATGAGATCTTTTTCTCCACAAAAAAACTAAAAAGTATGCAACAATAAAATATTAATTTTCCAAAACATCAATTTTTTCCTTAAATTGATAAAAAACTCTATTCCCTATTGTAATAAGGTTTGGTACGCGTAGTTTTTTTATTATTTGGTCCACCGGAACATCTGACACATCTCTTTCATCCAATTTAAACAGAGTGCCATTCTGGTTACAAGTCTTGAGGAAAGTCGCTCTCAATTCACCGTCTTCATCATCAACCGAAGAGCAGATCACCGCGTAATAATATTCTGTTTTCTTTGTGACATATTTGACTAAAACATAATCACCAATACCACTGGTGCTAACCAGTGTAGTGGTGATTATGTTATGTGCACTAACCACTAACTCCTGGTGCCGATAGATCGTTGTTTAACTTAGAGCTATCATCATTGTCTCTAACGTATGTAGATAGTGGTATATCATCTTCAAAATCTGATAATATGGTAGAAGTAGAAGTATTTAGACGTATACTATTTTTAGCACATAATTCTGTTTGATACTTAATAGATCCTAGCTTATAATGATCACATCCATCAGGATTGCAGAAACAACTTAGTGACTTCATTGTAAGATTATTTGGAATATAAGCTGTGCTAGTCACCTGATGCACCGATAGTGTCCCCTTAAAAGCGAGCATTTCAGACGACTTATCATTAATGATGGTGTTCATCTGCTCAATTTCACACCCTTCGATCACATCCACCTTTATACCTGGACATCTTTCACAAATGACAGTAGCAATCTCATTCGTTTACAAGTGGCTCCTACACCATTTCCATAGCTTCATTAAATTGTTTTCTTTCTTCATCTTTCAGTCTTTAGTTTTGTGTAGTTTTCTTCCAATTGAATTTTAATGACTTCCCCAAAAAGTGCCTTTTTCACTAATTCATCCTTTTTAGTTATATCTTCACTCATGTCTTCAATTCTGGGCTTTGGTGTTTTTTCAGCAGATTTTATAACATTTTTTAACTGCTTTTTAACTCGTTTATATTTTTGACGCTGAGTATTTAGTTTAGTTGTAAGCTTTGAAACTATAGCCTTCATCTTTTTTAAGATCCATTTTAAGATCCATATATATATATATATATATATATATATATATATATATATATATATATATATATATATATATATATATATATATATATATATATATATATATATATATATATATATATATATATATATATATATATATATATATATATATATATATATATATATATATATATATATATATATATATATATATATATATATATATATATATATATATATATATATATATATATATATATCGTATATCGTAGGAAATTAAACGTTCTTCAAAAAAGGTCTCTTATACATTTTCGATAAATTTACTTTTTCAAAAGTTATTTTTATATTTTTTGGAGTTCTTGACGAAACTATCAGTTTTATCGAAAAATATTACTCAACCTTTTTTGTAGATCATTCCATTTCCTATAAATTTTCATTAATAAATTTTTCGAAACTCCGTAAGAATCGTGAGTTATTTAAATTGAAATGTGCTTTTTTTTCTAAATAATCGGATTTTTATTGTTATATTATATTATTGATTATAAAATTAAAATTATTTAATTTTTCAACTGAAAATCACTTATTTATTACATTTGACTAACTTTTAGAAAATCTTGCGCTTATTCAAATTGAAAAATACAGATTTACTATACTTATTTTTTAATTAGAACTGTGAATGATTTTTGATTTGATAATTCAGTCGAAATCAGCTATTTTTACGTATTCAGATGTTTTCAAAATATAGTAAATATATATTCTGCGGAAATTAAAAAATAATCTTTCAAATTTCCGAATAGATTTGCAAAGAACTAGTACACCTCACTCACAATAATGAATACTTAACAATGCATTAATATAATATGACTCAAATCAAAAAAGATTAGCAAGCTTGTGATTTTTGGAATAAGAACAACGGTGCAGCGCATAAAATCGCGGTAGAAGGGGATGTCCTTGAAGGGATATTTAATCAGTACGGACAGTAGTGTTATATAATTTTCATACTACAAAATCTTTTTTTTAATTTTTGTTTTTCGCTCGTCTTGACCTTGAGAAGAAATAAGTAGAAGTATTTCAGTAAATCAGTATTTTTTAACTTAAATAAGTACACGTTTTTGTAACAATTAATTAGATATAATAAGTAAGTAAATTTCAGTTGAAAAATTGAATAATTTTAATTTTATAATCAATTATGAACAATAAAAATAGTATTATTTAGAAAAATTCACATTTCAATTTAACTAACTCACGATCCTTACGGAGTTTCGAAAAATGTATTAATGAAAATTTATAGGAAATGGAATGATCTACAAAAAAGTCGAATAACATTAATCTATAAAATTGATAGTTTCGTCGAAAAATTGAAAAAATGTAAAAATTTACGAATTATTGAAAAATAAATTTATCGAAAAATTATCGTAAAATTTATCGTAAAATTAATATTAAGAGCTCTAACTTTCACAGTATTTTTTTTCATTTCTAACAATATTTTCGATACCTTTAAGAAAAAAAAATAGTCGATTTTTTTGAAACAGTCTAATATATATATAGACAATATATTCAAACCAATATATAGTCAAACCTCCTTATCCGCTGGGGATAGGTTCCGTAATTATGCTGCGAATACAGAAACCGTGAATAAGAAATGGTAATTTATACGAGACTCGGGGGGATATATACTCCAAGGTCACAAAATAAAAAGAAAAATATTTAATAAAGGCAATTTAATAAGAGATTTTATAACAATATTACTAATTATTATCGGGCTTAGGCAATAGTTTAAAGAATTTAGTATTTTTTTCTTGTTTTGCCGTTTTTAAAGAAAAACAACTAGAATACACACAGAAATAACTCTAGCATTAAAGATAAGCCAACTGGAAAGTGTGGAGAGTAGGACTGAGGAAAAGATAGCTAAAACATATTGAACAAAATGTAGAAAATCAAACCGTAGCCATCAATAATACCAATAACATTGCCGTGAACGTCAGCATCTATAACAGTTTATTGAATCCGTGGGAGTTTCCCAAGGAATTTAAACACGCACTAGAGGACAAAAAGAAGAGAAGAGGCAGAAGAATAATGTTACAAATTCTTTTGGCGTATTTTCCTTAATTCGCAATATTTATTATATTGGATTTTCCAGTAAGTGCATCAGAACTTTGAAATCAGGCACAATGATTACAAGTGATAATTCGGTAATTAATATTTTATCTCAAAGAATAAATAATAACCTTAGAAAATAATGTTCCCCCTAACTTCGCTTAGTAAAATATATTCTGGGGATCCAATATTTAATTACTCTTTGCTCTAGACTGCTCTTCGAGCTTTACCAACTGCTCTAGACTGCAATTCGTGTAGTTGTCTACTAGAGTAAATTGACACAGCGTACTGAACAGAGCAGTCCTTAAGTAACATTTACATTTCTGACAGTGTTACCGCTATTACGTTTCAAAATCCTAATACTCTTATTGGAAAACTCATTGTAAGACGAGAACATGAAGTATACTAAATAAAGCAATTTCTGTTTTTCTTTTATCTCGTCGACAAGCTACATTAATATGTAGATTTTTCATAAGATGATTCTTGATTTTTCAGTTTTATTGAATAATATTGCCCTTCTCTTGCCTTCCCAAATACCAAAAGCTGTTATTTTTTAGTCACGTCCTAACAGTCTCTGCTCGGCACAAAAAAAAAGGGAAAATTCCCGCTTTTATAAATAACCAAATTAGTTTGATTTTGCGGAATATTGTGAACCTCTTGTTTTTATAGTCGTTCGTACCCTGCAAACCTGAATAATTAGAATATCTTGACTGTCAGAATGTAGAACATTCGGGATTTAAGTCAATTTTCATTAAGGAAACACTAAAATATTCTATTTGTGATCCAGAAAGGAAAGCGAATTATTTATTTTTCAGTATCTTGGTAATTAGCTGTAAATTTTATAAACCATCGAACGAGCGCAGATAATATTCGTAATAATATAAATTAAGTGCTAACGTTATTTTGATATTTATTCCTTGAACATATAATAAATTCAACAAAAAAATAGTTGAGAATGTATTAATAAAAACAGTTTTATTTGCTTTGTAAAGCTTTTTGCATCTTTCTGGCAAAAGTCGGTACATTCATCGACAGATTTGCGACCTTTTTTATAATTGGTTCTCTTCTTAATTTGCGGCAACTTTGCTTCATCGGCATCAAAGCCTACCAGGTGTGGCGGTTAATAATTCTTAATGTTTTCTTACAAAAAACACAAAAAACTTCAAAAGCTCATGGTACACGACACTCTTTTAATCTCACCATATGAGCAGCATTGTCTTTCCAAAGCGATTCGGTTTTGCGGTCGATGCTGATTGTTATCCTGCGTCAAGCCATGATTTTCTGCAAAACGCTCTTTATTTGACTTGAAACTCGACATATTTACCACATGAATAAAAAATAACGCTAACTTGAAATCGTTTAAACATAAATAGTCTTTTGAAAGGTGTTAGCGTAGCAACAAATGACTTAAGAGATTAGACTGTGAATCGATCTTGAATGCCGAACCAAAATGCTCCTAATATTGACTACTAAACACTAATTAATAACCACTAGGTTCCAAATAATGACAGCAATATTATTTAAATAGAATTATATCAATTGACTATTTTTAAATCTAAAATCACATTTTTCTTTATTAGTTGTCTTCAGAAAATATTATACATGATAAAACGTAGAAAATTATATCTCTTCACCAGTGGCGGCTGGTGAAGGAGGGCGTTGGGGCGCCACCCCTCCAGCATTTATAACAGTAAACAATTTTTCAGAGCAAAACATCATATTTTATTTCCGTTCAGTTTCATTCATTTAACTCATTTTAAGATATTATTAAAAATTAAAATCCCCAAATGTAGAAGAACGTCTGTCGACCCATCACACCAAATAATGCAGATAAAAGTTCCATCCTCTCGCTACAATTTTTACATCGTTGATCGGACGTTTACTTCCTGCGACCATACGCCACCGTCATCTTATCTCATCGTTGGCGTTACATGTTTTGTTGGTTACCAGAATTTGAGGGTTTCACTGCTTTCTAAAACATGGGATTTGGACGTAAATTCCCTGCGACGGAACGCATCGGTAATTAGTTTTTAACGCTGATTTAACGGGTACGGAGCGTTTGATATGTCTTGCGTCGCGTATTTTGTTCGCCTCGCGAATACTTGTTCTGATTTGGGATTTGCTACGTGTATACACACTGAGTAGTACTTTTTAAATAAAAATAATCAACTTTTAATTGCAAACATGAAGGTGTCTGATTTAAAATAGTTAATAGTGACTAATTTAAGTTTGGAGGAGAAAGTTCAATTAAAAACTAATAGTCGTTCCACGCCCGTGTTGAATTTGAGTCAAGTTTAGAAATTATGTAAAAATAGCAAAACAAATTCTTCTTCTTCTATTTCTTTCTTTAATAAACGTTCTTCGTTCTTCGTTCTCTCTCAATTATTGCTTTTTCTTTTTCATTTTTTAGCGTCACGTTCAGCTTGTGATCATAGTTTTAATTGTTTTTCTTTGATTTCAAGCTTCACTTTTTCTATCTTCAATTATTCATATGTGTGTGATGTAATGGCATAAATTGATTCTGTCTTATTTTTTTTTGTTTTAATTTTATCAATTTTTGGATAATGTAAATGTTTTTCCTAAATTTTACTAACATTCACTTCTGGATTTTTTACTGACATATTGTTTTCTATGTTATAATTTTTAGGGCTATTTATCGTCATATTTATTATATTTACTATATTGTTTTCTCCATTGTCATTAGGTGCACTGTCTACTGACATATTGTTATTGTCAGTGCTAATATTAGATTCCATCGCTAAGACCTTATTATTGTTTAAAACATCATCGGATTCAGGAGTTAATTCGATTATGGAGTTATTGATATTTATAATATTTTCATTTTAAATAATATTGATAAATCATGCATAAAAATCACTGGTCATTTTTCGGTGCTTTGATTTAAATATGATGTTCTAAATTATGACCGTTTTATTTGTAGTGGTGCATTGGTTATTTCGCCACACCAGTTGTTGATCGAAGTTTTATTTTAATTACTAATACGAATTTAATAAAAAAAATTATATATAATATTGGATATTTCATTGTTAATATTATTGCTTACTAATTTATTACGTAGTCATCAAAACGAAATAAAATAATAATTAAAGTACCCCCCTATCACTACGACGTTAAGTTGCAATGACCGGTTCTCACTACTTTCGAACATATGAGCATAAAGTTTTTTATTATTATTGATATTACGCATAGTTCTTCGCATGCAATTTAACGTGTTCGAAATATAATTAAAAAATAATTAATATAAATTTTCTATAAAATATCAATAAATGAAGTCCAGTCAATATTTGGTACTGCTGCCCTATGGCTATTTTATTATTCATCATAGTTTCGAATTAAATTGTATATTCGAAATTGCTTGATATCTTGTGAAGCAAGAAGAAAATAACAGCTACTGCAAATGTTTTCTTTATAAGAATGTATAATGAAGGAAAAGCTATAGTTTTATTAAATATTTAACCATACCCAGAGCGCATTCAGTTAACAGTTTCCGCTATTAATGGGCAAGGTTTACCTTATAATGGGGAAAATGAAAATTGCTCCATATATTATGTCTCACGTTGCGTTTTTGTGTTTTTGAGGACAAGAGATTAAAGGAAATACGTTGCTTCATAAACTGGGAAGGTATATGAAAGTTTAATGTGGAAGTTCGGAACAGCAACATGGATGAGTTGAATATAACAAGTGGATACATTTTTCATAAAAGTCTCTGTTTACGGCATTTTATATTCCTTAGTTTCTTTGGGGCAAATGCACGCTGGGATCTTATATGACTGAACTCCATTAATATTTTAGACTACCTGGAACATTTTTTATTATTGAACTGAAGAAGTTTTCAGGGTTCATAAAATAAGTATTATAATGAAACTAAGTTTCTGAATGATTTAGTATGAAATATATAATAGTATCATATTTTAATATAGAACTATAATTAAAAAGTAAGGTAACTTTTATTTTAAAAATCTATACGCTTTACGAATGGAGACAACCAATTATGTCTTAACAAGTGTTTCAGTTAATAAGCCTTAATTTTTCCTAAAAAACACATTTTATTTGGGTAAAAGGTAAAAAATGGTTTATTCAAAGTGTGCGCCATCACTAACTGCACATTTTTCCACCTTTTTGGTAATTTTCTGGACCTCCCAGAAAAGGCCAATCATCAAGCCATTTTTCAAGATCTCCGTAATTGTTGAAGTATATCATGGAAAATGCGTGAAACATTGATAAAAACAAGTGATAGTCAGAAGGGGCCAAGTCTGGTTAGTATGCCCGGTGATGCAATAGTTCCAAGCCAAGTGAAGTCTTGCAGCCCATTCTGGTCGCTTTTTGATCAAGGTAGCGAAGGTAGCGAACAGTATTAACTCTTTCACCTGGTTTCAGAAGCTCATGGTACACGATACCCATCTGATCCCACAAAATGCACAGCATTGTCTCCTTTCCAAAGCGATTCGGTCTTGCGGTCGATGTTGATGGTTATTCTGGGTCAACCCATGATTTTCTGTATTTTGGGTTCTCGAAATATTTCCATTTTTCATCTTCAGTCACAATCCGATGTAAAAAAAGCTTTCATGTCGAGAAAGTAAAACTTCGCACATCGTTTTTCACTTTTCCATCTGTCTGTCGTTCAGCTGATCAAATTCAGCTGAAAAAATTACCAATTATTAACCGCCACACTAGTAGTATGTAATCACTATCCTTGATATCTGATAGAAATTTCATATCATTTTGCTTATTAGGTTAGGAACTTTAGCATCTTTTGTAATTGTTAAACATTTCTGGGAACGATTTTTTAAAATGAAGAAATTTATCGAGCAATTTGAGTTAAATTAAACAAACAAAAAAGAGTTTTTCTAAAAAAATGATATTTCTTGTGCTGATGAATTAACAATATTAGGAAAGTGTTACGGCAATGAACCTATGACAAAAAAATGGTTATACAAGTGATACAAGAACATTAGTAATGGTAGAAAAACAAGAAAACCTTCCACGTTAACCAATAAAGTAAACTACCAAATCGGCAAAATGTTAATGGCCCCAATAAATCACAATAAAAATATTCCTAGTTTCTTCAAAGGCGCCAGAGTCGGAGTGGTTTAACTTCTGAATAATTTTGGAAAAAATAAAATATTGTTATATTATAATTATTATGTTCGTTCTAAATTCAAGCACCTCAGCCTAGGCTGGTCGATATTATAATGCCAAAATGAGAAAGCAGTTCAGCTCCTCTCACTTAGCATAAGATTTTACGAACAATGTGGCATGTCTGCAAGAGTACTGCACGTTGTTCTACTATGGCAATCGATTTTAAGATACCAAGGTTCTCCAAATTTTTTGAAAAGGTCTTATTAGGCCTTCGGCGTATAACGAAAGGCACTATCTCTACTTTATGTAATTTCCAGTGGTTTTTCAAGTCGTATTCTAGGTTTTCATACTTAGTGGTTTTCTCCAACTAGGTTTTCCTAATATTATGAGACAGCGCACTGCGATGTCAATTATAAACGCTCTTTTCTCCTTTTTACTAATCAGAATAATGTCTGATCTGTTATAATCGACCGTTCGATCTGTTGTGATTGGTCTATCCCAGTATAGAATTGAATCGGATGATTCCAGTACGGCAGAATGTGTTGCTGAAGTATAATTTTCGCCAGCTGATTACGTCTTCCTAAATTAGCATTAGGAGCAAGAACTGCATACCCACCGAAAAAATGTTCAATCGTTTCCCCCACTGTACCACACTTCCTGCATTAGTCGACAACATTTATGTATAGTATATGTCCTTCGTAGTTCCGTGTTCTTACTACCTTATCTTGAATAGATGTCGCAAAACCTTCTGTTTCTGGGTACAACAGCCCATCGGTCAGCTATTTCAGAGACAATGATTCATCAATGCTATCATCCTCGAGTGACTTTGGATACCGTCCATGCAGTGTCTGTTGTTTCCATTCTCGGACACAATCCGTAAGTGTTGTCCTACCATCAACACGATTCACTTTATCTAGGTTCAGCGGGGTGATCCATTGATCGCTCTAATCAGGTTTCCACTGTTCAGTTTGGTATTTAAAAGTTTTGTAAGCTTCTTTTCGTGCATTTTAATATCCCTACTAAATTCCTCGACTATTTTTATTAAGGAGTTTAGTTGTTCTCTAGTTTCTCCATAGAGTTTAAGGTCATCCATATATAGTAGGTGCGAGAGCTTTCGTGGATTCCTCATGTTTAGTTTATATCCTATATTACTGTTGTTCAATAATGTGGACATAGGGTTTAGGGCTAGACAAAACCAAACTGGAGAAAGGGAATCTCTCTGAAAAATTTCTCTCTCGATATTCGCAGTTGTAATGCATTGTTGATCGATAAAGAGATTTGTTTTCCGTTTCCCCATCAGGCACCTTAAGGAGTTAATAATGGGATGATTTATTTTATAAATCTTCAGGGCTTCTAGTAACCAATTAATATTATTCTGCTCATCCTTACTGTAAAATCTCAGCTCATGCTAGCCAATATTCCAATGCCAAGATGAAAAAGCAATTCAGCTCCTCTCACCCTAGCATAATATTTTACGAACAATGTAACACGTCTGCAAGAGCACAGCACGCTATCCCACTATGGCAATCGATCTCTAGATACCGAGGCTTTCGAGGTTCTTTGAAAATCTCTTACTTATCAGGCCTTCGGCGGATATAACGAAGAGCACTATATCTACCTTACTCAGTTTCCACTGGTTCTTCAAATCGTATGCCAGATTTTCATACTTTGTGGATTTTTCTATCTCAGTTTTTCTATCTCAGTTTTTTAGAGGCACTGCGATGTCAATTATAAAAGCCCTCTTGTCCTTTTTGTTGATTAGAACAATATCCGGCCTGTTATAATCAACCGTTCGATCAGTAGTGATTGGTCTGTCCCAGTAAAGAATGGTATCGGATGATTCAAGTACAGGAGAAGGTGAGTACTTATAATATGGACGAGGTGCGCTTTCTAATAGCGAGTATTTTTTGCAATTTGTTGATGTATAATTTTTGCCAGCTGATTATGCCGTCCTAAATAAGCATTAGGAGCAAGGGCCGGGCAACCGCCAATAAGGTGCTCAATTGTTTCCCCCAAAGTACCGCATTTCCTGCACTTATCGACTACGTTCAAATGCAGTATGTGCTTTTCATAGTTTTTTGTTCTTGTTACCCTATCTTGAATAGATATCGCGAATTGTTATTGAATCAATATTTGAATCAATGAAGTGTTTTCTCATTCTATTTTCTTGATTGAGACAGAGATTTTTTACGTTTACAAGGCCTCTACCCCCCAACTTTCTTGGGATGTATAGTCTTTTTGTAGATGAGTTTGGATGCAAGCATTGGAACTTTATTAATGTTCGGCGTGTCAACCTATCAAGTTCATCAAGGTCAGTTTCTGACCATTGAACAATGCCAAAAGAATATGCCAGAGTTGGCACTGTCCAACCGTTGATCGCTCTAATGAGGTTTCCACTGTTCAGTTGGTGTTTAAAAGTTTTATAAGTCTCCTTTGGTATAGAGTGGAAAAGTCCTTCTTTAACTGGTTATGATCAAGTTTATGCTTTTGGGGCATTCCTAAATATTTGTAGGATTCTTCTGGTGGTAGTTGTTGTATGTTACAAAGTGTTGAATGTTAACTCTGAACCTTTCCCTTCTGTAAACTAATGGTAGAACATTTGTCCAGTCCCAATGACATTCTGATATCCCTACTGAATGTTTCAACCGTTTTTATCAATGAGTTTAATTTTTCTCTAGTTTCTTTCTGACTTGCTGTTACCTTCTGCTTCGAGTTCTCTATAAAATTTTTTCGGCTATTTGCAAATACTGAATTTTGATGTTTTCGCTTTTCTAGTTCATTATATGTTGCTAGCCTGGCTCCTTTCGATTTAGCTTTTTGCCTAAACCGATCTTTTAGATCCAACAATTTTTCTGTCAGGTTTGAATCATCGAAGTCAATGCCAGATTTATTGGCAATTATTTTTGCTTTTATCGCTACTTTATTTGACTGATTACTCATTGAACTCATTGATATTGTTTTCAAGGCGCGTTTTCCAGACAGGTGTATTTTTCTGGATACTACGGCCAGCCGCATTATGGGTGTAAGTCTTTTGACCTGAAAATTCGATGGCAGTCACTGCTGCACAATATAATGCAAGATATATATCGCTTAGATTTAACATCCCAGATAGATGTGATTCCAAAACTCTATTAATCAGCATTAGAGTAATACGTGATTTTGCAATATTACGCAGTACTGGAATTTTTGGTCTATTCAATGGGTTTGAGCCAGCAAAAACTGGCCAAATTGCTGTAAAACCTCTCTCGTATGTTAGAAAAGTTACGTTGTTCGATTTCCACATCAAGCACCTTAAGAAGTTAATGATGGGAGGGCTTATTTTATAAATCTTCAGGACTTCTAGTAACCAATCGTGTGGAACAGCTTAGTTTGCGTTTTCTATTTCGCGCTTGTTCGAGAACTACAGCATCGATCGTTAGCTGTTCCTTGCATCCCATACTTGCATTCTTGTGGTGCCATAAAGTTGAGAACTGCCACTCGCTCCAGATTCACCAACCCCGGACAAATTCTGCCGACGGTTCCGAAGGGTTCGTGTCCGCAAAACCCTACCGCCTTGTATAATACCATTATCTGTTTCAGTCTCCATAAAAAAAAATGTGGGTTCAAGGAAAAAACGGTCACCCAAGGCAGAACCCCGATTTACCTTAGGAAAGCTATTTACTACCGGAGGGCGCTAGGTATCCGGAGACATCGTTCGAGACACTTTAACCCTGTGCCATTCAGCTCCTCGGCACGATGGAGTTCCACCTTGAGCTTAGGGATTTTTTTTCCCAGAGGTTTACTCCTTATTATTATTATTATTATTATTATTATTATTATTATTATTATTATTATTATTATTATTATTATTATTATTAGTATTATTAGTATTATTGGTATTATTATTATTATTATTATTATTATTATTATTATTATTATTATTATTATGTATGTCTAAAACATTATTTATTTTTTGTGTATTTTGAATTTATTAGTACAATAAAAATTATAACATATTTAATTATATGTTTAATTCGGTTTCACTCTGACTGTCACTTTGATCTACATTAATATTAAGTGGTTCTATATGATTAGTAAATGATACACAGAAATATTCTATTTTAATAACATGGTTAATCGAATTTATCCAACTTTCTTAGGGAATACTATCTACAACCATCTTAATTAATGTTGCAGCACTTGCACTTAGAGTCGAAGAAATGTTTTCTGTTCTAACATTGGATTTTACCTGATGCCACATATACTCGATTGACTTAAAAGTACAGTAATATAGAGGAAGGCGTAAAACCGTATGTCCTATATCGACAGCAATAGTATCACATCCATATTCCTTTTTAGTATTAAATTAAATGTATTTAATATTTCTAGATCACATTTTTACATGTATTTTCGAAGTATCGTTTTTACCATATACTTCTGAATTTCCAATTTAGTGTTATTTGCATTAGAAACTTAATGTTTTGGTGTATATGATAACTAGCATTGTCCATTACAATTACGCTTTCCTTAGGCACAGTGGGCAAAAGCCTATCTATAAATCAATCTTCAAAACGTTGTTCTGTGGTGTCATCATGGTAGCCCAAAAATGAATGTTAAATATTTTTGGAGGACAACCGTAAACAATTTAGAACTCATCCGTCCTCGAAACCAGCATGTAAAATTGTAATTATTTTTTCCTTGTTCGCTGGGGCTGGGGTGGTTGGTTTGGTATTTTCTTGATGTATCTACCCACCCTTTTGCTGGCGTCTCATGTGCATCGAACCATGTTTCATCAAGGTAGACAATGGGAAGATTTTCTAATCTGTATTTTTTTATAGAATTTAAGTAGTCAAACCGCCATCGTCGCAATCGTTGTGATTCGGTTAATATTTGTCTTTTAATAGTTGTCTGATAGGCAAAACTCATTGCATATAATATTCTCCGGAAGCTAGTTCTACTGCAAGGAATGTTGGTTTCATCTTTCCTTAGTCGCTGTTGTAATGAATGCAATGCAGACACAGTTTGCTCTTCATGCGTAGCATTCATTTTGTTTCGAATTAAGTCTTTGTTGGTTTCGCCAATACATTTGATTTTACTAGAATCACTACGAATTTTTTTGGCTTTAATTGATTTCGTCACAATGTAGTTTCGTCACAATACACAACTGTAGACAACGGCGTTTTCGTTAATGAAGACGTTTCTGCTGCGGCTGCATTTACACTAAGCATGCTGGACCTACATTACTTACATTTTTAACAATTTGCTTAGCATCAGACGATAAATGTGTTCTTTTAAAATTAGGACTACCGGAGGCACAATGATCATTATTTAAGACCGCCACATTTTATTAAAAATTATAAAACTGCACTGTTTAAGAAAAGAATGCGAATTAAACTATAATATTTCGAAACTACTAAACCAGATATATACATGGTTCTACATCCCATTAGGAATTTCAGCCGCTCGATTCTTTTGAGCTGTAGAAACTCATTTCTTGTGGTGAGTTAGTCCACGTTCCTCTATTCTTGCCTTATTCTGTTCTATTGTTTGTCCTTGCTTCTTCCGTTATTTTCTACCACACATCTCGGTCCAGTATATTTTCCTACCATGCTTGTATTTCCAATTTCCTTATGTGTTCCCGCACCTGATCTTCCCACCGACTTTTCGATCTCCCTCTTTGTATCCTTAGTATCTGGTCTCCACATTGTAATTTTCTTTACTACTTTGTTGTTTTCCATTCTTCTTATATGACCAAACCATCGGAGTCTTTGCACTTTTATGGTCTTCACTATATCTTCTCCTTTGAAAATAATTTTTATTTCAAAATTCATTAACCTTCTGTGTTCATCTTCTGCAACTTTCTCTAATCCATATATTCTTCTTACTATCTTTCTTTCGAATATTCGCAACTTTTCCTGTTTCAAGCTTGTTAAATTCATTATCTCCGCCCCATGGGTCACCACCCGTCTAATAGCTGCTTTATATACCTTGTATTTATACTTATGGTTTTGCTTTTCATAATGCTTTTGAATTTTTAATAGCTCTCTGTACTCTGTCCCGCCTGTACTCTATGATTAATCTCTATGTTTCCGTCGTTTTTGCTATTTATTATTATTCCCTAATATTTAAAGTTTTCCTCTACTTCAAATTCGTAATTTCATATCTTTACTGATTTGGTTGTAACTCTTCTATTCTCTTTCCTTATTTCCACATATTTGCATTTTTCTTGATTTATTGTGAGGCCTCTTTTCTTTGCTTTTTGTCCAATTTTTTGAATTGCTTCTTCCAGGCTTATTCTGTCTCTAGCTAGCACAGTAAGATCATATTTCAAAAGATGCAAAAAAAGATGATTTTTCCCAACAAAATCATATTTTCAGATGAAGCACATTTTGAAATTGGTAGCTATATTAATAAACAAAATTGCCGTATTTGGGATGAGGAAAACCCACTATTGATTCATGAGAAACCGTAACATCTTAAACGAGTAACTGTTTGGTGTAAATTATGACCAATGCGTGTAAATGGGCCGTATTTATTTCAGAATGCTGCTGGTGAAGTTGTAACTGTGAAGGTTATTCGATATCGTGAGATAATACCTAGATTTTTGTGGGCTGAATTGAATAATATTGATCCGAAGGATAATAGGTTCCAACAGGATGGTACTACACCTCACCTTGCTAATCAAACAATTGATTTATTGAGAGCAAAATTTCCTAGATGAATTATTGCAAGAAACGGTGATGTTAATTGGCCACCAAGATCTTGTGATTTGACACCGTTGAACTATTTTCTTTGGGGCTATATGAAAAAGCCAGGTCTATAAGAATATTCCACAATCGATTCCTCAACTATCGATAAAATTATTCCATTGGTGAGATAGAGCAAAGTCTATGGAGCTGCAAGAGGTGGTCATTTGGCAGATATTGTCTTTCATGTTTAAATGTCATACAATATGCTTCAATTACCAATAAAACGTTTATTGAAATTAACGCAAATTATGTGTTTTATTCAAGAATTAAAAAACACTCAATTTGAAAGACCCATTATATCAAGAAAATCCATTTATACACGATGCAAGAAAAATATTAATAAGTAAGTCCAGCATGGTTATTATAGCATTCTACAACTCTGTGAGGCACGAACTAAATTAGATGACATGTTTCATTATGGCAAGGAGTCCCTAGCAGCCGGGGCAATTGCTCAATAGTTTTAATAATGCTATCCAGATTTAGACGAGCTCAACGAAAGGCTAAAATATTTAAGGTTTCCCCTATTTCTCCCTGTATCTTAATTCCTAAGTTCAATTTCACATTTCGCCACGAAAACATCTGACCTTTCTATACATATCATCACCAACTAAAGGAAATCTAGACTCATCATCAAAGCTAAGTTGTAAGTTGTAAGAAAAACACTTAATAGGTACAATAAGAGCGCATCCTCATTGCAAAAAAAATGTCGATTAACAGTCTCCTCGAAGTCCTATTTTCAGCTTTAATAAAAGCATAACAAGTTTGCCCGACAATTATTTTTTTAATGTCGATTTCGTACATTAAACAAGTCCAAAATGTCATTTGTTAGGGCTTTGTATAATTCTAGATGACCAGAACCTGGTATTCGTGCATAACTCTGATCAAAACTTATCTATAGTCTCAAAACGGTAGAAGCGACCATGATGAACAAGTTTGGATAATTGCCTGAAACGATGTACTGCACAAACTCGTGTCATTTTAGCACTTTAAACATAACCACAAGGCACATGATAAAGAGAACATTTTTGAAACTATTTACTTTGCCAGACTTTGAGCGATCGCTTGCAAAAATCCAAATGTAAACTAAACATTAGGTTTTTTATTCTAATATGTATACCGGATGTTTCTTTTTTCTTCCCCTGTATATTTAAGGTCTGAAACCCTCCAAGTTTGGCTTTATGCAAACAACGAAAACACTTAAAATCCCCTCCTTTTAAAAAATGGCATTTTTTAAAGCCTAATTTTAAATTCTAATTGCTGGTGATAATGGCCTTTCCGTGTTTTTATATAAATATTAAACCAATTGTTACATTATTTAGAATCGCTAGAGCATTTGGCTCTGCTCTTGACTTTTATTAATTATTTCTTTATACGTGAGCGATTAAATGGCCTTTGTATACATCATTATACAGAGCCTTCATTTAATCCTGAAATCCACGTGACTCATACATGTGGATAACCAACATGACAAGTTGGTAATGATTAACACGAAATCACGTATTTTCTTAATCTACGATAAACCTTTATTGGTTTTTTTTCAGATTTTATAAATAACACAAGTCTGCAAAATAAAAAGAAAGTTGCTGCTGCCGAGACTTAAACCTAATTTTAAAATATAGTGTCCAGCAACACTCTCAGTAACATTAAATTATCAAAAGTACATACAGTTTTTAATCTACTCACATTAATTTTCTTTTTGGTAGCCTAAATGGCTACCATAAAAGTTTCGAAAATCTATATCTGAATTTGTGCAAAATGCGTATTTCGCTCACTTTAGCTTGAAAATCAAAAACGTTGATAAACCACGGGCGTAGCCAATGGGGAGGGGGGAGGGTTTTAGGGGTTCAAACTCCCCCCGAAATAAGCCAAATATTAACTAATATTATACCGAAAAAATACGAGGAATGAAGAGAGTTAAATTATTACATTTGAATTGAATATATATCCGAATTAGTGGACGTTGCGCACAGTAACGTCATCTCTTGTCGAGTAGTCGAACTATTTTGTATCATATGGAAACTTTGCGTTGTTTCTCGATTATTCGCCACGCCCTCGGTCGGAATGAGCGGAGCTTTGTGGAAGTTTGTGGTAGTTTCTGGACGGCTACTACTGGGCTGCTATATAAGCGGTGCGTGACCGCGCTTACGGCAGTATTGTTCCATGCGAACTCGAAGCGAATATAAGTGAAAAGTGGTGAACGAATAGTGGAGAGAATTAAGTGTAGCGTGTAAGTGAGTAATTTTAGTGCAGTGTTATTCGGTGACCTTGTTAAGTATAGATACGTGAATCATTATTACTGTCGAAAAATGGAGGGGAAAAAAAGGAAGGGTGATAAACTTAAAGGTATGGACTACTGGAAAACGTGGTGTAGTCAAGGGGTTTCTAATAAAGAAAGAAATTTGGATTTAGCTATCAAAGCTTCAGCTACCTTGCATGCTGATAAGAAGAATGTGATGACAAGCGTGCCCTCGACCTCGACCTCAATCATAATACCGAATGTCGAAATCGATGCCATGTCGCTGGTGCCCTGTTCGATACCTTCAACTGCCGAATCTACATCTAGTCTGCAACAGGCCATCTTGCCTGTTACCTCATCTTTTACAACTGTAGCTAAGTTGGATGTTGGTTTTTACGCGAATCAAGAAAAAATCTTGGATGAATATTTTAAAGTCCAAATTTTAAAAACGCCATGGAACCCACCCAGAGATTATAAGTTTCCTATTTCCACAAAACGAAACTTGCGCTTTCAATTGAAATGGTTGGAGAGATTGGAGAGATATAAAAGTGGAGCATACTGCAGAGTTTGCGTGGTAATGGGACGTTCGCTTGATGAAGGTAAAGGCGGTCATCAAAGGATCGGCCAGTTGGTAACCAAACCTTTTTGTAAGTGGAAAAATGCCCTAGAAATATTTGAACCTCATGCGAAATCGGGATACCACAAGCGAAATTCAGAACTGGCAGATAACTTTCTAAAAGTAATGTCTTCGCAGGCTTTTTCGGTCACTGAACAGCTGTCTTCTGAAAAAAAGAGACAACAAGAGGAGAATCGAAAGAGACTAATCCCTATCATAAAAGCAATGATTTTTTGCGGCAAACAAGGCATCTCCTTGAGAGGTAAAATCGATTCGGGGCGCATACAAATTACACCAGAATCACCAGAACCTGAACAACCACTACAAAATGATGGTAATTTTAGAGCCCTGTTGCGGTTTGCGGCTGAGTCTGGAGATAAAGATCTGGCTGAGCATTTGAATACTTCACAGAAGAATGCCCTGTACACAAGCCCTCAGATCCAAAACGAAATAATTGACATTTGTGGTGAATTAATTCGAAAATAATTGAAGAAGTAAAGAAAGCCAAACTATTTGCGATTCTGGCTGACGAAACCACCGACATCGGACGTGTAGAATAAGTCTCGTTATGTCTTCGATATGTTGATTTTACAGATAATAGACACCATATACTTAAAGAGATGTTCCTTGAGTACATTCCAGCGGTCGATGTTTCAGGATTCGGTCTCGCAAATCTTATTATTACAACTATGAAAAAGCATGGACTTGAATGTTCTCATGTGGTTGGTCAAGGTTACGATGGGGCTGCAGCTATCAGTGGGTATTTGCACGGTGCCCAAGCTTATGTTCGCCAAGAATGTCCTCTTGTTCTTTATGTACACTGTAGTGCACACTCCCTCAACCTTGCTATTGTTGATTTATGTTCATTAGCAAATGTCCGAAATTGTATTGGGATTGTGCAGTCTGTTGGTTTCTACTTTCGACATTCTGCTCAACGCACTGCTTTGTTGAAAGAAAAAATTCAAGAACTACTACCCGTCCGTAACCAAAAAAGCTTGCTCTCAATGTGTGAAATACGGTGGGTCCACAAACATGAAGCTATTATAAGATTCAACTACAATTTAATCACAATAAGGAAACATCGCAACAAGCCGCCCAATTGCTAAGTACGCTTCGATCTTCGGATTTTGTGATGTGTTTAGTAATTCTTCAAAAAGTTATGAGCTATACATTGTCGCTATCAAAACAATTACAGACAATTGACATCGATCTTATCACGGCATTCAAACATATAGATGATGTTATTAATGTCTTACAACTCCTGAGAAACAACACTGACGTCGAATATCTTCATCTCTATGAAGACGCAAAGGTTTTACTGGAAGAAAATGGTGGTATACTGCGAATGCCACGCATCTTCAGAAGACAATTAAATAGACCGAACATTCATACATTGGATGTATGCACGTATTACAAAATTAATTTGTTCATTCCATTTCTTGATCATACAATTCAACAATTGGTTGAAAGGTTTACCAAACATCGTAAAGTAGTATCAGCATTATCTGGTGTACTACCTTCAAATTTTACTGCCAGTTCTGAAATTGAAGAAGCAATTTCCATGTACTCGTCACTGCTTCCCGAAAGCAACATATAAGTGGTTAAAGCAGAACTTGAAGTATGGAAAACAGTGATGACAAGTATCTCGCCTACCCCGAAATCTAGTTTGGAATGCCTAGATATGTGCGATAAAAACCTTTATCCTAATATTTACACATTACTACAAATCTTGGCTACCATTCCTGTATCCACTGCTACCCCAGAAAGGTTTTTCTCGAGCCTAAGGAGACTGAAAAACTATTTACGAAACACTACAAGTGAAAACAGACTTAATAGTTTGGCTCTCATGAACATTCACTATGGAACAGAAATTCATGCAGATGAAGTAGTGGATATATTTAAAAGAAAAAGCCGAAGATTTCTTCTTTAATGGTTTTAGATTTAGCGCAGAGGAACGAAATTAATGTAACCATTTCATTTAAAGTTTACTTTATAAATAACTTTAACTATATAACTTTATAAATATGTCGTAATTTTTCCGATGAATATATAGATATTAAATTTCATGTAAGTATATTTTTGTTGTTTTATTTACTTCAAACTAACCCTTGAAACAGAGAAACAAAATATCATAAATACAGCGTTAGTTACTAGAGAGAAAATAATGTTGCCTCCATTGCACATAAAATGGACACTAATGAAACAGTTTGTCAAAGCATTAGATAAAAACAGTTTCTGTTTTAATTAAATATCGAGGAAATTTCTTGGTTTGAGCAAGAAGAAACTTAAGGCTAGCATTTTCGATGGACTGCAAATTAGACTTTTGATGAAAGATAACAATTTCATGCATTCAATCAATGATATAGAATCATTAGCCTGCTTTTCTTTCATCAATGTTGTAAACAATTTCATAGGGAATTATAAGTCCGAAAAGTATCGCAAATTGGTGCAAAACATGGTGGAAAATTTCAGAAAACTTGGTTGTAACATGAGCATCAAACTTCACTACCTCCACAATCATTTGGATAAATTTCCGGACCTCCTTGGCTCTTACAGTGAGGAGCAAGAGAAGCTATTTCATCAGGACCTAAAAAATATGGACGAAAGTAGCAGGATCGATGGGATGAACACATGATGGCTGATTACTGCTGGAGTATAATGCGTGAGTGCCTGGTAGGAACTCACTGGAAGAAATCACGAAAAAAAAGCTTTCTACATGTTCAATGATGTAAAAACGGTAAAAAATTATAATTTAAAAAAACTAAAAAACCCGCTTTAAGGGGCAAACCGAACTAAAAAGTAAAAAAGAATTTTTAGTAAAGCGATGAACGAGAAAATTAATGTGTCATTGTGAAAAAAGTGTGGGGTGCTCGATGTCAGTTGTTATAAATATTCCATCAGTATCGTTTCTATAAATAGAGTTAGTATGAAAATACAAAGCACACCACGCTTTTTTACAATGAGACTAAATCTCTCGTTCATCACTTTATTCTTATACTAAAAGTTATTTTTTACTTTTTAGGTCGGTTTACCATTAAAGGGAGTTTTTTAGTTTTTTAAACTATTATTTATTTTTTGTCACTACCAATCCGTGCCGTGAGTGGGTAATTTGTGCGCCTACTGCCTTCCATGGGCGTTGTAACCGTGTCTCAGGCTCCCTCTCCGAAAGCAAATAGTTGATCCTGACGATCCTGTTTTGGATAATGGGATGAACTTATTGTGTTGTCACCGGTCCGTGATAAGTGTGCAAGGTTTCAATTTAATCTGACGTTTTGAAGAGGGTGAAAAAGACGTTCAAAGATTTCGTTACATAGTTAGATACAGGTGAAGCTAGTAAAAGCGTATTAAAAATATGAATCGTCGTATTTTTCCGACACCTATCATATCTCGAAAACTACACGTACATTTCAAAAAATACATGTACCGTTAGAACCAGCATATTCAAAAACACTGTTAGTCTTTCCCGCACCAAATCCACTGTAGACCTGTGTAATCCTTTTCTTTGAATTATATACACAGCTTAGCATTAATAACGATAATAAACATTTAACCAGCCATTTATTCTTAACATAAAGTTAAAAAAATACTAAAATAACTCCATGGAAGCAGATGTCATGGAAGGAAAAAGAACAAAAGAAGCGCATGTGGTGGATTTTTTAAGGAAAATGTTGTTACTGAATTCCAAACAACGAAAATTACAGGATTAAATGAAGGTTCCGTATTATTCGTTACATTAAATTAAAATGTATGGAAACTGAATATTATCGTTTGCTTTGCTAATCAAAGGAAGACAAACAAGGCAAACGATAATTTAGCGACAATCAATGCGATCAGGACTAATAGAAGTAACACTAGTAACATTCATATTCCATCAAATGAATATAACAGTGTGTATAATCACGAAAAAAACTTCCATCATAAATAAACTGTATTATTTAAATGAACCTCGCAAGTTTTTGTTTGAGCAGTCAACAAAATTAAACATTTTTATAAGCAAATACAAATTTTTGTCTCTGTGTTAATCGATAATAATATTGTGCAGAAACATACACTTTTCATTTACATTCTATTGACATAAAAATATTTTCAGGCAACGTAATTACTTTTAAATAACGAAACAATGAGGTACCATTATTTGGCGAATATTCAAATGCAAATGTGCAAAAAAATGGCATAAAAAAGTTCAAATTAGGTATAGTTATAATTATATTTAAATATAATGCAATCGAGCATTTTTTTATTTTAATGCACATAGCTCAATGAAAAAACAGTGAAATATAAATATTTGTTTTTGCTTTTCATTTTTGCATTTTGCAAGCAAAATAACTGTTTGAATTAATATAATAATAACGCGTGGAGCAGCTAATGAAGAGTTTTCCAATTATAGTGTTAGCAGTTTGAAACGTAATAGTGGCAACACTGTTTGAAATGTATATGTCACTCATATATTGGTGTATTTAGTGCATGTCACTATGGAAAGATAAACGATTCAACCACAGAGCTTTAGAGCACTTGAAGGTAACCCCCACTTGAAGGAGAGACAATGATGATATCATGTTAGTGCTAATGGTGAATGCTATAGGAATATGCTAACAAAATATCGTTGACTTGAACTGATAAATGTGAATATAGACATTGTTTTCTTTCAAGAAGACACACGTGCATACACAATGCGTTATTTCTCAAAATGGTAATGTCAACTGACCATTAAGATCATCCGATCTCATACCCTTGGATTATTTTTTATGAGGTTATGTTAAATATCACAGGGGTTTACAGAAATAAACCGCGAACAATTATTGACCTTAAACGAAGCATTCAGGCGACCACTGAAAATATTCCACACGATGTGTGGAAGACTACAGTAATACCTCGAACTTACACGATAGGTGGGATCCAACAATAACCGTGAAGTCGAATTCGCGTAAGTCGGGGTACAATTTCGCATATAAATGAATACAAATTTTGTTTAACTGGGACCAATCGCTAATTTAGAAGAAAATTCTATATTCAAATCTTAGATAATTAAACAAATTATAGTATTATTTTAATGCAAAAACATAAACCGAAGTTATTTTGATGCAGAAGGCTTCATAAAGTTAAACAAAGTAGCCTGACGGGTCAAAGATTTTTTCTTCTCAAACAAAATTTCTTCATACCATGTTAATATTTTTTTTACTCCCTGTTTTGTAACTGAAACGCGCTCTTCATTGGAGTCTATGTTTTCTAAAATGTCTAACCCCTTTTTAATTAAACTGAGAGCTACCGTCAGGTTTGCAGCTGTCATTTGATCTTCAGATTAAATTGGGTCAAAAGAATCAGGTTCTTCAATGACTTGCTCACACATTTATATGAGCTCATCAACTGTCAGCTCCTGATTATATGAGTCTAGCAATTCTTGTACGGCCTCACCAGTCACTTCTAAATTTAATTGTCTAGCAAGATCGACAACGTCTTCAATAATATGATCAATTTGATCTGATTCAGCTGGAGTTTCACTGATGAAAAAAAATGGATACAGTTTTATCCAGACACCATTTAAAGTTTTTGGTAAAATTTTATCCAACATTTTCCACTGATGTTCGCGGCATCTAAAACATTAAATTGTTTCCGAAACTCTATAAAAGATAGCTCATTATTTTACCTCATAGCTTCATGAAGATGTGCAAAGCTTTAAATGTATTGATGACATCCTGGTCTATCGGTTGAAACAAGCTGTCTTTGCCTTTTGGTGCCAAAAGTTCAACTTTCACACGTAGGTCGAAATTAGTGAGAGTAGCAAGAGAATGGCCTGGTGTATTGTCGATTATTAACATCACCTTAAGCGGGATTTGTTTTGATTGGTAATAACGTTCGACTTCGGGTATGAAGTGATGATCAAATCAATCCTCAAAAAAGGAGGCTGCCACCCAAGCGTTAGGATTTGACTTCCACTCAAACTTGCATTCCACAGATAATGTTTATCTTTTCTTATTTGATGCAGAATAATCTTCGTTTAGAGTGACATAGTTGTTTTTAAATGATATAACACACAAAACAATTTGTACGCGTGCATCGAATCCATGCGAAACATGTCCGTGCATGGAGTAAACCGAACACAAGTGCGGGCGAAGCGGGAGGGGGAAACGGATGTAAGTCGGGGTATTACTATAATAAAGAATTGGGTGTCCAGCATGCATTCCACCAGATAAAACTAAGGGGGACATTTGAACGACATTATTTTCAATATATTATGTCATTATTTGTTGTTCAAGATAAAATACCATATTATCACTATTAATTATCACTGTACAAGTTCTCTTTAAATTTTTAGAGGTATATCTACATTCATTATTTTATTAAGAAATACTATATCGGAAAAATAACGTTCTTATTGTTGTATATACATCTGGGGTATGATATCAGGTAATAGAGATGTTCAAAGTTCTGCATCACATTTATCAACATTTCTTCTGGTACCGATGTAATTTCTTCGCGAAAGACAACTTTCAGTTAATATATTATACGAGGACATGCAGTAGACATCCTGAAAAATGTATTGATAAGTGCGATGTAGAATTTTCGAGACTTCGAGCTAAGATTCTGTAATTAAATGATCACTATACCGGGTGTCCCATAACTTATCCGAAATAGAACAACTAGTAATAGTAGAGATCAAAATAAGAGCATTTAATCAATAAATGTGTAGGCAAATGTTAGTTATTAAAAAGATACAGGGTGTTGAAAGTGAGACTACATTTTTAAAAAGTCAACAAAACTTTTAACTGGCGAAATAATCATTATTATGCCCTAGAAAATCCACACATACCAAGACAGCAACATTTCCATCACAAATTTTCAATTAACATTTGGTGCGGCATTATCGATAATATTATGATCAGTACATGAAAATGAATAAAGATCAATATGTGCATTTTTTAGAAAATGATTTGATAGACCTTTTGGATATATACCTCTAAACTTAAGACAATGTGGTTCTCTATATATTTTTTGAAATCAAAATAATCCCAGCTTTATAGCGTAAAAAATATGGGCGAGTTAATTCCTCACAAAGTAGGTAGCAAACGCCCTGTAGGAACTAGGCTCAAAGTAGTACCAAATTCAGATTTGTCACTTTTGAAAACCCAACTAACCGATTTTAAACCTAATATCTTCAACCGTTTTTAAATTATCTCAATTTTACGAAAATTTAGTTTTTCTTTCAACACCCTATATATTTTTAATAATTAACATTTACCAACACATTTATTGACTAAATCCTCTCATTCTGATCTCTACTATCACCAGTTGCTCCATGGCGGATAAGTTATGGGACATCCTGTATATAGGAATGCGCAAAATAGAGAGGTATTTACATGCTAAACGAATTTAAATTGTTACAATTTATTTTAAAAATGAAGGAAGCGTTATTTCAACTAACAGTAAATTTCGACGCATTTTAACAGAGAGATGCTTCTTTCAAGAAGACAATAAGCAAATTGGTAGCAAAAATTTCGGGTGTGTCGGTAAACCTAAAAGACAGGACAGACTACGAACAGCAAAATCAGCTGAGCAGGATGAAAACATCCAATGTATAAGAGAAAGTGTTCGAAAAGCTCCAGCAATATTATTCCGGGGACTCTCTGCTCAGCTGGAAATAAAACGACAATTCTTACACGTATTTACAGATCTCCATATGCATCTATACAAAATGTAGCTGTGCAAGGTCTTCGTGGAAATCACTCCTTTACACTTCGTTTTCCACTCTCGTGGAAATCAGTTGCGATTAGAATTCAGTCCAATCTTCTTAAGTCTTGCAACAAAGGTATTTTGTCAAGAAATTGTGGATATATATATATATATATATATATATATATATATATATATATATATATATATATATATATATATATATATATGTCCACAAGGTAGCGTAACGCAACCGTTGAAGGGAAATATTACAGAAATTTTTCACCCTTTCTCCACGTGGTGCCACCGATCGCCTTCGCCCCACTGTCCACCATGCGACGTCACGTGTCTCTCAGAACCAGTTTCTAGCCTTTCAACCGTCATCAGCCGAGCTCCAGACAAACGCAAAGAAGTCTCCGCCGACTGCTTTCCTTGCGTGTCTTTTTTGCATATCAGTGGAAATAAGAAGCACTAAAAAAAGTATTTTCTAGGTTGGTGATGTAAATCACCAAATTACGGGTGCAAAATTACCTTCTAATCGTCAACTTCTCGCGGTTTTATTTTTTAACATTCGCGAAGTTCAATTGACTGTAAGTGAGAGTCCAAATCTTGTCATTAGGGGGTGTACTATATTCTAAGGAAAGGCTAGAATACCTACCAAAGCTATACCTAACAGCGTGAAGAAGCTTTTGCATCTCTATCAATTCTGGCAAGAGCTGCAAAAAAAACTGCAAAAAAACAGGAAAAAGAATGAAACAGGGATTCCGCGAGGGCGATTTCCAAAAAGTATGGATAATTTGTTTGATATCGCACACACCTAATGCCCTTAATAGAATGAATATAGATAAAGATTTATCTTTATCTATAATGCCCTTATAGATAAAGATAAATTTTCTTATAAAAACAAAGAGAGCCAGGGTTTGGCGGGCGTAGACAAAAAGTTAGCTGAGAAAGAAGAAAGAGTGAGGCAGAGAAAACTAGACGAAGAAAGAAAGAGAGCCCCGCTAATGATTAATCTACCAGCTCTGAAGAAAGTCCTGAGGAACCTTTACCTTCAACATCACAAACTGTAAGTTCTGTTTCTACTACGAAAAGAGCAAGCAAAGATTTCATCACTGAAAAGTTAGTTGCATATTTAAATAGATGTCAAGTAAGCGTAAGGGATTCTGTTTATATAATTCTGGCTACAATAGAAGCACTAGGTTTTAGGACTACCCAATCAACAAATCTTCTATTCAACGCGTTCGAACACAAATAACCAAAAATAGAGCGCCAAAGCAGTTTCAAACGCACTGTATGACTAGAACCTAAGTGATACGATATAAATAATGTGCTGTGATACGATAGCATTTAATACAGGGTGTTTGAATGGAGTTTGCGTAATTTTACAACAAAAACTTCAACAAGAATTGTTATTTTTTGCTTGTCGCCATCATGTTGATGAGTTGGTTATTAAAAGTGTGTTTAAATCAAATATCCACCAAGTCACTAGTCCCGATATTCCACTATTCAATAAGTTTAGAAAGCAGTGGAAGAACATTAATCCTAAGGCTATCGAAACAAGCATTGATATTGTCAAACAGCATCTTTGTGACACGAAACTTAACGAATTGGTGACATTTTTTACTCATGAACTGCAAAAATCCATCGTATGTGACGATTATCGGGAAATTATCGAATTATCCAGTATTTTCTTGGGAGGAGATAATGAACGAAAAATTGAAACCAGACCTTCTGGCGCAATGCATCAAGCACGATGGATGGCAAAAGCGATTTACTCTTTGAAAATATGTTTGTTTAAAATGAGGGTAAAAGACAAACAAGCGCTGCAAGATGTTTGTTTACTCATTGAAGCAGTTTATGCAAAACCTTGGCTTGGATGTAGTTTGGCAGTGAAGGCGCCGAATCAAGATTTAATTTTAATTAAATCGCGATTAAAAATTGACAACAGTTTCCTACAAGAAAACATATCTCCGTGGGAAAAAATTCACCCTTTGTGGAAGCTAAAAAGAAGGTTTCTAGCTTAAAATAAGTAAATGAATGATATAGCTGAAAGAACTGTTAAGCTAATGTAAAAAACACTAAGGTGACGAAAGCTGTAAAAAGAGCATCAACTTGTGAATGCGAAAATAGCAATCATTTAATAGAAATTATTTCCCGAACATAATTAATTATAAATTCCAAAAACTGTACTTATAAATAACTACTGTACTTAAAAATAGTCATTTACGAGTTTGTTAATTACGACTGTTAAGTACGTTAAGTACGACTCCATGAACTTAGATTCGAAGTACCATATTCGCCGGATTTGATTGCCAGCGATTATTTCATCTTCTTAAGCCTAAAGAAATAGCTCGCTAGACGATGATTCACTTCAAATTATAAGGTCAATGCTCATTACGGATCGATTGTTTTAAAAAAAGTCAAAAATTAATTTTATTTTCGTTCAAAACAAAACGTAATCCAAGATTTGTTGAGAAATTGTTCAAACGTGTTGTTGTCCGGACTTAATTCTTTAATTCATATTTCAAATTATTGTGATACCTACCTGCTTCATATAAGCCGCATATATTGCATATATTGCTTGTTCATGCAGTGTTTCGAAAAAAAACATCATCATGACTATTTCATATCTCCAACCGAAACAATCAACTATTTACCAGAAAAAAAAAACATCAGATTAGTATTCCATCCACCATATATACCCGATGTAACACTTTGTAATTTCATTTTGTTCCCGGATATCAACAATAAATTAGATGATCATCGATTTTGGTCTGTTTTTTAAAATAATAAAAATTTATAATTGACATAATTGCTTTAAAAATTGCTTCAACCACTACTTCAATGACTTTTTATAGCAGCCAAAAGTAATAGTACATTTTAATAATCTCACAAGAACCAAAATAATATTTTCAATTTTTCATCAGAACTTTATAAAAAGATGGTCTTCAAAGTTGAAATATAATTATCGTCAAACATCCCAGTATGTTTAATTGGGGTGGGGCAATGAAAGGAATAAACGTATATGGCACGGACCTGCCCATTTTCGAGCAAACAACGGACCGACGAACCATCTAACGCGCCCAAAGAGAATTTTAATCCGATTTTATTAATTGGATTTTATTGCAGCGCGTTTGTGGTCGGAACTGAACGAATTAAATTGGGGTCCAGGTTGATAATGTCGGGTACGAACGTTAACATGGATTTTTTCGCAGGAAATTTAATGGATATTTTGATTTCCAAGTGGTTTTGTGACGGTAGTCGTCGACTATGCGAATGCCAAGCCGAAAAATCTTCAGTATCAGTCCCAGAAAAATACACTCCCGTGAATAAATACGTCCAACGTGAAAAACAGCAGATTTAGTAAAGATAAACGCACCGAAAGATTAAGCCTTTCTGTATAAAAGCATTTATTTGAATGTTTAAATGTCACATTATCAAAATCAGAACCTTTCAGTTTACTGATCTACTCAGTTATACTATATAGTAAAGAACATGTATCACTCAGTAAAATACTATATACTGGAAATTAAAAAAGTAACACCAATAAGAAATCAAAAAGTCTGCCAAAAGTCCAATAAGAATCGAGCCTGAGGTCAAGAAAAATTTAAAGTAACTTAATAATGGTAATAAAATATGACCCTCCTGTATCAATACACCGCTACCAGCGCTTTTTCCAGTCTTCATACGCTCACTGGAAGCCCGCCATTGCAAGGCTATTCAAGCACTCCGTCGAAGCCTTTTGGACTATCTCAATCGTCCCGAAACGATGTCCTTTTAGGCTCCTCTTTATTCGAGGGGACAAAAAAGTTTGGGGAAGCCACATCTGGACTATAAGGTGGTTGGGGCAGCGTTGCCACGTTGTGTTTGGCCAGTGGCTCCCTCGCAATTTGCGACGTGTGACTAGACGCGTTGTCATGATGGAGCATCCAGGAATCGACTATCTCTCTTTGGACTCGGCAAACCCTCATCCTCAAACGCTCTAATACTTCTGCGTAAAATTTAAAAAAATACTTGTGGATCACATCTGTTTACACCAAAGAAGACAATGATCATCAATTTCACTCTTGACTTGCTCATGCGAGCTTTTTTTGGTCGAAGTTTGTGTTTATGTGTCACTCAGAACTTAACCTTTTGGTCTCCGGATAGTACTCGAAGATCCAAGTTTCGTCACCGGTTATCACTCTGTTCAGTTAAATCAGTCTCCAAACGTTCCAACAGTTCACGGCAAATCGACACATGCTCCTTGATGTTTTCTTGCATCTTGACTCTCGACGCGAACTTAAAACACACGTTCACATCTTGCACGATCTATGTAACTAACCCTAAACTTAAATTGAAATGCATTGGCAAAAAGAATTGACAAAAAAAACATGGATTGGATGTCATGAAAACAATACTCTTGGCACGATTTGAAAAAATTGATTTAGGAGTGCTTATTAAATAAATGTTAATATCATAGCTAACCAGATCTTCCGACCTTTTGAGTAAATAGCAAATTTTATATGTGATTAGTAGAAGCAAGAATATTTTTCCCAGTTCCCATGAACTTTAAAGTCTCTAAAGCAGATGATGTAGATAATTTAAAGATGATGGTGTAGCTTGGCATACCATATCCCTAAAAAAATAAATCACCTAATTCAACCAATGCTAGAACATGTTGGAGAGTGTATTCCAAAAATGAATATAAAATCCTTGATATTTTTAACGTTTACGGCTCGCTAGTGTACATATGTTTTGACAAAAATGTATGTCAGTTAAATAAAATACAGGGTAGTGCAGAGGAAACGCTTGTTTTTGAATGGGTACCATTTTGTAAAGTGAGGGGTGACGACCTCGCGACGCCGCCAACGGACAGCTCAGGTAATGCAGTTTTAGCCATGGCTCCGTGGACCTTGGAGCATCGTGAGTATGTCGTCGAGCAGTTTTTTAGAAACAGTGATTCTGTAGTTACCGTACAACGTCTTTTAGGTTGACAGTTCAATGTTGAGCGCCGAGGGCCAATTCCAGATCAAAATACGATACTCCGATGGGTTGAAGCATTTCGAACTACCGGATCTATCATGAAGAGGAAACCACCTGATCTTCCCCGTGCCAATCGGACACCAGATAATGTTGGAACAGTAAGAAGTGCGGTTATCGGCAAGAATGCGCAGCGTTTTTGTTGATGACCGTGATGCAGTGATAATGATGAGTGACGAAGCACATTTTTATTTAAATAGATACGTAAACAAGATATATAAACCACTACCACAATAGGAGTACTGGGCGTCAGAGAATCCACAAGAGCTGCACCAAAAACCTCTCCATAGTGAAAAAGTGATAATTGGTTGCGGAATTTTATGTTGACATGTTACAACAACTTCAACCTCAACAAGTAAACATGGAAGAACTGTGGTTCCAACAAGACGATTCCACAGCTCACACGGCGAGAGCATCATCGGAATGTGTTCAACAAATGTTTGCATAACATGTGATCTCCCGTTTCGGCAATGTTTCTTGGCCCCCACGCTTTCCAGATTTGTCTGCATGCGACTGTATCTTGTGAGGTTACTTTAAATCTAGAGTGTACGCTAATAAACCATGCACGATACAGGAACTGAAGTTGCTATTCACCAAGAAATCGCAAGAGTACCAGAAGAAATGATTTTATGAGTAATGCACAACTTTCGAGAGAGATTGCAGATTTGTGACCGCGAAAAAAGACGACAGTTGACTGGCATTATTTTCCACCATTAATTTAAAAGTGCATTATTATTACTTCATTTAGCTGTATATAAAAAATATCTTGAAAATAAACAATATTATGCTTATTTGAAAAACATGCCTTTTCTCTGCGCCACCCTGTATGTATAATTTATTACTCTCTGTAATTTATATCAATGTTTGACTATTAATAATTATCATAGAAGTTATCAACAAATCTGTATATTTAAAAATATTTCCCACTGAGTTGGTAAGAAAAAAATAAATAGAATTTGTACATTATTAAAACCATATTCACAACAGAAACAGCCAAAACTTAGTCTTCGTATTCGGACTTTCGTCACCTTAGTTCTAAACACAATAAAACTTTTAAATAACAACAACTCCTCGTATCAACGTCTACTAAAAATGACCGACACATAATTATTCTTCTGTTATTTTCTAAATTTCATTATTGTAACATAAAAATGAGTAACATTTTATATTCAACGACTAAGTATTTCTAATAAATAATTTTAATATTTAACCAGTCATTAACAGATTGTTTCGGTTTATATCATGTCTTTAAATCAATTTTTATGTCAAGAACTTGTTCTAAATATCTAAATAAATCTTATTAAGTAATACAGCTATATAAATCCTGGATAATTGAGAAAATTTATAATCGTATTAAGAACTTCTAATTGAATATTATGACATGATTAAGTTATAAGTCAATAGAACATTTTAATTTGCTAGGTGTATTATTTTTATCTATTTTTTTTTTGATTAGAAGCTCATCAGCAACTAAGGCTATTAATTAGCGACTGAACTTATAGCTTAACATGGAGTCCGAACGACGGTCATTATCTACCAGGCAACCTCAGTAGGCACATTCCTCACACCAAACCTATCAACCCTTGATTTTGTGCTTAAGTTTAAGCCTCTCGAGAAACCTATCGACTAGCGAATGACCAACATAGAAAAGGTCTCAATATCAGCATTATCCAGCCTGGAACTGACATGTTGCAAATGCAGCACGCTAGCCTGATCTCTCCTCGAAGGATCACTCACCCAAATACTAACTTCAATAAGCGACGCTGCTACCGGTCCGGGTGGGTTGTTATTTATTTTTACATATTTTATACATAATTTTGCTAAATTTATTATTGGAATCGATTTCTTTAGAGGCAAGTCAAGTTTTGGAAGAACACGCTGCCAGCCACTACCTTTGATATGGGTTCTCGGAAATATAATGTAACTTATCGCTTCATGAGAAAACAGCACGCAAGCAGTATATAAACAATTTTATAAAAGCTATAATTCTTACATTATGTATTCAACATTTTTTCTGTCAAAAATGCAGATTACACGATGTCAAGCTCAAAATAGTTGCTGATCCGATTGTAATAAAATTCTGAGCCAAGTCCACAGTCTAATAAAGAAACACCAACAAATCCTATGCCCACATCCTTATAATATATTCTAGGCCCTGCAGTACGCCCATTAACATATGAAGCTAACGGAGGGAGGTTAAGGCGTTGGTCTAGGAATCCCACCTGGGAAACTGTTGCTACAGAACCTGAAACATAGCATCGGATCGGATGGATTTAATGCAAATAAACTCAGCAACGAAATATGGACTTGATATTTTTTACCTGAAGTATAAAAACCTTATATCATCAGGAGTTCTAAGCAATATCCTTCAACAGGTAAGAAAATACGATCTGAACGTATTATAGAAGCACTCCAAGAAATGAGCTGGCTAGGTACAGGATCTCTGAAAATAGATGGGTATCAATTAATAGGTGTTTCGGATAATAATGTCGATTTTTTTTTGCAAAATTTGAGGGTTTATTTCCTTAACAAAAATAATTACCAAGCCAAGAGAACATTGGTTTTTTGAGGCCAACCATTCACCAAGCCAAATTTTCACTTATTCGAAAGAATGTAAGTATTATTCTGAAAGTCCGTGCTAGATCGATCGAAATAAGTGGTAATCCGAAGGGGCTAAGTCTAGTGAATAGGGACGGTGGGGTAGAACGTGCCATTTAACGCTTTCCAAATAGTTTTTGCAACATGAGGTCATATTGAAAAATTATTTTATCGTGTCTTTGGGTGTATTATGATCGTTTTTCCTTCCTCGGTTCAATTTTATCAATTATTGTCGATATCGATCACCAGTAATCGTTTCACCTGGTTTCAGCAGTTCGTAATACACAGCTCTCCTACTATCCCACCAAATGCACAGCAGAGCCTGTTATGTTAAAGGTTGGCCTGAGTCCACCCATGATTTTTTGCGCTTGGGGTTGTCAAAATAGAACCACATTTCATCACCTATCACAACTCAATGCAAAAAACCTTTTCTTTTCTGTCAGGCAAGCAAAATTTCACAAATGGTTTTTCGCCTTTCCTTCAATTGATATGGAACCCATTTTCCTTCCTAGTGAATCTTTCCCAATACATGTAGACGTTCGGAGATGCTGGATTGGGAAACATTCAATGCTTCTGCCTATTGTTTCAACGTATGAGTTGGGTCTTCATCTAATAATGTGGATCTGCACATTTTTTCGGCTGTCTTGGACGCTCCTTGTCTTTTATATCAAAATCACCACTTTTAAAGCATTTAAACCATTGTCCACAAGCATGTTCATCATAAACTTCAATCAACAATCGATAACTTTCAGCAGCCGTTTTGTTTAAATGAGAAAAGGTTATTAAACTTCCCCGCAAAATGTCTTTTTTGTGATAAATTATTCGATAAATAATCAAGACTATGTTTTTTGCACAATAACAATTAATAATGAACTGACTTTTGATGGCGAATGTTTACCTTCTAAAACACCTTAGACTTCATTAGCCTATACCAACAAATGTATTAGTAACGCCATATCTTAGCAAAATCGGCATTATTAACCGAAATACCTTTTCAATTTGCATGTGGGTTCATTATAAGAAGATAATTTGAGGCAAGTGTATTAGGTTTTAGGCCAGTAAATTACCTGCTATATAAGAGGGAGGGGAAAATTTAGAAATCTATGAATGTTCTGTAAACATACACAAACAGAGGACAAAAGGAAGAGAAAGAAGAATTTCATTCGTTGCTGGAAAGTGAGGTATTAGAAAGTGGGTGGCGATGCCCCCAGAAATGGCATTAAGGGACTTTAACGGTCAAATTGGAAATGAATAAGATTTTAACATTGCGCAATAGGTAAATAGCAATACAATTAATTGTATGCAATGACTTTAAGGCAATGAATCCACAATTTCCAAGCAAAAACATCTATAAGGGAACATGAATCTCACCTGATGCACATTCGAAAAACCAAATAGAACATATCATGATAGACAACAAGTGTGCTTAATGTTAGAAGCAATAGATCAGCATCATCAGAGTCGAATCACTACCTTGTAGTAACAAAAATACAAAAAAGCATCTGTATCTAATAAAAGATTAAAAACAAGCTAAAGCTCTAAGAAATACCAATATAAGTGAAGCAGGAGTTAGACAAACCCGAGACTTTTAGAGCAATAGCAGAATCGGTAGATGATGCATTGTAGTGTATTTAAAAGAATACTCAGAAGAATTGTTGGTGCTGTGAATATTAATGAAAATTTTCAGAGCAGGTATAAATTCAAACTCAAACAAATATAAAATTCAAACGTTTTACTATTGAACGTCATACAGCTATCACTCCAAGAATTATTTTAAGGAAGGCTACATGGTTAGGGCAAGTAATTCCTAATAACCACCAGAGGAAGTTTAAATTCAACCCCCTATATATAGTATGCGACCTCCATGCCCGCTTTGGATGAGGAGACGTTGTGTCCAACATCAAACTCAGACAAATCAGATGGGCGGAGCCTGTCATCAGAATGGATGCTAATAGAATGCCTAGAAGAATACTGTCTACAAAACCAGATGCTAGAAGAAGACCGGGAAAACTTAAGCTCAGATAGGATAGTGTCAAGTACGATGCTAGAAGCCGTAACTTTTTGTATCAAATGTAAATGAGTCATCAAAATCAATCCAATAAAATTAATATTCTTTACAGTGTTATATTTTTATGTTATCTATAAAATTGATTGCAAGACATTTGAACCGAATTAATTTCTAATAAATTCATATCTAGGGCACTAAACGTTTCGTATCGAAGCCGAGCTGGATAATTGGGCAGACAAAGTCAACTTTACGTATGAAATTCAATCGCTCGCGAAGATTATATTTTCCATAGTAAAAGAGGACGGTGGTGTCAAAAGGTGTTGAAACCCCGAAAAGGTTTCCGTCGACATGGATTTGAATATTTAATGCGGTGTATAAAACGCTTGGAGAGTGTTTAGACGTCATTTGTCAGGGCAGCCAATTGAAAGTCTCTATGCCTTATTTACGCTAATCGAGTCAATAGAAATGGAAATGAAATTTGGAGGGGGCAAACAGGATTTTCACTTAACGTAGTTTGGCCGAATGTTTATATTCGTGACAGGGTAATATTTTTTTTATTCTCGTTTCTTTGATGATCTGAATACTCTACTTAAACAAATATATTTATTGTTAGATCATTTAATAATAAATGTGATATTGGTTTTTTCAGTTGCATGTTAATTATACTATAATAGTGCAAAAAACCATGAGGAATCAAAATAATGAAAAAATAACGTTACATTTCAGAAAAACAGTTTTTTATAGAGATGATAAATCAGAATGCTCTCTCGAGGTGGACAAAAATCCCACATTCTAATATGAAATCCCTCCACTCACTCATTTATATATATATATATATATATATATATATATATATATATATATATATATATATATATATATATATATATATATATATATATATATATATATATATATATATATATATATATATATATATATATATATATATATATGTATATATATATATATATATATATATATAAATGAGTGAGTGGAGGGATTTCATATTAGAATGTGGGATTTTTGTCCACCTCGAGAGAGCATTCTGATTTATCATCTCTATAAAAAACTGTTTTTCTGAAATGTAACGTTATATATAAAAATAACGTTACATTTCAGAAAAACAGTTTCTTATAGAGATGATAAATCAGAATGCTCTCTCGAGGTGGACAAAAATCCCACATTCTAATATGAAATCCCTCCACTCACTCATTTATATATATATATATATATATATATATATATATATATATATATATATATATATATATATATATATATATATATATATATATATATATATATATATATATATATATATATATATATATATATATATATATATATATATATATATATATATATATATATATATATATATATATATATATATAAATAAATGATGGAACGAAAAAGCTTTGACATTTCTTAATGAAATTTTGTACAACAAACATTAGAAAATGTTTTCCACTTTTTGAGTACTTACTTGTTTTTTTTTATCATAAAAGTACTTGAATTTTACACTGTCGGAAGGAGCATTTTTTCTGAATTCAACGATGTAAATATTGCATGGATTTGTTTTAACTGATTTAAAAAAATCGCAAAAATGTGTTTCGGTCTATTTTAAGACATATATAATATTCATTCAGTAGGCTATGAAACAATGGATGACAAATGAAGTATTTGATTACATTTGACAACTGTTAACACTAATTTGTGAATTTCAAATTTCTTTCAATTTTTCTATGGAATTAATACTATTTATTATTTGTTGTTTAGTTACAACTAGTATATACTTTTACATACTATACATAACATACATACTTTTACATTCTTTATACATACTATTTATTATATTCTATCTATTCTATATATTATATTTATTATAATTTTACTGGAAAAACAGAATTGAAATATTAAGAATTGTTGGGTACGGAACCGAAAAGGCACTTATGCTGAAGTTTGTCGAGTATTTAATAAAGTACATCCGAGTAAAACCATCACTAAGTCAACAGTTTCAAAAAGGGTGAAAAAATCATTTATACAGGATTATAAGTCGTCGAAAATTAGGAAGACAAAACTCAACTCTTCGATCAAAATCATCTTCACTTAATCTTATAGTAATTATATGAGCGTCTATAAATGTTATGATGTAATAAGTGCGTTTTCTGTTACCGTATCCAACAATTGTTATTATTTAACTTATTTCTCTTTCAGATAAATACATATTTATATAAAAATTCCATATAAAAATTCAAAGAAATTTGAAACTCAAGTGTAATCTAATACTTCATCTGTAATCCATTGTTCCATAGCCTACTAAATAAAAAATATATTTACCCTAAACCAGACCGAAACACCTTTTAGCAATTTTTTAAATATATTTTTCGTCGTTGAATTCAGAAGAAAATACTCTTTCCAACACTGCCAAATTTAAGTACTGTTGTCGTTTATAAAATCCAAATTAACTTTGGATGTTAAATATGCGATAAAAAAACAAATGAAAATATAACCAACAATTAGCAAATATTTCCTAACATTGTGTACAATGTTAGGAAATATGTATTCTATACATAACAATACATAATAATGACCTTGTATATATATATATATATATATATATATATATATATATATATATATATATATATATATATATATATATATATATATATGCCCACCCATGGAGCACATGTTTCGCCTCTCGATGTTCAGGCTCGTCATGGTACCAACACATACTCTCCAATCAAGAATAGGGAGACCCCATCCACATTCAGCAAGCTATACTCTCGCCGACTTCCCGTCGGATGGCGTATATATGTAATGTTAGATTTGTTTGGACAGTGTTCAGTGAGACAACAGTAGTTGAATCTCAAGTACACCCAACCGCTGGGTTCCACTGTTGAATAGGTGTACTTGACACTCACTGTGTCTGATGAGAGAGCATGTGTCGGTACCCTGACGAGCTTGATCATCGAGAGGCGAAACATGTGCCCTCCAATTGCATGGATCGGTGGAGCTTATTCCTGGTCACGCACCTAACAAAAATGTTAATTTTGGCAGAAACGCAGGTTGCTGTGTGTTCCACATGAGATTGTGGAACCCAGCGTATGGGTGTATTGAGTACTTGATACTCAACTATTGTTGTCTCACTAGACGCTATCCAAAGAAATCTAACATTATATATATATATATATATATATATATATATATATATATATATATATATATATATATATATATATATATATATATATATATATATATATATATATATATATATTAAAATGAGGGAACTATACTCAACATTGTTTGTTTGAAGTTATTGAATTGAAGACGTGAAAAAAGTAGAGTGGAAAAGTTAACTTGATATTAGAATGTGGGATTTTTGTCTATTTAGCTTTCGCTTATTTTCTATTTGCTAGTACTTCTCTAAGAACACGTGTTCTGTAATGATTTATGGAAGCTGTTTGTTTGGGGTTCTCGATGTCGATCATATGGCCTGTTTCTTGACTGTATTGGAACAATCCTGAAGTCATTTGTTTGTTTTTCACACTATTTTGTGTGATGTTTTGATACTTCCACTGAAATTCGTCTTTTTATCTATCCTATGTATAGTTGTTTACAGTTTGCACATGATATGCTCTAAACGCTCTTGTTTTCTAGTGTTATTATATCTTTAGTAAGTATCAGTGGCGGCTCGTGGGTTTTTAAAGTGGGAGGGAGTAAAAGAAAATAGTGATGCTGAAGAGTTTTTTTGGCTTTCTCCTTCCTCCTTTTTTACTTTTCGTTATATTGAAACCCTATACATGAGGTGAACCAGAGTGTTTTGCTTTGAAAAATTGTTTACTGTTTTACTGTGATAAATGCTGGAGGGGCGGCGCTTCAACCCCCTCCCTCACAAGGCGCCCCTGATAAGTAAACTAATATTACTACTCACCCAAACACATCTTCAAGTCACGTAGTCTCTCAACGCAATGCAAAATTAAAATTATATGAAACATTAATACTGCAAACATTCGCGTCACAAAACTGGGTCAATACCCAATACGTCAATATCCCAACAGTATCTCAAAATCACAAAAAAACAAAAAGAAGAATATACACAACAATTGTAAAAGCAGTAGTTACATATAATCTCCAACATAAATATTAAATAAGGCAGAACAAACACGATTAGAAGAGTAAGAGTTGGAAAATGTCTAAGAGAAAAAAGTATTAGGAATACTCATAAGTAATGTTGTTTTTTGGATACTATACAATATTTTATTAAGAGGTAATACACATGTAATCTACAGTATATTCTCCATCGTTAGTGACAATATTTGCATATCTCTCTGAAAACTTTCTTCGCTTTTTGTAAATGACTTTGAAGTAAAATATTCATCCAGTACAGTTTTGATAGCTGTCCTAGTGGGAAAATTTAGTGTCGTAGTTTTTTCCACGAAGAAAACATACCATAGATTTGAAAATATGGTAATTTGATGGTACAGCGTCAGGAGGAGACGGCGGGTGAGGAAGTACTTCCCAGCCTCTTTCATTTTTTCTCAGGTAATTCTGGTACTATGAGGTCTTGCATTATCATGGTGCAGAATACCTCTTATCGGTTCGTTGTTTAAGGCCAGGTTTATTCTATCAAACTGAGCATAATAATATTCAGCACTTATAGTTTCGTTAAGATTTAGAAACTCATCTTGAATAATTCCTGAAAAATTCCATCATACTAAAAATAACATTTTTTAAGGTGAAGATCTGATTTTGGAGTGGGCAAAGATGGTTGTCCTGATATTAACTATTGTTTTTATCTTATATAGATTGCTTCGCTTTTCTTCTCCACTAATAATTTGCTGAAGAAAAGAAGCTCTACCTAACCTGGACAAAAGTGAAACTGAGCGTTGATATGGCATCCATATTTCTTCTCTTTGCACTTAAGTGATGAGTTATTTGAAACAACAGTGTATTGTGGAGGATGCAGTTTTAACCTTTGTGCATAATTTAAGGATGGTTTGTTAAGTATCAGCTTCAATTTCACCCAAGAGATCCTTATCAAACTCAACAGGACTTTATTAGATTCGTCGGCCAGAGTTTATACGTTAAAAAGATTGAAATCACCATTTTAAAGTTTTTTAAACCAACGCTGACATATAACTAAAACTAAAGCACTAGAATAAACAGCATTAATGATATTTGTAGTATTATTATGCTTTCGAAGCTCAGAAAGTATCAAATGTCTTATATAGAACTTATTCACATTTTGCCCTTTCATTCTTATAGGAATAACCTATTTTTTTCAAAATTTAACAATACACCCCTAATAAATTGGGCATCATGAAAACTCAAATAATAAATCCGAAAAGGAGATGTTTAATATGGAACTTATCCACACTTTGCTCTTCCATTCTTATAGGGATCACCTATAATCACCACCATGAAAACTCAAATAATAAATCCGAAAAGGAGAAAATGACAGCCTAAAACAAGATGAAATGAAAAATCAATAGATGAAAGGAGAATAGTGATACCAACAACAAATACGGCTAAAACCAGAAACTAACAATTTTTTAAGCAAACTACCCTTTATTACAGATCCAGCACTATTCCATAGAACTGAAACAAAAGAGATCCGGCATCTCTGACCCTTTCAGTTATCTTAGTAACTTCAAAATTTGTCGAAACTAATTTATAAGTTTATAAATTAATTAGATGCAATTCAATTTAAGTTTGACTGTTGAATATTCATGAGCAAATCAAAACCGTAGTCGGTATCCGGAGAAAAACCCCAGTAAACAATAGACTTTCCGGGGATCTTATCTTATTTTCGTTCTTGAGGATTAACTGATTTAATTAAAATCTTTGGAATGATGTGACTATCAAACAGATCGATAAATGATTAGTTAACTGACAGTCAGTTATACGCTAATTGGGGTGTATTTTCTGAAACCCATTTTTGGACTGGGATAATAGATGCTGAACTATATGGAAAGTTCTAATTAAAGTATATTAAATATGCCTCTTTTATTTCAGCAAAAAGCTTAAATTGTTTTGGTTTAAAGTTTTTTTGAAAATGTCTAATTTATTTGCAATTTGTCGAGAATTAAATTTTCAATAAAACTGCATCTATTCAATTTTGGAATCGATTTAAAAAAAGGGAAATAGTTTTATCCCATTTCGACAACATTTGTAAGAAATGTATAAGCGAAACATATGCCCTCCAGTTGAAGGGATGGGTGGGGCTCGTCTCCATCATCAACCAACCATCAACCGGTCATCAACCAACAAAATGCTCATTACGGCGAAAACGCAGGTTGTTGTGTGTTCCACATGAGATTATGGAATCCAACGGTTGGGTGTATGATGACACTCAACTACTGTATCTCATTGGACGCAGTCCAAAAAAATCTGACATTGGATATATACGGCGCCATCCGACAGGAAGTCGGCGAAAACATTGGTTATTAGCTGTGGATAGGGTCTCCCTATTCTTGATGGGGGAGCATGTGTAGATACCCTAAAAAGTCTAAACATCAAGTGACGAAACATATGCCCTCAAGTTGAAGGGATGGGTGGGGCTCGTCTCCAGTCATCAACCAACAAAAATGCTCATTAAGGCGGAGACGCAGGTGGTTGTGTGTTCCACATGAGATTGTGGAACCCAACGGTTGGGGGTATGATGACACTCAACTACTGTTGTCTCATTGGATGCAGTCCAAGAAAATCTGACATTGCATGTATACGCCATCCGTCGGGAAGTCGGCGAAAACATTGGTTATTCGCTGTGGCTAGGGTCTCCCTCTTTTTGATGGAGGAGCATGTATAGGTACCCTGAAGAGTCTAAACATCAAGAGACGAAACATATGCCCTCCAGTTGAAGGGATAGGTGGGACTCGCGTCCAGTCATCAACCAACAAAAATGCTCATTAGGGCGGAGACGCAGGTTGTTGTGTGTTCCACATGAGATTGTGATGACACTCAACTACTGTTGTCTCATTGGACGCAGTCCAAAACAATCTGACAATATATATATATATATATATATATATATATATATATATATATATATATATATATATATATATATATATATATATATATATATATATATAATGAATATAGAATGAATTAAATACGACCAAAGAAATGATTGACAAAAGTTTGACAAAGGATTTAAACAAACGGAAAGTCTATGCTCGATAAAAATCACGCGTTAAATAAGGGCCAAGGTTAAATTGCTGGCGTTGAACATTGCAAGGACCTTATTAAAACCATACGGAAGAAAGAACTGAACATGCCTGGAATCAATTGTAAATAGTGATGATAGTTGCTACTTCAAGTACAATTCGCAAAAAAAGCACCAAAGTTGTGCAGTATTTTTTTGTAGTAGCGCCAAAGTAGTTTTTCCCGATCTACCCCATTTCGTCAGGTTCAGTACGATCCCACGACGAAAAAACTAATGACTTAGAGAGCATTCAACGTTTAGAAATAAAACATTACTTCTCACCACTTTTATAAGCTTGTACCACTCGATTTTTGAGATTCACGGATATACTAACGCCGTCCTGCAGCTTGTAATGTAACTAATAAGAGATTTAAGAATGCGTCGATATAAGTTACTGGATGGTTTTCTGAGAAGATTTTTTTTGTCGCTCATTTTTTGTTACATTATTCACGGATGAAATAAAAATAATAAAAGTAAAAAAAATGTCCCGCATTTTAGAAGTTGTTTACAATTATGGGATTCAATGAGGTACGAACTGCTAATACAGGGGGTTGGTTGTTCTTCTACAAATCAACTTGATACTATATATATATATATATATATATATATATATATATATATATATATATATATATATATATATATATATATATATATTTGCGTTGTTTTTAATAAATATAATAGCTAAGTTTGTGCATCTCTCATTTGTCATCCATAATCTTAAATAAGATTTAATTAGTTTTACTTTTGAGAAACTACGTTAACGATACGGGAAGCATGAGTAAAATTCGTAAAGCAATTTCTATATTAGAATACGCATCGTTTATTTGATATGTGTGTATCAGTTTAGCATTTATAATATTTTTGTTATATAATGTTTGCGATTATGGTCTAAAACTATCTATTTCTGCACAAAATCCCGTAGAATCCAAATCTAGATAATATTTATTTGCTATATTAATTACTTATTTTATAAACTCTTTGTTGATATATTTTTTAAACTTCTGCCTGTTAAAAAGTTAAAATCGCTACAAATTTCATCCACGTTTTCGTACCTTAAATTTAGTCTCAGATTAATCTCAGATTAAATCATCTCCTGATGATGGTTAGCAAAACGTGCGTCGAGAAGTTCAAAAAAAGTGTTTTGGTGTTAAATCTGTGTGGTAGTTTCGTGTTTCATACCAAAAGTTCCAATAGAAAAAATCAGTTTTTACGTTAATATCAATCTCTCCATCGTCTATTTGTATTATATTGTTGTCTTTTTCAGTGTTAGTAGTTATTATCTCTTCATTTAGCTGACTGGAACTTGAAAACCATTTTTCTAAATTACTACTAGCAGCTAATTGTTTTCGTCTTCTCGTAATTTTTTTTTCTTCAAATTTTGACTTTCTGATTTTTTTTTTGGATTCATTTTTTTTTTTAAAGAAAATTTATATTGTTTTGATACTTTAATTATTTGTATTAAATAGAAAGTAGATAACAAATGTAAATATTATATATTATGTATAATAAGATGAATTTACTAACTTTAACAAATAATAGAACTTCTAACTAATTTGAAATTACATAGAAACAAATTAGAAAATATATTAAACGACACTGTATTTTTTTTTCTTTATAATAATACATTGTAAGTTTATAAGTAATACAAATTATTTAAATAAATTGAATGATACTTTCTTGAAATAAATGTAGATATATATTTTTGTACAATTATGAATATATTTCTTTTACACTTTAACCACTCACTCTAATTTAAACACACTTATATTCTCACAAATATTCTCAAAAAAGGAATGTAAAATGTAACAAAATTGTATTCTCATGTGTATGACTACTAATATGAGTACTAAGTTCAACTGAAAAATCATCCTTGAAATATATTGGAAAACTAGAGAATTATACAAAATGCCTTATACAACATGCCTTTCAAAGCATTTATTTATTCAATGAATTAATTTTTTTCAAGGTTAAAAACTACATCTTTATTGTTCACCGCTTTTATCATTCGGCGCCTTTGTCTTTCGGCACCTTTTTCGTGCGGCATCTTTGTAGTTCGGCGCCATTATCATGCGCGCCTTTATAATTCGTCGCCGTGTGCCGGGGCACCACTCGCACCACCCACGCTACGGCTCTGCATAACCCCATAAAAAATAATCAAATGGCTGATCATGATCCCATGGTCTTAGTGGCTAGTTGACATTACAAGTTCGCAAAATAAGACGTCTAGGAAACTTTTTTTGTAATAAATCGATTGTCTGGCGAGATGTTTGATAAGTCGCACCGTCTTGTTTAATGAAAATACTGTTTATAACCACGCTTTTTAGTTCAGGCCAAATGTATTCTGTTAGCATATGTTAGTTTTTATAATTGTTTTAAAAAAAGTAGATCCTATCACTTCTTCAGTCCACAACCTCACCAAACACCGATTTTCTCACAATGAAGAGGTAACCTGAGTCACTTGAGGATTTTTATCGACTTAAATCTTGCAGTTATGTTTATTCACAAACCGATTAAACCAAAAGTGCGCTACGTTGAAAAAAATATTTTGTTTTTGTCAAAGTAGAACTCGCCTTCCAACTTCTCTAGAGCCCAATTCATCTATTGATTGTATCTTGTTATGGAGTTTTAATACAATGTACTGAACACAGCAATGACGCGCTATTATGTTTCCATAATAGCGGCTAAATGAAACCACATACGGCTTCAGGACAACTTACGGCCACATACAAAAAAAAAAATTTGAACACGATCACCGAGTTGGACTGGAAGACTTCACATCCAACATATTCTCCAGACTTGGCCCCTTCCGATCTAATTGAAAGCAATAATTGATATTGGGGAGAAGCAATATTTTGAAATTCTTACGAAATACAAAAAAATATATTTATATTATAGTTAATAAATTTTTAATTTAAAGTAAATGTATATTTAGGAGGTTACTCTTCTTTTTTTTCCAATATAAATATATATATATATATATATATATATATATATATATATATATATATATATATATATATATATATATATATATATACTATATGTATTATAATAGTTTATTTTTTTGTGATTTTTCATGTACAATATATTTTATACGAACATCTAAAGATTTATTTGAAATGTTATTCAATTATAATTTATTTATATTTGTTTCTGTAATATATTTTATTAATAATTTTAAATAAACGTTTATTCACAAAAACATTTTTTTATTGTAAAAGACGAGATTTTATTCTGTAAACCTAATCAAAAATTCGGTCTACAGAATGCATTCCAGCAGACAAAGTCAAACGGGACATTTGAACGACATTATTTCCACACATAATGTCATTATTTGTACTTCAAGATAAAATAAAAATTACTCCATTATCCCTTGTAGTTCATGATTATGCCTAATTCTACAATTCTGGCACTCTTCTCGGAAAAACCCTATTATTTTAATTAATTATTAATTAAAATAAAATATTAATTTAATTAATAATAAAACCCTATTATATATATATATATATATATATATATATATATATATATATATATATATATATATATATATATATATATATATATATATATATATATATAGAAAAGAAGAAATAACACAACACAACAAGGGGACAACAAGAAAAACCCCAAGTCTACAGAGAAATTGTGGGCGGCACAGAGAAGGTAATGGCAAAGGTCCCAAAGGATGACGTCAAAAATTTGCTGGGTGACTTTAACGCACAAATCGGCAGAGAAAAAATCCATCAGAAAACCGTAGGCAAATTCCCCGGTCACAAATTTACCAACAAGAACGGCAAAAGACTCATCGAACTATGCCAACGGAATAACCAGAAGATCATGTCAACATCCCTACGAAAATCTCCACGAAAGCAGAAGACATGGAGATCGCCTGTACAACAGATTAGAGAATTTTAAAAAGGACAACAGGGCTTTTATAATTGACATTGCAGTGCCGCTATCTCACAACATTAGAAAAACTGAGATAGAAAAATCCACAAAGTATAAAAATCTGGCATACGACTTGAAGAACCAGTGGAAACTGAGTAAGGTAGATACCTAGTAAGTAAGGGTACTACCTTCGTAATATCCGCCGAAGGCCTGATAAGTAAGAGATTTTC